>CAJNDS010000489.1:107500-125000 GCA_905221605.1 Symbiodinium natans | reverse complement strand
GAGCTCTTGCCTTGCGCAATCCAAACTCGTGCAGAGTGACAGCCCGTAGCCTTGAACAACAAGCCGAGCTCTTGCAGAGTGGCAGCCTGTCGCCCTGAAGCATGGGCCCGACACAACTGCAAGGCCCTGTCACACCGAATGTTCAATGTCGTGCGTAAAGGCTCCCAAGCTCCCTTCCACTTCGAGGCAAAGCCGATCTCGTCATGGAACTGCGTGAAGAATTCTAATCCGCACCTGTTCATGCACGGCATCCCATCCTCGTGCGCAAGGGGTGGCACTGAATGCAGGTTCCTTTCCAGGCGACTGCATTGCATATCAACTGAATGCAGAGCACGGGCGGCCAGATTATTCAAAGTGATCTCCGCAACATCTTAATCTGCTGTTTCCAGGGCTCCAGACTCATGCACATTCGCTGCTGCAATTCTAGTCGACGGCTACGTAGTGAGATAGCACCAGAGGACATTAAAGCCGGTAGAACATGGCCCATATTGTCTCTGATTTCATCTTCCAGCGACGGACTAGCAGGCTCCTGGACGACCCCCTTTCCCAACAAATGGGCCATTGCTTGGAGGTCTGGGGTTGCAGGCTATATGGCACGCTGGGCACGCTGCTGTGCCATTTGATCCCAAACCCTGCAGTAGCCGTGCAGTAGTAACTCAGACTTTGTTTGTTCTTGCTTCTGCGCGTACAAACCTCCGTCTCTGTGTGCGCCATGGCAGGGCTGGATTTAGCTACTCCACTTGTGCCTTCCGCTCAGCCTGCTGGTGGTTCACACCAGCAGGTTATGAGCCCAACGCTTGGGCAGGGCTACGGCACCGCAGCGCAGCAACCATCCCCACCACCCGGGAGGGATGGTTTGCGTACTCAAGGTTCAATGCCACCACTTGAAGGCCAATCAGGTGCAGTGGGCCTTGACCTAGTATGGCTACGACCAGCATGAGCCGTCCGGAGGTTCAGGGGGAATGCCGCCGATGTCGACCACCAGTGAGGGTGGGGAGATCGCACATCATGTTGTGCATGTGGTCGGAACCACGCTGGGCGGAAGCTCAGGTCTACAGGCCATCACTGCGCAGGTACCGAGCAAAGGCGTCGGGAAGGCGAAGCATTGCCAGGAGGGGGAGTAGTCGCTGAGAGCAAGGCCAGGGTTTGCCAACCATAGCCGAGATGGTTGAGGGCTTCCCTACACCAGCACTAACCCCTAAACCCTAAGCCCTAAACCCTAAGCCCTCAACCATAAACTTCTATTGGCTTTCTATTGGTTTCTATTGGTTTTCTATTGGCTTTTATTGGTTTTCTATTGGTCTTACCGTTTTTGTTGGGTTTAATTGGTTTGAATTGGTTTTCTAGATTTTCTATTGGCTTTTATTGGTCTATTGGTTTTTATTGGTTTTTATTGGTTTTCTATTGGTTAATTTTCTATTGGTTTTTATTGGGTGTATTGGTTTTCTATTGGCTATTGGTCTATTGGTTTTTATTGGTTTTCTATTGGTTTTTATTCGTTTTCCTCTGGTTTTTATTGGTTTTTATTGGTTTCTATTGGTTTTCTATTGGTCTTTGTTGGTTTCTATTGGTTTTCTATTGGTTTGAATTGGTTATTCTATTGGATGTTTGTCGGTTTTCTAGTGGTTTTAAATTGGTTAACTATTGGTTTTTCATTGGTTTTCTATTGGTTTTAATTGGTTTTCTATTGGTTGTCCATTGGTTTCTATTAGTTGTCTACTGTTTTTTTTGTTTTTATTGGTTTTGTATTTGTTGTTAATCGTTTTATATACGGTATGATCGTATAGACCGTATATAATTAACCCTAAACCCGAAACCGTAAACCCCAAACCCCTATTTTATTGGTTTTCTATTGGTTCCTAGTGGTTTCTATGGCTTTCTAATGGATTCTATTGGCTTTCTATTGGATTTTTTGGTTGTCCATTGGTATTTATCGTTTTTATTGGTTTAATTGGTTTGAATTGGTTTTCTAGGTTTTCTATTGGCTTTTATTGGTGTATGGTTATTAGTTTTCATTGGTTTTCTATTGGTTTTTGTTGGGTTTACTGGTTTTCTATTGGCTATTGGCCTAATTATTGGTTTTTATTGGTATTCTATTTGCTTTTATTCGTTTTCCACTGGTTTTTATTGGTTTCTATTGGATTTCTATTGGTTTTTTGTTGGTTTGTACCTTGAGAGGAGCTTATAAACCCTAAACCCTAAACCCCTAAACCCCTAAACCCTAAACCCCTAAACCCCTAAACCCTACCCAAAACCCCTAAACCCTTCACCCCTAAACCCTTCACCCCTAAACCCTATACACGGAGAACAAGAGTCGCTTCACAACCATTCGGGCTGCCCTTCTTCCTTGGCTTGGAATTGGCAGCTGCAGCAGCCCTCATCCCACCAGTAGTCGATGAATCGCGGCACGCAATTTGCACGCCTATCTTGCTGTAGGTGCTTGCAGACACGATATGCCCATGGCGTACACATGCGGACACCAAGGGATTCCCAACGCCAAAGGCGCCAGCGGCAATTACTAAAGCACCTGAAAGTGTTATCTTGACTGTGTTCAGTGCGCATTGCAAGCTTGCATTTTGCCTGGAGCTTTTATGCCAAAGACATGCTACTGGGGGCGTCTGCCGTCTGCTTCGGAAATGAGAGATCATACAAAGCCGGCCCCTGCTCGCTCTATACTAGAGCCGGGATGCTGAGTTGAGCCAACTTTTGCTTCCCTTGCTTCTGACCTTCTCTTGCTCATTGATGCAAGCTTTTCACAAAAGATATGTTCTTCAATGTTCTTCAGTCGAGCTGTGAAGCAAGAATGGTTGGGATACTCTGCAATATACTGATTTCTTCATGATGAGCTTGTGAGATGAGAATGGTTCAGCTATCAGAGCTGGGACTGAGGTCATGGCATTCAGCACGTTTGGTTCCTTACCCAACTCCAATTCTGCACGCATGGCACATCAAACCCCTCACGGCTGCAGTAGTAGCATTCGACCCTGGTGACGAAACAATCAAACGGGTCGACTAGGCTGTAGATTTCCGCATTCAGAGCGCAGGCGACATTGGGGGAAGCGGAAGGAGCAGCATGATGACCTTGAAGCCCATTGGATCAGCCGCTTTTGACTCGAGCTAGCCTTGTTGATCCAGCTTCAGCTTGACCGCAACTTGACTGCAAGCCACGCTTTTTTGAACGGCATGTTCGGGCATTCACGAGATTCCAAGTGTCAGAGGCAGTGTCTCCTATGTCAGTTTTACACATTGATTGGGCCATGGCATTTTGGCTCTTGGAGCAAAAGCCCGTCACATCAACTGAAAAACCTCCGCCGTCAAGCACGACGTCACAGCGCGAGGACTGTCCACCTGTCAACTCTCCTCCGCTCCACAAACATCTAGAAGTCTACATGAGCACCTCCGCCTAATAGCCAAGTGGCATTTGAATCCATGCTGACTCCTGTTTGGAAGCTGTGATCAAAGCATGCAGGACGCCAACAGCAAAAGCAGCATTGCACCTACCCTCTCCATGATGGATAGGAGAGACATGTCCCGGATTCACTCTCATGCCATGACTTCCTTCCATTGTAAGAACATCTAGCGCTATGAAGTGCTGTGGCTTACCTGCCAAAATGCTCTAGGACAGTCATCTTTGGACAGTCCTCTCAGGCTGATCGACACAGTGACTGCCGTTGAGCACCGGGAAGTGCACATAAAGACAAAGCAAAGCTAAGGCATGCTACGGTTGCAATACTAGGCGCAGGCTGCTTTCCCATGGTGGCAAACACTTCCAGGGCTGAATCTGATCTTCGCTCGGTGGGTGAGACGGCTCATTGCATAATCCCGGGTCTACTGCATGCTCTACTTAGTACATGCAATTAGTGCCTTCCTTTCAAGGGAAGGCGGCCAAGGCATTCTCATTGATATGTTAGGTGCCATGCTTGCGATGTGCATCTTTTAACCACCTAGGCAAATCTCTCAGACTCGAGGTCAAGCCCGGATCGTGCGTTAATTGGTAAAGCAAACTCCACACCGTTTCCATGTTGAGTTGCGCAGCTCGCCCACGCACTTGGCATATCGGGCAGCTGGCTTCAAGATGCGCAAAAGCGCCTACGAATACTAATGTCTGGACGAAGAAGCTTTAGAGATCTGTAGAGTTTGTGAAGTGCTCCATGCGCACTTCATCTGGATGCGGTGAAACAAGTGAAGCAGTTCAAACATGCAACAAGCGTCACCGCTGCGCAACGCATTTGGCGGGCACTTGAGGCATGAATGGACGTGGCTGCAGGCATCACTTTGCTATTTGGGGCTTGCCTTGGAGCTTACGTCCGTGTATGCCTGCCGCCACTGGTGCAGTGAGTGGTTTCACACCTGCGAGCTTCTTGACCAGCACAGGTAACGAGTGGAGTGTTGTTGTTGCTCGCCGTTTGAGGCACGCGACTTTTCAAGTAGTTGTACAACCTTTTGCTGGCATGTGCTCGGCACAAGCCCACTTTGGGGGCTTGCCGCCTTGGCTAGCTTGCTTGCCAAGAAGGCGCAAACAAGTTATGGCTAAACTGTCCTACCTTAGAAACAGTAAGGTATTTGTTGAAGAAATAGAAATCTTTGGGCCGAAATCCTTCAGTTCTTTACGCTTGAGAGGGCTCAGCATCGTCACCCTCCCACTTCACAAACTTGTCATCATGCCAGAAGCCAACCTTCCGGGCAGGGACAATAGCTCATGGGCATTGCAGAGATATTTAGCAACGGAACCTTAGCCCTGCTGGTCAGTCATTGGCATTCATGTGCACATGAACCGGCATGTTGCGGAATATTGCGAGGTAATGAGTCTAGCTGACCCCCACCGCTTTCACTGTCCGCCAATACAAAGGGTATGAGGATGGGCGAGGAACATAGGAGAAACTCGCTATGCCCGACTGCTGGTGTAGCCCCCACCCGCACGAGCAAATGCAGGTGACGCTGCTGCTGCACATACTTCACAATGCGATGTTCGGCTGCAATGGCGCAAATGTCACTCCCACCGCTGCAGCGCGTGCCAGCCCGAAGTAGCAGACTCCATGTAGACAGGGTGGGTGAACTCTGCTGCCGCTAACTCAGATTACATTGCAGAAAGGCGTTCTAAACCTTCTTCACGGGCCGAGCGATATAAGATTCCAGGACGTATCGATGCTCCTTGTATTGGCTTTCCTCTGACAGCCCTCAGAAAGCCCCACATCTCTGTAAATAATCTTTTTGAGCGAGCACTGGGCAGGATCCAGAATCTAAATCGCCCCATGCTTTCGACTTTCGAGGTTGCAACTCCCCGCTTATGTTCCTCTTTCAGGGTCCTACGACTCTTCGTTTAGATTCTCCCAGCAATTTCTTCACAGTCAGCTGCATCGTCCCATCCTTCTAATCATGCGCTTCAAGAGCTTTTTCATGACAATATCCACACCCACACAATCGCATGTTACTTTGTAAGCACAAGACACATCGCACAACTTCAAAACAGCGTCAGCGCTCGCAAAACCTGACGGAATGTTCTAGATTCCAGCCACGGCACTTATCTGGCCCACCACAACTTTCCAGACACAGGTCCGGGACTGCACTGGAAAGAAGCGGGGACAAACGCAGCTATCCCCAACCATATTCAATTTTCAAGTAGGGGGGAATGGTGCAAGCAGCATCCATAATGATAATATCCTATTTGGACATGTTTCTCAAGCCCCTCCACCGAGAGGCACGGCAATCCCTTAGACAATAGAATTTCCTGGAAGGCTCCCAAGCAAGGTATTCGCTGTGGGAAGCATAGCACGCCGTAACAATGAATTTGAAAGGTGTCGTAGGGCGAGGGCGTGCTTACGCGGCACTTCCCAGACAAGAAATAATCATAAACCGAACAACTCAGAGAGCAACTCCATCACACGCGAGGACAGCTGCAGTTTCAAGCTGCCCAACCAAGCGTAAAATTTTGATCAGTGCAAACAGCATCCTGAAAGACAAATGATTTTTGCCTCCTGCATAGCCCAAATGATGCAGAAATCAGTCTGCCCGTGGCTTTCGTGCGCGGCCACCAGATCAATCAAGTTGTGACCATGCTGACAGCTGTGCAAGCCATTGCTGAGTGGCTGTCCTTCTGCTTGCCGGTGGACCTTGAAAAGCTAATCTGTTGGCAACATGTCGCGTTTTTTTTTTCTCTCTCCTCTCTCTCTCCCTCCCTCTCCTTGTCTGTCTGGACAAGCTTTAACACAATGCAAACATCAAGAATGTCCGCTTGTTATCAAATGGGTGAGCATGTATGCACACTGTCCTTACATAGGATGCGAATTAGAGCGCAGCACGACACGTCGCATTGGCCCGCATGAAGTGCATGCCACGATGAGGGCTGGGCGTAACGAAGGTCGCCTTTCCGTGTCGCTTTCCATTCTGCCATCCACCCTCATAAACCTCAGGCATGTCATGGGATGCCTTGTTGACTGTCAAATCTTGATTGCAAAGCCATCTCCAGTTTTCATGCCAAAGTAGCATTTCCGTTTGGCCAAGTGAACTTTCCAAAGCCATGCTTAGCATCATCCAGGTAGTCTCCTGCCACAAAGCATTAGTCATTATTGAGTCCGATTTTTTGATTTGGGCAGCATGGAAGGAAGCAACAGTCCTATCGGTCAGAAGGCATACAGTTCTCCTCTCATCGTTTTATCTGACTCAGGAAGCATGGCCCGTCCTTCATAGATCATGGTGCCCTGTCAGGAGCCGGATCTCTGAGATTCGTGATGCATGATCTGATGGTGCGCTGCAAAGCTTCAGGGACATGCAAGAAAAGACTGCTGGCTAATGGCCTTGTCTGTCCTCCAGACCTAAGATGCTGCGAGATGCTGCTGGTGCGGCCAACTCATTTCAGGAATCGCTGAGCGAGAGGTTTAGTCCCAAAACTTGGAAGGAGTCACGTGTCAATCCATTCTGAATACTGCGCTTTTTTTGCTCGTTTCAACCATGTGAGTAAAGCGGCCATCTTTCCTTTGCCTGAGAAGCGGCCATTCCTTAGGCTCCAGAAGCTCCACTCCAGCTTCCGCCATCAAGCCGGTGTGCTGATGCAAGCAATCTTCCAGATCACAAGGCTGGCAGGCAAGGCTCACATATTGGCCCTCGTATGATCGACCGTCACTCCAAGTGTGCTTGCCCTCGCCGTTCTGCTTGTCCTATGACAGCAAAGAGCAGCCCCGCAGGATCCCCTACTTGCTCTGGATGATTCTGGATTCATGCTTGCCCTTATTTGATTACACAGCTATACCTCTGTATTGCGGCAGACGCAGCCGCAGCCTGGAAATCCTTCCGGGGGATATGTGAAGACATTTGGCCACCAATTTTACAGGGAGTTTTCACATTCCTCTGCAACACCACGTGCCCCACTTCAATCAACAGCTAGGACTGATATGAGATGGTCTTTACGGATGGCATCTTCCCGGTACTCATTGTCAATGTGGGGCCAACTAAACAAACAGCTTCCCAACATGGCCGTGCTGGCAGAAGAAAACCCCCCCCCTGCAGCCAGACTTCGACAGCAAGCTTCACAACTGACTGGGTGCGAGACATCTTTCCACTGGCCCTCATACCTTAGAAGCGCCCGAGCTCTGATGCGTTGCTGACATGCTCGGGCTACTTAGGTTCACCTGGTCTGCACTCAGAACCGTGCGTCTCTGTCGGGCTCTTGTAAGTTCCTCAGCCGCAGTTGACGTGGCTGAGGAAATTCAGCTGTTGCATGCAAGCAGCGTGGTGTGCTAGATCACGATTTTTACAGCAGGCATTTGAAGAAGCAGATTTCGTATCGCAGTTACCACTGCGCCAAGAAACCAACCACATTTATTGCGGTGGTTGCATGGTGGTGATGAGATCAGCATCTTTCAAATTTTATTGGTGGCCATGTCAAGATTCTCAAAGGCTGGGCAGCGTCTGCACAAGTCTGTGGTAGGATTTGCAGTTTTGCTGTGATTGCGGTGGCATGCGGCTATCAACTGAATGTGCGCATGTGTGATGAGTTGGCGGGTCCGGGCGTGCGTGGATGCACATAGGCATTCTTGTCTGTCTTCAGCGTTTCGGCGTTTTTTTGCGGTGATAGCTCCGACCGTTTTTCTTAGTTTTTGATTCGTTGACTGTGTAGTCGTGTTTTTGTTTGTTGCTGAACGCTCCTGTCTGATTGGTTGCTTTTCTTCTGTCGTTACACCTTATGTTTGCACCCGCTTTGACCTGAATTCTACTTCTTGTAGCGCTGATGCCTTCATAGAATCTCTAAAAGTATTCTCAGCTCAGAGGTATCAAATGCGGCTGGGAAGCCATATCCTTCCCGCTTGCCATTCACAACACCTCCTGTGCAGACAGCAAAGTGCAAGGCAGCCTCTCAACCTCATACATGCCGTGAAGCAGATGTGGCCTGTGTAGGTGGCATCGTCTTTGAAGTTCAAAGTTGCCTCACGGAGCATGCCCACAGCCATGCCAAGTCTGTACAAATGGACCCATTTTTGCTACTTGTCGGCACAGGTGCCCGTCGAAAAAGGCAGGCATGGTACTTGTACGTGATTCACGAGCTCACCCCTTCCTTCTTTCATTCGTCCCCCTCAAGCTCCTCCTATCCGACACTATGCCTCTGCATGTGTCGGCCCTGCGCGCCACATGAAAGTTGCGCGTGTATTTGCGTAAGCCGTGCCCACATACCTCAAACCGGCCTGCTTGCCTTTTCTAAACACTTGCGTATTTCTCGGTCGTCACTGTCAAAACCCTGTTTTGATGAAAAACTTGCCTGGACTGCAACAAAACCGGTAAGCTTCGCACACGAGAAAGTGTAGGGCTACATTTCTGCCATTCTGCTTCAAACGCTTCTAATGTGAGTGCCTTCAAGGCCCCGAAAACCCAAACAAAAACGTTGTTTAACCTCCATGCCAAACTTGCAAGCCGGTCAAGCCAAAGCAGTGGGAGGGCCTGCTCGCTGTCCTTCACCTGAACAACTTGGGAACAGCTACCGCGTTGGCGCCTCTAGCAAGCATTTCCACAGCCATGAGTGTTTCAGTGGCAAGCAGGGCATTTTCCTCGGCAAGCAGGGCGCTGGGGTGCGCAACGGGGCCATGGAGCGGAGTGGTTTGCAAAGCAACCAACACTTCTGGGGTGCGAACAGTGGCTCACGTGAAAACACAGGGTGAGACAAAGGACCGCCTTACGGCGGGCAGGGAAACATGATTTGTCTTGACCAGGCCCTCAAGTAACATTCGACGTGCGTGTCGAGCAAATGCCACCATACCATCATGTGTCCCGGCCACCAAAAAGGCGTTGCCTGACAACATTCCATGATCACCGGACAAGCAGTGATTGGAGTAGATCGAAGCGACTTCGCAGCCCAAACGCTGTTTCACAGTTGGGTGCTCACGCCCTCAGAGGTTGCTTCAAAAGAATGCTTTAGCCACTTGCATGCACAGAATCTGGAGCACCCTTGCGGACACAAACCAATTAGCGGTTTTCTTATCATTACAATTTTTATTACAAATGCTCCTGTCCTCCATGAATTCCTCTTGGATGAACTCATGTTCCGTTGACACTGGCAGGCAATGCATCATGCAATGTCGTTGCCGCATCCATGGCGTTGACTAGGGGGGACATCTTGATTTCTAGAGCCTGATAGACTGGCTGCGGCCAATACAAATGCAACGACTCCACTCCGTTGAAAAACATCCAACCCATGCATTCACCTTCACACAGCAAATGCCCACCATTGCACGGCCATGAACCTGGACAACAATGCTATAGCGGTGAAACGGTTGTGGCGCATAGACTGTTAATCGGTAGCATCAATTTATCTAAGCTGGTGCTCGTTGTGGCTATGCGAACTGAAGAAGCTCCAGGCCTTGCTTGCAGACTCTGCGGATGCAGGCGCTATGTTCCTCAACCAGGCTGTGCGCATGTCATACAAAACTGCTGCAAAATGCCGAGCCCGTGCGGCAGCAACTGATGCAACACCTCTACTATTGTGCTGTACGAGCAACTAAGATCTGGACGTCTCAGCTACTTCTTCAGTGCCGGTCAATCCACTCCCTTCAACAGGCTGGATGGAAACGTCTTTGCCTTCCGAGTGCACAAGGTCATGATGGCTGTCATGACATCACTGCACCAGATTGCGAAACTCCCATGGGACCAATCCTTCATCCTTGTCGCCACAGCACGCGCATTTCGACTGGTCGGCGCCCATGGTGCCTCAATGAAAAATCTGAATAGCTGTTGGCGTGATGCGTGCAAGCAGTATTTGCGCCAATTGCTGTCTAGCTTCGCGGTCTCCAAACAGCCGCGCAAGTCGGGACCGATAATGCTTGAGCTGAAGTTCAGCATCGTGCAATCCATTTCCATGCTGGGCAGTTGTGCTAGAGATTGATTCAGGTTCTACAGTTGCAACTTTTGCAAACAACAACATTTGTTCAACAGCTTTTTTCGGGATTCTGACAACAATCCAGAAAACTGCCAAATGATAACGGATGTTCTTGTGCGAGTGTTCATATTGAACCACATGTTTCCGTCATGCCCAAGGGTACTATTCGAGTGCTTGAAATGCTTGACGTCTACCGACTGATGGCAAAGGATTCGATCGCGCGCTGTTCGCTTCGTGCTCTCACGCACAAGCGTTTCTGGTCAGAGCTGCGGGCTTTGGAGTTAACGAGGTCACGCTGTCTGGTTGTGAAGCTCGCAAAACGATTGGGGCTTAGACAAGGATCAGTTGGAGCAGTCGATTGCAGCCAGGGCTCAAACACAAAATTCAGTTCTAGATCGATCCGCCGTCGGCTCCCACCCTGAAAGATTTTGGGGCCACGGATACATTACATTCATACCCGGAATAAGGTCAAAACATGCATGAACGGCGTTGATCAGATTGTCCAGAGGTGGGTCCCTTCACGTCTAACTTTTCATTTAGACGTATTCAAAGTGACCAACTCATCATTCCCTGTCCCCTGTTGGCACGTGTGTTGATGCATATCAAAAAAGAGAGATTTAGACTGCAAAGCTCAACATAGTAGTGATTTTTGCAATTCTCGCGCGCCGTGGCGGCACCGCGGCCGTGGCGCTAGTATTCCCCTGAAAGCATAGGAACACCTTGCAAAGGCTAATCTCAAAATCCCACATGTGCTGCAAGCCTCCGACAAACAAATGGTTTTTGGGCTTCGTGGTGGTTAGCATTGAGGGCATGGAGTGCTTACAACTAGTTGGGGGTTTGGGGGTGTCTCGGGTTTCGGGTTTGGTGGCGTTGAGGTTAAGGGCCTGGGAATGTTTAGGATATGGTGTTTAGGGTCTGGGGCTTGGGCTTGGGAATGTTTAGGGTTCTTGCGCGTAGAGTTGAGGGTATGGTGGTGTTAAAGGTTTAGGGCTTGGGAATGCTTACGGTATAGTGTGTGCGGTCAAGGGCTTGGAGGTGTTTAGAGTTTAGGCTTTGAGGGTTTGGGCGTGTCTCGGGTAGAAGGCTTGGTATTGTTTAGGGCGCAAGGACTTGCAAATGCTGTAATTGTCAACATGCCGGGTATCCGAGCGCGTCTTGATTTCTAGCTTGCTAGTGCTTGCGTTTGCATGGATTCTTGCATGTTGCGCCTCAGGTTGCACTTGAGCGTAGAAAAGGGGTTTGCCCTCCAGTACTTTCAGTGGCTTGCTGGAGAGTTGCTTCGTTTTCCCACCCGCCCGCCCTGTGACTGCAGGGGGGGGGGGGGGCATTTTGTCAGCAGCAACTGACGCGCTTTTTGTCAGCCAGGAGCTGATGTTTGCCACCGTCCTTAAATTTCATCATGGATGATGACTCTTGTTATTGCCTTTGTGGGGGCATCATTTCGGACATGTCAAAAGTTGAGCACAATTAATCAACTTTTTTAAGTGTAAGCCGATTTTTCAGGGTTCGGGCTCAGGTGTTTAGGGTCAGGGCCAAAGTTTTGTTAGGGTTATACAGTTTCATGGTTAGTATTTTGTTTCTCATGGCTAAAGTATTTTGGGGTTGTGTTTAATTTGTTGGGGTCAGGGTTGGGTTTTTCTAGGCTTGACAGTTCTTAAGTCTTAGTAGAAATGCAATTGAAGGAGTTGTTTCACGAATTGTTCATGCTTGTTTTGTGCTTTCATCATTTTGAGGTTTTGGGGTGTTTTATTTGTGAATTCTCAACATACTAGATTCTGCTTTACGAAAGTTTGATTGCTTTCGCCATGAGGTGGAAACAGGGTGCTGTCGAGATTCGCCGAAGCTACTCCATTACGTTGTGGGCGAAGTTGGGGCCCCAACGCAAGCAAACCCCAGGAAAAGACAAAGAAACAATCTCGAAAAAACAACCTCCTCACGGGATAGCCACTGCCTTGCTTACAAAAAGTTTGAATCTAGTGGCAGTAGTAGTAATAGTAGTAATCGTAGTAGTAGTAATAGTAGTAGTAGTAGTAGTAGTAGTAGTAGTCGTAATGGTAATAGTAATAGTAATAGTAATAGTAATGGTACTAGTACTAGTAATAGTAATAGTAATAGTAGTAGTAGTAGTAGTAGTAGTAGTAGTAGTAGTAGTAGTAGTAGTAGTAGCAATAGTAGTAATAGTAATAGTAATAGCAATAGCCAGCTTTAGGGCTAGAGGGTTTCGGGGTTTAGGGTTTAAAGAACTAAGTTTTATGACGTGCTGGAGATTAAGGTCTGGGGCTTGGGAGTTGGGCTTTGCGAAGAGCGCCACTCGTGCCTCTTTGGTACCTCATTATGGAACTACACTCGGGGCTCTGATCGAGTTTGCGGCAAACTCATCCCTAAAGGGGTTCCCTCGGCATTTGCAGGCACTGGAGAGCCAAGATGCTTCACCTGTCAATTCTGGCAGCCGATCAATGAGCTGTCAGCTACCCATCTTGAATTGTTGCACGAATTGGCCCATTGGCAATGGCAAGCGCAATCAGCTGCTAGTGATGCTGGTGGCCTGCAGCGGATGCATGGAAGGATGATGGAAGGTGATATCAGACGTTGTGCCAGCTGCCAGCGGACAAACGTGGCGGCTTCTAGAGGCTGAGTTTGAAGCAGGTCCTCAGTCATCTAATTTGTTTTATACACACAGCTGCTTCCTCACACTGCGCAACGCCAGTGCAGAACTGGACATACAAGCAATGGGCAATGTGTACTACGTGCACGGAAACAAATTAATGAGCGCTGCTTGCGTCGCTCGGGACAATCTGTACGCATGTCATGTACGCCTTGAGAGGCTGCTGGAGTCCTTCTCAGCCTTCTCAGTGTGTGACAACCTTGGCTTGCATGAGGCAGTGTGTGCATGGTCTTTGTTGGTGCTCATTGGTGTCTTGACATGGACTGCGCTGCAATGGCTACACCTGCAACGCTGCTCGGTACGTTGCACTGCAATGGTGACACCTGTAACATTGCTCGGTATGTCGCAGGCGTGAAGAAACAATGAACTGACCTATTGCATTGCACTCTATGTCAAAAACCTTTGGGGCACACTCTCTCAAGTTTGCCCATCCAAGGCACGTGAGTGACTGAAAGCCTTCCGAGAGCTCATTTCCAGCAATGCTCTACCCAGATCGACCCCTTTACACATCACCACGCGACTATTCCGCAAGGTTCCCCGGGCTGACGCGGCAAAAATCGGGCCTGCCTTCAGTCCAATGCACGTGAGCTTCCAAGTTTGGCTGGGATGTCAGTGCCAATGCTGCCATGGACTCCTCTGATATGTTGTTGCCCTGGCAGACATGAAAACTTCAAGGGAAACAAGCGGTCGTGTCTGTCACTGACGCCAACAATGCAAGTCCACTACCCAACTGCTCTTAGAACCCCTTCATACTTGTAGCCTTGACCAATATCACCACGTCACACGGCTCAATATCACCAACGACGGCTTTAAACGAAAAATGCAAATGCGATGGAGACAAAAGCCTGTCTTTGTTCGTGTGACTCCTATGATGTGCAATCTAGTCCTAGTCAGTTGCAACTGTATCGTTATACCGTACCGTCTAGAACAGATGCACATTTCTTGTCAGACTTGTCACTCTTCCAGAAAAAGCAATCAGGCTTGATCTAATTCTGCAAAGCGGCAGAGAAATTGAGGTGCAGAGCCGCAAGACTACGAGGCAGGCTTTCAGCAAGAACAGTCATGGACTCTGACGTGATGTTCTTGCTGTCATGAAAATCCATGTACAATTTTGTGAGATCGCTCGACAGTTTGGCCGCCAGCGCCACCACTGACTCATCAGTGATTTGGTCGTTGCCCCACAAAGTCAAATGCAAATTGGCAAGCTTGGGTGGTAGGTTCTGAGCCAGAGTTGTCAAAGATTTGTCATTGAACGCCTCATTCTTTTGAAAGTCCAGGTGTAAGGTCTTCAACTTGCCGGGCAAGTTCTGAGCCAACGCAGTCATGGTCTTGTGGGACAAGCTCTCGCTGTGTGCAAACTTCAGATGTAAAGAGTTAAGATTGCATGGCAGCCTCCAGGCAAGTACTATGATGGACTCGTCTGTGAACTGCGGCTTGCCCCAGAAATCCAAGTGCAAGGAGCTAAGGTTGTACGGCAGATTCTGGGCCAGTGTTTTCATCGCGGCATTCGTGAAGTTGCTCCCCCCGAATACCAAGTGCAGGTCCGCCAAGCAGCGCGTTAGGCGCTCGGCTAAAGCCGTCACCATTGAGTCCGTCGGCTTCCCGAAGAGATCCACGTGCAGGCTGGTGAGGTTGCAAGGCAGATGTCGTGCCAGGGCCGCCGTGGCTTCATTGGAGAAATTGGGGTTGGTGTGGAAATCCAAGTGCAGGGAGGTCAATCCCATGGGCAACTTTTGAGCTAGAGCAACCAGTGACTCGTCAGCGAAGCTTTTGTTCGACTGGAACGCCAAACACAATGAAACCAGGCAGGTAGGCAGATTTCCCGCCAAGGCTTTCAGCGATTCGTCACTGAAACTCTCGTCAGCAGGAAACTCCAACGAAAAGAAGGCAAGATTGTCTGGAAGGTGATTTGCGACAGCCACCAATGATGCATCTGTGAAGCCCGTGTAAGAGTTGTGAGGGAAGCCGAGGTGCAAAGATCTGAGGCTGGGTGACAGATTCTGAGCCAACTCTTTCATGGACTCGTCCGTGAAACTGATCTTCTGATCGGATGTGCAGTTGAAGTCTACAGACAAAGAGTTCAAAGTACGTGGCAAGCTGCAAGCTAGCCTGCGCAATGATCCATCGGTGAAGGTCCCGCAGACGACCAAATGCAGGAATATGAGGTCACAAGGCATATGCTCAGCCAATGCTATGATCGATGCATCCGTACAGAGCTGAGTAGAGGGCAAGTTCATGGAGAGCGACATGAGTCCTGGAGGCAAGTTCCTCCATAGCATTGCGATTGAGGCGTCCGTGAAGTTCATGCTCTCGTGAAAGTCCATGTGCAGGCTTCCTTGCGCGAAAGCAACTTAGAACAATGATAACTTCTATGTAGAGACTAGCCAACCTGAGCAAGCTAAAACACAGGGACTTGAAATCCAATTTGAAGTTATCAGCAAGAGGGGGGGGTCAGTCGGGGGTGTTAGGTCTCTATCAGAGAAGCTGAGGTTTGGCGGCACGCCCAGCGCCAAAGATTCCAAGGCCGCATCTGTGAAGCTCTTGTTGCAAGAGAAGTCTACATGCAAGAAGCTGACGCTCGACAACCGCTGCGCCAACAATGACAAGGACGCATCCTTCGGGGGAACCGGCAATTAAGAGGGGTGGCCAGAACAACAACTTCAGGCGCAGTCACACTTGTATGCACCTATGCAAGGTCTGCAACTTCTGACATTCATCGCAATGTCTTCTCCAACATCACCAACCGTTGCCACTCTGCCATCGAGAAGCAGTGAGCCGTTCGTTATTTCGCAAGTCCAGGTGCAAGGAGCTCAAGAAGCGTGGTAGGCTGTCAATCAGTTGTTGCATTCCTTTGTCTGTGAGCCTGGGCAACACACCCATCTCTGCTGTGCCATTGCCACCCTGTTCCAAGATGGGCATGGGGCCTCCTGGATCGAGCAAAGCTCAATTTCAATTCCATTGTTGTCAAGTCTTTGCCTCTCCTCGGTCCAGGCACGTGCCAACATCTCGGATTATTCGGATTCAACATCTGCATGTCTGGGCATGGAAATAGCCTCGACGCAACCTTGCAATGCTGTACCAGAAATTCCTTACCCAGGTGCAAGGCCGATCGCAGCTGTTGGTTCTCCTGGAGAGAGTGTGTCAATTCTTGCCCGCGCACGATGACGCATGAGTACAGCACGGTATGCAATCGGCAACGTACGCTCATGGACATCTGAGAGATGGCTGGCATCTTGCTTGGGGCTGCAGCGAGCTCTTCACCAAGCATACAAATACTTCTCGTTATACGTGCATTGTGTTTGCAAAAGGGAAGGACCGGGGGCTGAGCCCCCGCCACCACCCTCCACAGGCAACTCGCGCAAGACTTTGCGCAAGCTTGCTTCAAGTGGGCATCGCGTCAAGCAAAGAAAACTAAATCTTGTCCAACCCTTCATTGATCCTGACCCCGTTGCGCTGGGATTCTTCTTGCAATCCGCCGAGGTGGTTGATGGTGTTTGGCTACAGGGCCCGGCGGTCTGTTTTTTCACGGCGGTTTCTTGGTAATTTAGTAGCCGGGTCTGTAGCTGGGCACATGGGCCCTTGCATGTGCCCCAACCTTTGCACCGGCCTGAACGTTTCATGCACCTTCTAAGGAAGCGAGGGCTTCTATGGGGCTTCTATGGCTGCACATGCTGCGCGATTGCTCCGCGCCGAGCCGGGCCGTCCACTATGAAGATTTAAAATTCATTTCTCACCCTACAAATTAATGCTTGAGATCGTGCTTCCACTATGTGTGCGTGGGCTCACGTTGATCCAATCCGCGTTCGAGTTACATTCTGCACCCGCCTGTCACCTGTCGGTGGCCCCTACAGAGGCGGCGCTCCAAAATGCAGTTGTTTTGGGACGTTTGGACCCCCTCTTCTGGGACCCTCCCTGGGGCCTCCTGTGGGACCCTTCCTGGGACCGCCCCCTTGACCCCCCTTTTATTTGGGAATATTGCTCCTTTCCTGTCCTGGGCTTTGGCCCGTGTGGGCCGGCCCGGCTGGCGAAACGGCGTGCGCAAACGTTTTACAATTAGCCGCCATCAGCCCTCACAGCGTCCTGTAGCTCTCTGCAAAGCACGTCCACGTTGGTGTCGCGAAGATCCTTCTCATCATCGCCGAACTCCAGGATGACACAGCCCACCCTAGCGCAATGAGCAGCTAGGAACTGGAGAGATCCAAAGCATGCGTTTGCGTGGCGACATGTTGTTGTTGCTGCACCAAATTTGGGCGGCCTCTGCTGCCTTTTCTGCCAGAAGCTCTTTGTAGGTCCAGCTTTCGCCAATTCTTTAACCTCAGGCGCGCCACTGCGTGAGTTACATTCCAGTACTGAAAAGCATGTCAGCATACACTCCTCCGATTGATTGTCGTTTCTCGTTCCCTCATCTTCTTCCACTGGGGGCCCTGTTGATTTGGGCGGGGGGGGGGGGGGGGGTGGGGTCCAGAATACTTGGC
>CAJNDS010000489.1:12500-102500 GCA_905221605.1 Symbiodinium natans | reverse complement strand
GTGAGGGTAGTAGCGCGCCTGCACATGCTCCTCGGGAGGGCACGGAGGGCTTCGTAGCTGCTCAGCTTCACCTCACAGCGTCTGTGAAAAACTGACATCCTGCCATGTACCTCACCATCTCATGAAAAGCACGAGCCTGGGCCGAAACGAAGCAAGGCAGCACACAAGCAAATCAAGTCATAGCTTAACAACAAGCTTCCGTTGAACTGTGCCTGGCAGAGGCGGTAGCAAACTCGGTTGAGAGCGAACTGGTGCCGGCTGGTTCGCCCCAGGGGCCTATCGCTGCAGAAGCTCTTGAAACCTTTGTTGTCCTCTGCGTGGCGGGAATGTCCCCCTGCGGACTTTGCCGACCCTTCTTCCGTACTGTTCCAATGATTCCAATGAGCCTTGTCGATTTCCGAGCAGCAGGCCGCGCCCATTACCTGGCCACAGCAAGTCTTCTTGAGGAACAACTCAAGAGGAAAGTGTACGATGTGCGTCAGGTCGATAACGGTTGAAACAGCGTCGGCTGTGCACGGCATCCCTGAGAGCCAGCAATGTTCAGGTTGGACAGGCAAAAGTGCCCGATCTCCGACTCACATTGCACGTTCTACTCATCCTGGCTTCGCCGGCTATGGAGAAGTAAATCTGGCCAGCTGCAGCCTAGCTGTCGCCCATGACATTTTGTCGTGAGTACTCAGGTAGTTCTCTGGACTTTGCATAAGATGTTTACACTGCAGGCACTTGCAGCCAGGTTCTGTGGGGCAGCATGTGGCAAGTCTACGCGTGAAAGCTTCTGAGCTGTTGGAGTACGCTGCTCTTCAGTCTGCCATGTGAGCTATGTGGGCTCTTCGCCTCAGTCTCCAAGCCAAAATGCAAGAGTCTGCATGAGCAGGTTGCCGCCCAAAATGTCCGGCCATGCGTGCGGCATGCTAACACCGCTTGTTCAGGCCCCGCGTGTTTCTCTCGCTGCGCTTGCTGCACCAACGTTCCTGGGCCTGGACGCTGTCTTTGTCGCCGGCTCTCTCAATGGCAGTTCGAGGCTACTTCCAGCCCTTCAGCCCTTCAGCCCTCGCCCTGCATTCGCAGCAAGAACTTCTCAGAGGAAAGCAGTATGCCACGGGGGCTCCCATCGTCTCGCCCGCCTCCAACTGAATGCACTATGTAATCGAGCAGGGCAGAGAGAGAACCACGAAGAATTGTGCGCCAAACTCCCCGCACAAGAAGAGCCGTATATCTTTCAACAAAAATTACGAAGCAGCAATAAGTCTGCTCCCTGTGAATACTCCTTGCCAAACCCCAGCCTTCAAACGCAGAATACCGTATGATCCGTATGCCAAACCTGAAACCCGAAACCAACACGCAACGAAACAAATCAACCTTCAACAAGCCTGACATTCCGAAGGGGAATGCTAGGCCGGATAACATGACATGATCTGCTGCTCCACCTCCACCGTGAACTCAACTTGGTACGGATCTCCTGCTTGCACGGCAAAGCCTTCGAAGCACTGGGATTCGCTGGGAATGCTGTGAAAACCACCGCACGAGCCATCGCCCGCCAGCAAAGCCATGCCAATGCCGATGCTCGCATTGGTGGGGATCAGCTTGTCGACAGCATCCTCTTGGTCAGAGAGTCGTGTTCGTCACTCGCAAATCCGCCAGGATCCGTTGCGGGTGCCTTCGCCAATATGAGGTCAGATTGCTGCTCCGCGGCCTTGGCCTGAGTGTGTCATGTGCGTCATTGTGCGTCCCTAGGTCCCTATGTCCCGTTTGACACAGTTCAACACAGATCCGAAAGCCTTGATGGTTGCCACCTCCTTCGCCAACTCACCCATGCCTCTAATTACAATGGTCTACAGTGTCTGCAGTGCAGCCCGCAGGTGTGAACTATTGCGCAGCCATGCTCTGATGGCCTGTGTTTGCACCCACAATCTGTTCCGCAGCTTTCTTGGCTTCCCCCAGCTCGACCTGAAGCTTCCAATCTGCACAGCACCGTCTTTTTGCCAACGTGAGCGCGTACTCCAGTTCCGCCTCGATTCCCCGGATTTGATTGGCAAATTCGCCAACTTTGTGGGCGGTGTCTTGGATGTTCTTGATCTGGGACAGCCATGATCATGATAGACCATGCAAAATGTGAGCGGCGCAGCTGTACAACTGGAAGTGCAGACCTTGAGGTGCAAGTCTGCCAGGGCGTCTGTCTGAACCTAGCGTCCAGTACTGCTGCCTCGCCAGAAAGCCCATGGAATCCACACGTGACAGGCCTTCAGCATGTTGGTGACCTCAGGATGGCATGTGCAGCATGCATGGCAAGAGCATCCTGGTCCTTCCAAGCCCATCTGCCTCTTCTATCTGGCCTAAGCCCTCGCTCTTGGAAGCCTCGAACGAGACCAGGTGTCCTGGCACATGTGAGACAAACCCCTGCACATGCATGACAACTTCGATGGCCAGCAAGCTCGTGTCACCTCGAAGACGTCCCATGCAGGGCAGTTTGTCAAGCGCCGCCCGTGGCCAGCGTCCCAATCAACTGCTCATAGAGGCATAAAAACGAAGTAGGTAAGCGACCGTGCAATGGGAACATTACGAGCTATTGCTTCTGCGCATGCACAAGTTTAGTGTGCCCCAAAAAACGTGTGTTGGAGTATCATGTGCTTCTTCGTAGAGCTGTTGCTTGCTTTATTGGATGTCTATGAAGCCCACATGCCAAACAGCCAAACAGGCCATAAAATCAGTGCTGGCACATTTTGATTGAAGACATGGCAAGAGGAGCTCTCAGCCTTAGGAATGCGACGGAATGTGTGACTTTGTCACCTCACGGCTTGGGAGCTTTAGCGCAGAGCAAGCTCTCATTCTAAGGGCCCAATAAGCTCACTGCGAGATCTTTCCTTAGAGTCGATCAGGCGATCACATGTGTGGTAACCATGTCAGCCCGAAGCTACAATCGACACTCCAAGCGTCTGGTGAGCAGCGTTTTTGCGTTTCTTCTTCTCCTCAGCTAGGCGTCCTAATGCATTAATGCTTAGCCAAGTTTTCCGCAGGGCTGCGGCAACCAAGATGAGAACACTGACGTGCGCGTGGGTGACAGATGGCTCGAGAGGTTCTGATGTCATGATCTTTGGCTTTCTTATTCGGTTCTTTTATGTTCTTTTGAAGCCGTGGAACATTGAGGGAAGTTGGAATGGAAGAGCAAATTGCTCTTGCATTTCAAGGTTAGGAAGTCGACTTTGCCAACTGTTCGTGCGTCTTCAGTTCAAGAAGCTTCTAGCTGAGAGTAAAAAGCGTTCTCACTTCTTCCCCAAGAAAGCTGGGGTGCATCCTGTTGTTTTCTTTTTCCGCGTCATTGCGAACACAAGTGTTTAGCTTGAGCAACGGGATAATGATTAGAGCTCTGCTTCTTGAAAAGGAACGACGTGTGAGGACGTCTCGTGTTGCTTAGCTGCCACTTAAAGCGATGTAGGCGCGGAACATTCTAGTCTCCCCCATCTGGCAGGACATCGTTGCTTTATCCGATCTCTCCTTTATGTAGCAGTATTAGGAGTATGCCGTCCGCAGCAAAATCTTGCTGTGAATCGTTGATATCATTGATATCATTGTCCGATAAATGTCCCCTCCATGTGGTATATACGTTCCGCGGCTCAATGGCTGCATATGCTGCCACTATTCTGCTAGGACGTTGCTTCATTCGGCCTCCGGTTCATGTGGCAGTTACAGCGTATGGCTGAAACACAGCAACTTTTATTCGAGCTTGCTTGTGATGAGGAGAGTGCACGGACGACAAGGCAATGTGAAAGGAACATGCCGAGAGGTTGGAGGCTTCGCGCTCTTCTTAGCCGGTGAGATAGAAGAGAAGAAACACAAGACGGGGTTGTGCCGTATGTGCCGTCCATGACTGCAAAACTAAAAATGACTAAGGCATGAACACCCTGCTTCTCTTGGCGGTCATGTTCTTCTGGTGCATCCACCTAAGCCAGAACGTTTCCACTTCCTTGGCCGCTGCACGGGAAGCAAGTGCCTCCACAATTCCAGACGATGTCACCATGAGGTGCTTGAGGCCGGAAGGAACGCCATGACCTCCGGAATGTGGGAATGTGAGCGTCACGTTGCGCCTTCTTCGGAAGTTTGGAAGGTGCGCCTGGGTGTTGGAGACCATGCGCGTTCCTTGCCAGTACAAAGCGCAGCACAAGCAGGTAGGCAAGTCGAAGTAGGCACCAGTAGGACTCAGCAGGAGGTAGAAACGACTTCGCCAAACCCCGAGCGCCCCAAAATGCCCAGTCCTTCTGTGCCGCTTCATGAGCAGGTGCGCTTTGTCCAAATCATCCCTTAAGGCACTTGCTTCGACGCTTTGCTTCTCCCATATTCCTCTCCCGGATTCCTCTCCCACTGATTCCCACTCTTCCACTTCGAGCTGCCCAACAAAAAACTCATGAGCTCACGAGTAGGTCCGGTGCTCATCTGTCGCATTATGCAGGAACAAGTCAAAGTGCTGCTGCGCGTACCTCAATCTAGCACCACTTTCAAGCCGTGGCGTTTTCCCAAGAATCCACCCAGCTCCCGAAATCACTGAATTGTCTCCAAGTGCTGCTTCAGAAGAGCTTTCTTGCCACCTTCTTCAGTCATTTCCTGTTCATTGAGTGCACCATGCTCAAGTTATCTCGAACCGGTCCCCACCCTGCTCCATTAGCTCGAACGTAACAAGGCACTGGCTCCTCAGAGAGTTCTCTTTCCATCGGCAGTATGTAGATGCGCCATGCTGGAAATACGATCAGCACCAGGATCACCGACCTGATCAACTAGGCGTCACAAGCAGCATGAGATGCTTGGGAGCTGCAGTCACCGAACGGCATGCTGCATCTCAGAATGCGGGCATCACCATCTTCGAGATGAGGGGCGGGCCTCTGTCAATTCCAAGCCCTGAAGATTTGCTTTCTTACAGCAAGATGTGTGGCCATATGGTGCTTGGGGGAGACTGGCGCGCGCCGCGCTGTCATGCGATTGTGTCAATCCGCCCTGTGCCCACCACGACCCGCCGCTGGCGACCTTCCCAATGTCCAACCGTTGCCACTCTCCCTCCACCTCTCCACCCCTTCCCAACCCCCCCCCCCCGACCCCACCCAGCCCTCCACCCCCCACTCCACCTCCACCATTGCATCCCCACGGGGCTGCTCGTCGGTTTTGATTGGATTTGCGGATCGAGTGGGAGCAGGCATCACATGGCATGGCATCACTACACAAGCATGACAGGGCTGTCAGGTGGTCTCAGCCTGGCTTTCAACCTCAGGCTGCGGCACTCGTGCTTCAGTCCTTCTGCCACAACATCAACTGCCGTGTCGAAGCTCTGCCTGTGTTGGGAGCAACTGCGCAAGTTTGAAACTGCGTCGTGCGATCGAGAGGCTCCCAAGAGAATCCGATGAGGATGCCCAGACCTGACCATGCTGCAAATGGCTGCATTTTGCTTGATCAGCACGACCCCACCTGAAATCATCTTCTCGGTCGCTCCTTCTGCAATCTCGGAGTCCTCACCAAATAGGTGGTTGTCCTGTCACATCATCTCGGATGCTGAGTTCATGCACAACCGTGCAAAGTTCTTCCGGCACCCGCAGCCTCTGGCTGCTCTGGCGGATTGCGTTTGGGTAAAATCGATTGACCATGTTCTTGCTTCCAGCTCTCGCCATCACCAAAGGCAGTACCCAACACCACCATCCACCACTCCCACCGCCTCTCACATAAATTGAACTACTCGATTTGCTAGCGTTCGCAAGTTTCAAGCTCGAACTAACAACGAGCATCGCGAGGATCGCTGGGGCATCCGAGCTACGAAGTGAAACTAACAGGCGCTGACCCGAACTGCATTGTTCACCTCCTTAACATTCCTTCGGTTCATTTACTGTACATTACTGTTCCATCGTGTTCCTAGTTTCCAAAGCCCAGCAGTGCTCGCTTCACATTCTGGAGCCTTCGTCTCCGCGGAAGCCGAAACTTGACACCATCGTCGTCGAGGCTTCAAAATGCGCCCAAGCCCAACACCCCAGCTCTCCGCCGTAGTAGCGGTAAGTAGTATGTAAGTAACAATTAGCAAGCAGCAAGTAGGTAGTAGGTAGAAGCGTAATAGTAGTGATGTTGATGTTGATGTTGATGTTGATGTTGATGATGATGTTGATGTGTGATGTGTGATGTTTGATGGTTGATGGTTGATGGTTGTTGGCTGTTGGCTGTTGGCTGTTGGCTGTTCGTTGTTCGTTGGTCGCTGGTCGCTGGTCGTTGGTTGTTGGTTGTTGTTGGTTGTTGGTTGTTGTTGGCTGTTGGCTGTCGGCTGTTGACTGCTGGCTGTCGGCTGTCGTGTTGTCTGTTGTGGGGTTGTGGGGGTTGTTGTTGGGGTTGTTGTTGGGGTTGTTGTTGGGGTTGTTGTTGGGGTTGTTATTGGGGTTGTTATTGGGGTTGCTGTTGGGGTTGTTGTTGGGGTTGTTGTTGGGGTTGTTGTTGGGGTTGTTGTTGGGGTTGGTGTTGGTGGTTGTTGGTGGTTGTTGGTGGTTGTTGGTGGTTGTTGGTGGTTGTTGGTGGTTGTTGGTGGTTGTTGGTGGTTGTTGGTGGTTGTTGGTGGTTGTTGGTGGTTGTTGGTGGTTGTTGGTGGTTGTTGTTGGTGGTTGTTGGTGGTTGTTGGTGGTTGTTGGTGGTTGTTGGTGGTTGTTGGTGGTTGTTGGTGGTTGTTGGTGGTTGTTGGTGGTTGTTGGTGGTTGTTGGTGGTTGTTGGTGGTTGTTGGTGGTTGTTGGTGGTTGTTGGTGGTTGATGGTGGTTGCTGGTGCTTGTTGGTGGTTGTTGGTGGTTGTTGGTGGTTGTTGGTGGTTGTTGGTGGTTGTTGGTGGTTGTTGGTGGTTGTTGGTGCTTGTTGGTGGTTGTTGGTGGTTGTTGGCGGTTGTTGGTGGTTGTTGGTGGATGGTTGGTTGCTTGTTGTTGGTTGTTGGTTGTTGGTTGCTGGTTGCTGGTTGCTGTTTGCTGTTTGCTGGTTGCTGGTTGCTGGTTGCTGGTTGCTGGTTGTTGGTTGTTGGTTGTTGGTTGTTGGTTGTTGGTTGTTGGTTGTTGGTTGCAGTAGCAGTAGCAGTAGCAGTAGTTGCAGTAGCAGTAGCAGTAGCAGTAGCAGCAGCAGCAGCACAGGCAAAAGGAGCAGCAGCAGCAGTAGCAGTAGCAGTAGCAATAGTGGTAGTGGTAGCGGTAGTGGTAGCGGTACCGGTAGCGGGAGCGGTAGTGGTAGGGGTGGACGTAGTAGTAGTAGTAGCAGTAGTAGTAGTAGTAGTAGTAGTAGTAGTAGTAGAAGTAGTAGTAGTAGTAGTACTAGTAGTAGTAGTAGTAGTAGTAGTAGTAGTAGTAGTAGTAGTAGTAGTAGTAGTAGTAGTAGTAGTAGTAGTAGTAGTAATAGTAGCACTAGTAGTACCAATAGTACCAGTAGTACCAGTAGTACCAGTACTAGCAGTAGTAGCAGTAGTAGAAGTAGTAGAACGCGCTCCGCGCGTATTTGACGCCGCGTCCGTCTGCGTCCGAAGTGCCTTTTCCATCGGTAAAAGCAGCGTTTTTGGGCAGAGTGCTCATTTCCCAACGACGACGCCAATTACAGGAATTTCCTGTCTTGTAAGGTCAAGGCTGCAATCTCGGACTTGTCTTCGCTTGTTTCCATGCTCGAATGCGAAAGGAAAGCCATGCCGAAGCAGTCCAGACATAGATGCCGTGTGTGTGGGCAGCCGGGCCACCGGCAGGAGACTTGCACTACCTATGCAGGTAGGCTCATCCGGGAGCTTCAGGAAAAAGTGCAAAGGCATGCGCGTGCGGAACCTCAACGGCGGCTTCGTCGTCTTCGCAAGGACGGTGAGAGCAAAGTTTCTGCCAGGCTGCAGTATAGCGGTGCGCGGAAACGCAAGCAGCAGCCGTGCGTGAAGCGGGCAGACATCGAATCTGAGCGTGAGATCCTGAAAGATGAGGAGAAATGCTACCAAGAGCTGCTGAAGGCTGGTGTCATGGAAAGACCAAAGACATGCAGCCACTGCAAGTCCGACCAAGTCAAGCCGAGCAACACGAAGCGGGGGACAAAGGCGGGTCTTCGCTTCATATCCTGTGCCAAGTGCCACAGGTACACGAACTACGTGTGGTTTTCCCCCTTCCGGCATTGCAGAACAACACCTGCAGAGATCTACGAGTTCCTCGTGGTCTACAGTCGACAGAGCATGCTCCAGAGACCGACAGCCACGGATCTAAATCGCATTCTTGGATGGGGCAGGAGAAAGTTGGGGAACATGATCGATGTCTGTTTGAAGTCGGAGTCTCTCCTGGGTTTCGCGAACAACAGAAAGCGGATTCTCAAGAATGACACAGAAGTTGATGCGCATGCGCTCAAACGCTTTTACGTGTCAGGCAGGAATCCACACTTTCAGCATCTTCAGAAGATATATGGTGCAGAGCGTGGACCAGAAGTGTTCCAGTGCCACGTGCGCCTGGCCGGCATCTGTGTCCGTGGGGGCGCGCTATGTGTCAGTATGCTGCCGTCCAAGTTGGTGTCCAAGAAAGCCCCACCGCCGCCGGAGTCCCTGCAGGTTTTTGTTTTGGAAAGCTGAAACCCCTAAACCCTAAACCCTCAAGAGCATTTTGTAAGTGCAACTGTCGTCTGCGACTGCTGGGAGGACGTGGTTTCCAGCAAGATCTTGAACAAGGTCTGTGTGTCGAAGAAGCGTGCGGTGTACACAGATGGTAACTCTTGCTACACTCGGTGCGCAGCCAAAGAGAAGAAGAAGAAACTGCAGTTTCATGCAGTGAGCCACAAGAAGAAGGACTCCTAATCCGAGATGTGGAAGCCCAGACCCCAAAAATCCACATGTTTAGGGCCAGGCCCAAAATCCTAGAAGCGTTTTCATTCTAAGTCAACTGTCCGCATCTCTTGCGAGGAGTACGTCAGAAAGCTCAGCAATGGAAAAGTGGCGGGTACAATGTCAATCGACTCCAGATGGCGTTCACTGGACAAATTTTGTGCAGGCGTCAGAGCGCGAAAATCAGACGGATCCATGAATGGCTGGCTTGTGACGCTGATTTTCGCTTGGCTGTTGCGGCATAACGAGAACATGAAAAGCTTGACGCAGCGGAACTTCCGCGCCTGCTTGTTGCGCGGGCTGAAGATGTACCACAGAAAGTATCACGTGAGCCGGTCCGTGGGGAGATGGGCCCTGTTCACTGGGGGTGATGCCGAGGCAGCATGAGGCAGGCGTGCTGTGTAAACCATACGAAAGTAGCGCAGTTAAACATATTGCAACTGTGTTACGGCCTTGGCATCTGGGGAAAAACGTCAGGGACTCCAAAATGAGTGCCAGACACAGAGATTGCTGCAGCTGCGCGGACACAGACAGCAGCCAAATCGCAGGTCTAGCCGGGGAGCTTGAGTTATGTGGTTTAGGGGTTAGGGCTCAGACTCGTAAGCTTTCAGACTTGGGCTGAAGACGCTTAGAACCTTGCAGCTTTGGGGCCCAGCCTAAAGACTTTGCAGGTCTGGGGTTTAGGCTTAAGAAGCTTGAGTTTCCTGGCTTAGGGTGAGGACCTTCCATGATTCGCAAGCCCGAAAATCGTGAACCCTGAAACTCTAAAGTCCCAACCCAAAAGCCTGAAGGGAAAGATCAAAAGGGCTACACCCTAAAACTCGAAAGCTTTGGGGTGTAGGCATAGGTTTAGTTCCGGCAGCCCCCCCCACATCCTCTCGTCCTGGTAACGGCCAACATGCACCGTGGGACCACCAGGGCTTGAGGTGTGGGGTTAAGCCCTAAGCCCTAAACCTGAAACCCACTAAAATATATAGTATAGATAGAAGAATAATAATAAGAAATATATAAAAAATAATATATATATATATATATACATATTATTTTTATATAATAAATAGTATATAAGAAATATATAGTATATAATATATTATATATATTATATACTATATATTAGACACTATATGGTATGTACAAAGTATAAGTGAAGCGTAGCTTGGTGGCTCTGATACTGTACGGAAACCACCCGCTCTTTGCACCCCTGGCCATGTGGGCTCCGGTTGCAGAGGACCTGGTCATGCAGGCATGGGTTGGGACTGCATAAGCGTTCCGTGTCTGTGCAGATTGGAATATGACCTTCATTCCATGACATGTGACCCAAAAGGTGGCAGCGAGGGTTAGCAGCGTGGCAGAAGAGAGCTTCGGCACGGGTCTCTCTTACGAGAACTGGCGTGACCATGAGCTTCATGAGATTCTTTGTGCACTGGTGCCGCTGTGGAACATTAGGAGCAGAGTGTACGTGGACCGGCCGGACATGGAAAATTTGATGCTGCTCCGCCTGTGCGGCGACGTTCTTTGCACACTGGTCTTCTCTGATGTTCGCATGCTCGAGTACATTCCTGCATCTCTGAGGGAAGTGACGTTCTCAGAGTATCCCATGAGCTTCCGGGCACAAGTCCTGGAATGCCACGGCAATGAGTGGCGTGTTCGGCTTGGGTGCCTGGAAGAGTTGCTTCAGCAGGCTTTGCACCACATGCGAAGTCATAAAGATATCTTCCAGCAGCATGTGTGGAAAAGCTTGGAGCAAGTGTTTGAAGATGCTGCGCTGTTGACTGCCGGGCTGCTGACCCAGCCCGATGTTTCTGGACAGTGACATGTGCGAAGGCCGCGGCAGTATAAGAAGACTTGCTGACTTGAGGGTTTACGGGGGACAGCGCTCAGGACCTCTGCAGCAGACCGAAGGGTGTAGTTTTACTGCAGGCTTGGAATGAAAGAAGGAGGGACGATGGAACATGGACCTTTTGCCGCAGTTTTGTGCATTACAGTTAGTCCAGACAAGCGGCTAGTGCCATGTTTCCTGGCAACGCAGTGTTGGGTCCGTGGCGCTTCAGTGCCGATGCTGGGGCAGATGGGGCAGTTGATGTCAAGACGTCTGGCCCGAGCACAGCAACGGATGAGGAGGGCATCTCTTCGGACTCACAGGACCCGGAAGAGCCCAAAGTAAGCATCGGAGCCCGAAAGCCTGGTAACTAAAGTCCACAATTTTGCAGGAGTCTGTCATCGGCACACAGCCGGAAGAAGAGAGCAGGCGGGGATTTTGAAGAAGGTTAAACCCGACCCGAATATGTAATCCCTAAACTCCAAACCGTAAACCCTAAACCCTGAACCCTAGACGTGAAACCCAAAACCCAAAACCCTGAACCCTAGACCTGAAACCCTAAACCCTAAACCGTAGACCCTCAAGCCTAGACCCTAAACCTGAAACCCAAAGGCCTAAACCCTGAACCCTGAAGCCTAAACCCAAACCCTAAACCTTAAACCTGAAACCCTAAGCCCTAAGGCCTAAGCCCGAAGGCCGCATGTCGAACCGAAAAAGTAACCTGCTGGGAGGCCGGCCAAAGTGAGGAAGACTGCGGCGGGTGGCACGAACATGGTGCCAGCTCCAGCTTCCTGGTTTGTGAAGCTTGACGCCTCGTGGGCGCGCAACGTGCCGGATACCAGCAACATGTTCCTGCGACCGGGAGCCGACGTGACCTTTGGAGGGCATGACATGTACGTAGAGGGGCAGAAACATGCCCGCAAGTTTCGTTGGGGCCGTTGCCCGTGGCACAACCAAAGGGCGATGGTGCCTTGGGCGGTGCCGGACGGCGCACATGCCGGCGACCTTATCTTGATATGTAGTGGGTATTGGGACCGGGACTACATTGGCAGATGCGCCTGCTTTTTCAAGCATGAGTTTCCCCGCTCGAGGATCTCTGAGCTGAGCCCAGAGACAAAGGCGGAGTGGATATCTTTCCGGGCAGCTTTGAGCCGAGGAGCGAGGCCTTGAGCCGAGGAACGGTACATGTTCAAGAAGTAGTCTACGCGTGCACAAGGGTCTCTGCACTAGGCTTTGCTCTCAGGGGGCGTGAAGTCGGTGACTCCAAAATGAGTGCCAGACAAAGAGCACGAAAGTTGCACGGGGAGAAGCAGCGTTGAAAATGAGGGACGGCCCCAAACCCCCAAATTCAAGTGAAGGGCCAACAGCCGTGTACCCTTAAGCCCGAAACCCCAAACCCCGAAGCTTGAAGTGGAGGCCCCAAATTCCTGGACCCTTAAGCCCTAACCCCCAAACCCCGAAGCTTCAAGTGGAGGCCCCAAATTCCTGGACCCTTAAGCCCTCAACCCCAAACCCCGAAGCTTCAAGTGGAGGCCCAAATTTCCTGGACCCTTACGCCCTAACCCCCAAACCCCGAAGCTTCAAGTGGAGGCCCCAAAATTCCTGGACCCTTAAGCCCTAACCCCCAAACCCCGAAGCTTCAAGTGGAGGCCCCAAATTCCTGGACCCTTAAGCCCTAACCCCCAAACCCCGAAGCTTCAAGTGGAGGCCCCAAATTCCTGGACCCTTAAGCCCTCAACCCCAAACCCCGAAGCTTCAAGTGGAGGCCCAAATTTCCTGGACCCTTAAGCCCTAACCCCCAAACCCCGAAGCTTCAAGTGGAGGCCCCAAATTTCCTGGACCCTTAAGCCCTAACCCCCAAACCCCGAAGCTTCAAGTGGAGGCCCCAAATTCCTGGACCCTTAAGCCCTCAAACCCCCTTTGGAAGACCCTTAGCCCTAACCCCCAAACCCCGAAGCTTCAAGTGGAGGCCCAAATTTCCTGGACCCTTAAGCCCTAACCCCAAACCCCGAAGCTTCAAGTCCTGGACCCTTAAGCCCTCAACCCCAAACCCCGAAGCTTCAAGTGGAGGCCCAAATTTCCTGGACCCTTAAGCCCTAACCCCCAAACCCCGAAGCTTCAAGTGGAAGCCCAACATTGCTGGACCCTGAAGCCCTAAACCCCAAACCCCGAAGGTTCAAGTGGAAGCCCAAATTTCCTGGACCCTTAAACCCTAAACCCGAACCCCGAAGCTTCAAGTGCAAGCTCAAAACTCGCCTACCCTGAAACCGAAAACCAGAAATCCCGAAGCTTGAATCCTATAGCCTTAAACCCAAAACCCCAGGTAACCCCCCCCCCAGCCCCAAGCCCCCCCCACCCCCCCAAGCCAAGCCAAGCCAAAGCCAATTTTAATCACAAATTATTGGGGCAAGGCCCTCATGGGAAATCAAAGGCCCTCATGGGAAACCGAAGACCCTCACAAAAAATCGAAAGGCCCTCATGGGAAACCGAAGACCGTGACAAAAAAATCGAAAGGCCCTCATGGGCGTCGCCGTTGGGAATTGGCGGAGTGTGGCATAGCATTCAATGCATGAGCAGAAAACACTGCAAATAGCAGTGTTTTCGCCTATGGAAGAACATGGGAAAACATGCAAAATGAAGGATGACACAGCGTCAAATACGCGCAATACCCCTAGTAGAAGTAGTAGTCGAAGTAGTCGAAGTAGTAGAAGTAGTAGAAGTAGTAGTAGTAGTAGTAGTAGTAGTAGTAGTAGTAGTAGTAGTAGTAGTAGGTAGTAGGTAGTAGTTAGTAGTAGGAGTAGTAGTAGTAGCAGAAGTAGTAGTAGTAGTAGTAGTAGTAGTAGTAGTAGCAGTAGTAGTAGTAGTAGTAGTAGTAGTAGTAGTAGTATTAGTATTAGTAGTAGTAGTAGCAGTAGTAGTAGTAGTAGTAGTAGTAGTCGTGGTGGTGGTGGTGGTAGTGGTGGGGTAGTGAGCACGCGCTCTTCTTAATCTTATTTCGAGCGCTTATTAACTTCGTTCATGCACTTTCAATCACTACCTTCACTCTCTAGATACGACACTAAAAGTACGAAGTGAACAAATGAATGAGAGAACGAATGAAGAGAGAAAACGACACAATGCGAGAAGGAAGCGGGTGAGCCGACATGGAGGTGCCATCAGAATCCTTTTGTAGGAGCTCTTGGGATTCAAGAACCTGCTATCTTGGCAGGGTTAACCGATGATTCCTATCCAGATCGGCAGCAAACAGCAACAACACTCTGGTGTCTCTCCTCAACCTTGTCCAGAATGAAAATCGTGAGAAACGACACGACTGACAGGAAGAGCGCTATGGACTCGGCTCGGGCATTGGCTTTTGCTGCTGATGACTCTTGCCAATGTCGCAGACAGCTGCCAAGTCAGCTTCCAAGATCAAAATTTACGACTCATTGACGGTTCGTGCAGATATGGCAGCGTGCTGTATAGGGGATACTGGAGGCAACCGGCAGAGCTGCAGTAGGGCGCCAGCAACCATCAAGAGGGCGTTCTCCTGACAGAGAAAAACAGAAGCTATCCCATGCTGATGGCAGCAGATGTCAGTCTGCACATGACTGCACTGATCTCAAAGTTCTCAAGCGAGCAACTGCCACGTCGGTCGAATCCTCCTACCACCTCCCCCTGATGCACTGGACGCGAATCTTGTGGCAAGCCTGTTTCTGCCTGTTTCCTCATGTGGACTGCAATATGATCCAGTTCTTATCCAGTTGCAATTGTCTTTGATTTTTCCTGGCCTTAGCTTTGGAAGCTGCACAGATCGCACAATTTCCAGCGAGGGTCAAGCGAAAGCTTGGAAACTTTGTGCACGTGTTTGCAGGCTCTTGGATGCTGTGGGCGACTTGGGCGGAGTGTGAACTCGATGGCTGAAAGCCATCAGCATCGTCTGACGTCGTCTGCAACTTGGGAAGGCGCGTGACTGCACGTGGCAGGTCTCACTACGCTTGCCGGGCCAAACTGCAAGCTGAAAGTTGCAACCACACTGTAAGTGCACTACACCTCGAAAGATCCATATCTAAAAGCTTTGCAGCGACCCTGCGCAGGAGCTGAGAGTGTGGACATGTGTACACTTTGTTCAGCCCATCAGTCATCTGTGAATCGCGCAGCTGACATTCCCCATCGCACCTTGTAGGCATCCGCAAGATTCGCGGATGCATGTGCAGAACGAAGCCTGGTGAGTCAGTCTAAGTGTGTAGCGCCGTAGAAGAAGCACCACGACAAGCCTGTCGGGAAACTGGACAGAAGATTCGCCAGGCATTGCACATTGACGTGAACGGACACATTAAGTCCAGCGCCAAACGTAAAGTAGTTGTTGAGGATCTCAATCACCCTCTCCATCCTTTTTGAAGGCTCCTGCACTTGCCGTCTATGATATCATGCCTCATGAGCAAGATTGAGGACAGGAAGCAATTCATTCGACGCAAAGGGGCCTCCCACAAGCGCTCTAAGTTCACAACAGAGATTGACAGCACGAAGAACCCCACACCTCAGCTTTACCGACGACATCGCGTCTCAAGCACTGAGACCCACGGGAGAAGCCTCAATTGACCTGTGTCATCTGAGCCAGAAGCCGCAACCCATCAAGATGTGACATTGCCTTTTCCGCATCACATGTGGCAAAATCATTCGCATGGCAGCGGACGATTCTAGAAGTTCAACAGTTCAAAAATCCAAAGGCCGCTTGCGCTCTAAGGCTTAGCAACGTTACGACATGAGCTGGCAAATGTCTGCACATGTCTGGATGAGTGCAGCTAAGAAGAGGCTTTGAAAGCAGGAAACGACATCACCGCCACTTCGCTGCTTTTTGTGTTTCAGTCGCAAACACTCCCCAACAACAGCAAGAAGAAGAAGAACAACAACAACAACCACCACCACCACCAGCACCACCACCAGCACCAGCACCAGCACCAGCACCACCACAACCACCCATTCCGTAACATGAGCCATGTTTGATCATGTTAATTTCAGGCAGTTGAACACAGAGAAAGAGCATCGGCATTGCAGAGCTTCATCGCAGAACAACTGCACGCATGGTGAAGTCGACAAAATGACGCATGTGGAATCACACTTGCTCAGCTTTAAAAGACTCGAAGCTGTTTGCCTGCTGCTTTGACCTTGACCTAGCCATCTCACAAGGACCGCGGGCGGTCGTGCCTGGAAGAGTGCGAAAAGGCATCGGACGAGCTTTCATTGCCTCAGCTGCGGTGTCTTCCCAAGCACTGGATGAGAGAGCTGTCAGGACGAAAAGGTATCTGTTGGCAACGGGCGCGTCTTGGCACCAAGCCCTCTTGATTCGGTAGAAGGCCACTTATGGCAAAGCGGAGTGCCTCCACAAACTTCCAAAAACATTTGTGCCTAGGCCCAGTCCCCTGTGCTCTTGAAGATCCGAGCATTCAGCCTACTCAACCTATTCAGTCGTGCCTGCACAGTGAGGAAGGAAAGACTCAAACCTGCGACGTCGTTCTCTGCCTCCTCGGTCTCCTCAGAGAGCTAAATGCCATTCATTCATTATCCAAACGTCGAAGATCAAGAACAAACATCTCTTCGAAGAAGGATGAGTTGACCTCTATTAACTCCAAATCCAGACATCTGAGGGAAGTCTTCTCCACCTAGATATGTACGCAATGAGCAGCTCAGTAAGTTCGACTCACAAAACCTTCACCATCGGCATATACTCGCCTAGCTAGAAAGACTCAAAATTATTTGGAACCAGCCCGTGCGCAATTCTGACAGCTGTTGCCAGCTTTGCTGGATGCATTCCGCGCTTCAGAACAACGACACAGGAGTGAAGTGAGGTCCTCGTCCCACTTCTCCTCGAACTCATCCTTCACGTCATCGTCCATGTGGGAAACGTGTTCTCGAACAATGTCGAAGAAATGATATCTGAGACGAGCGGGCCGGAAAGATGCTCCAAAACTACCCCGCTGAGCAATGCAGTCAGCCATACCCAGATGGAGAATGAATCATCAACTCAGTCTCTCAGGCGCCCACATGATGATCAAGCCAGTGTAGCCTCAGAGTCATCATGAGGTTGACGCAGCGCCCAAATGGGCGTCGCACTGAACTGCTGACTGCAGCTGAGACAGCTGCCTATTGGCACAACCATCAGGGCTTGCAGAGGAGAACCGCTGAAGTACTCCTCGAACATTTTGAACCATGGCTTTTTGGTATTGGGCATCGCTCTCTCACTGCGTGGTACTATCGCATTCCTTCGGCGGAATGCATGTTTGGAGGAGTCCTGTTGGATCGAGCCCCATGCCTTGGCCCAACGCCTATTCTTAACTCTCGTGGATACAGACAAACTCAGGCAAACTCAAACAAGCAAATGACCGAAGCGCCGGGCGTTGATTGTTGCAAACCCAGCAACATGTGAAAACAACACCGACCTTGGACGAGTCCAGGTCCAGGTAGCAAGGCTTTTCATTCATTGAGCAGAGTGCGCAGACGAAGCGCAGCTTGCAAACCTGCATTCTGCAACTCTCCATAGCCCTCGGGGCGGTCGCCAGCTTTTCAGGTTGAGCTCAACCTTCTCCATGTCTGGCCTCGCACAGCGGCACCCAGACTCTTCGAGGTGAGTCTCCAACCCCCCCCCTACAATTTGGAGATTTCTGAATCACACAAGATCCATAGCTAACGCAGTTTAACAATCGCATCACAAAAGGCCATGTGTTCATGGCGCTTGCACACACACAGTCACGTGCCGACTTGTTGATGAAGTTTTGTGGCACCGTTGCAGCTCTGGCTGAGAGTCTCACTCAGCACCGAAGTACTCGTTCAGGGCACCGCTGGTCACCCTGAGTCAGTTCAAAATGCATGGGCAAGGCGCTTTGCAGCATGCAGTGGAACGGGCACACGTAGCCACGAAACCCCCAGAAGAACGCATTATGTTCGTTGTGCTGAGGAGATTGTATTGAAGAACAATCGAGAACATTCGCCCATTCTCTCAGCTAAACCCTCACCGCCGAGAGTCGCCAACACGATCTGCATGCACGTGAGCCAGAACAGCCTCTGCCAAAAGCAAGAGGCCAAGCAAGAGGCCATGTTATGCCATGTTTCATGCTACATCGGTTGGTATCAAATACATTTTGCATCTCAGAGCCAGTGTTTCACCGCAACAGCAGGCCAAAGGGCATTTGACCCATGTCCACGGCAACCTCCATGGGAGGTGAACTGCCTTCCAATCGGGCTGCAGCAGTAGATACTTCTACTGCGCGTTTCTCTCGGGTCTGCCTTATCTGCGCCCTTTACGTACTTACTAGTCGCATTCCTGCAATTTGAACGAGTGCATGCACTAACACGGTGCACAATGGTGCACACACGGCATCACACGGCTTCACAGACTGACCAAGTGCCTTTGATGAAGTGCTCCTCCAAGTTCACAGCTGCTCGGCTGACAGCTTGGCTGCAAAATGGTCTCCTCCACCAAACCATTGCATCCTTGAAAAAGCAGCACCTTGTTTTGCAGATGTTCGACTTGGGAAAGGCTTGCTCCTTGTCCCCTTACTGCTGCCAGGCCTTGCTACTGGGACCCTAAATGGATTGCTGAGATATGTCAACTGAGGTGGACCGGAGACAGACCCAATTCACCAGATAAAAACCTGGAAGGTTCACTAGACCCCACTAGAACCCTGTGACCGACGCAGCGGGCGATTTGGGGAAAGAACACAGAAAGATCACGATAAGCACGCATGTCTCAGTCAGCAGCAGCGCAGAAAATGGAGATGGTTTGGCTGATCACCTTATATAGGGCGCATAAGCGCAAGAGGCAAAAGCAGTTGTGCAACTTTAGCTTTGTCGGAGTGTGAGAAGATGTGAGAAGCATGAGGCCGCGACTTGCCAGGAATAGCGCTGGATATCGCGGTCGGGCCAGTTAACCAAGTAGAACATGAGCATCTGGAACCTCACGCAATCTCATGACGGCAGGGGAAGCAGAGACAAAGCAGAAGGCCACCAAGGCCGCCTGACACAAATCTGCGCCTGTGCGCTTGCAACTGCGCCAGCTTGCCAGAGGGGAAATCGAACAGAACTTCAGCCCCAACTAGACCCCGTTGAACTGCCGATTTCTTGCCAAAAGCAAAAGTTTCTAGCTCGAAGCACTTCGGGCTTTCCCGCATGGAGCGACTTGAGGAGCGATGAAGAAATGGCCACAAAGATCTGAGATGATCATAGAATGCAGATCAACAGTACCAAGTTCCTTTGAGTGTCAGTTTTAACCCCTGAAACGGCACAGCACGCACTGATCAAAGCAAAAATGGTGCCTCTGGATCTACTCGGCGCCGGGAACGACCACATGAGAACTGAGAAGTTGAGGCAAGTGCCCAATGCTGCCCATCAACATAACCTGAGACATCAGTTATGGCCCATGGCATCCAATGAGAGCATACTATGTCACTATATGCAGGGCGCAGGCCACCGCACATGAGCTGCTGCTTCTAATTCTGCAGTGCAGCGCTGTATTTTCCCGTTCAGGAAGTCTGGGCTGCGATGTTCCGACGATTGACAGCACCAGTAGCTACCAGTCTAACAATTGATCGTTGACACTGTCCCACTCTTTCAGGCAAGCCTGCAACTTCCCAGTATTTCGCAGTGGATCAGAAGAAGTTCACCATCGCTGGGGAAACACGAGTCGAGAAGCTAAGCTCAAGAACTTGCGGCGCCTGTATGTTCATAGCATTAGTTGCAATCCACTGTTCGCAGCTGCAGGAAGATGCAACGACAATAAAATGCGCTTTTCACGGGTTCCGCACGGACTGCAATCCGCTGCAGACTTGCTCGGGGGTTACTGTACGTTTGTTTTGTTATTGGCATAGAATTACTTTACATTGCACCTCAGCCCAGTGTCCAGGTCCCCTAGTTCACTGTCAGAATCCATTGTGGGCGCGTCGGCCAAAGGATCACGGGAGAGTGTATTGTTGGACCTGCCTGCACTAATTACATCACTGCATGCTGAATTCGCCATAATAAGGCAATCTGACAATGTTCTTGACTTATGTGGCTGAGATCACATGTCCTCCTTAGCCGTGTACCTTTTTTTTTCAAGAACCCTGCAGGGGCAGCTGTCAGGCCGGGCATCAGCGGCAAGCGACAACTGAGTGCCTTACGGATATTGCAATCGCTACAGGGCTGGACTCCTCCTCCTCCTCGAACTGTCGCAGACAACTCAAAACGTATGGAAGTCTTTACTTGGTGAGCCACACCACACGTCCTAAAATGTAATACGCGAAAACGCTCGAAGTCTAGCAGTCGCGGCGGTCATCGTAAGTGGCTGATGTGCATCAACGTCCTCCGCTGCAGCAGGCACAATCTGCAGAATGGCCAGCAGGCCAGGTAGCGCCTTAGCATGGGATTAATGATCAGTCTGTGATATTGGTGTGTCTGTGTGTGTGCCTACTGCACGCAGCTATCGTACTAGACTAGCCAACTGCAACAGCAAGGGGGCTGCGGGGAGCTCCCGCTTCTTCGAATGTTATGTCAAGATGCTCTCAAATGGCACCATGGCATCATTGCGTGGCTGACTGTGCGTGCGTGTCTGTGTGTGTGTCTTTGGATCCTGGTGGAGATACCGTTCAGTGCAGGGGTCTGGGTTTCAGGAGGTGGGTGGGGTAGGGTTCGTGCCGCATCATCAAAGCGCCAGTCTGGTCATTGAAGGCTTCTCTTTGGCAACACCAAGCCGAGAACAGTCAACAAAGCTTGTCATGAACAGTCCCGCCAAACTCGCACTCGCCATGAGCAGCACGACACCTCGTGACGGAGGCGCACACTTTTTCTGGATGAAATGTGCCACCGTTGCAAGCTAGAAGCAGCATGAAGCAGCCAGAACCACTTGGTTCCAGGTCGGGCAGGGAACGGCATGCCCGTATATTCGTGAATTCGGGCCAGGAAAGCCCCGGGCCAGGAAAGTCCCCTGGCCACGGTGCACTGCACTCCGCACACTGCACTGCATGGTGCCAAGTTGGAGGCATGAGACTGGCATGAGGACATTTCGGCGCAGCTTGCAGCCGGATCGTCAGCGTTTTAAAAAGTTGAGGCAGGACACAGCTTGTAGCATCTCACAGCTGCAGGCACATGCTCTGCACTTGGAAATACTTAGAACGACGGGAACAGACTTGCTGCATTGCCGGGTAATTGAGCTTTGCAGACTCCTCGCAAAGGCTCGCAATGCCGCGTTTGTCGGGAATTTGTCCCGGAACCTTGATGACCACACCTGGCCTGCTTTCTTCTCGAAGCTTGCAATCATTGCAATCTCCTAGCGGGAGAATTGGATGAGCCTACATACGACTTCAGCTGATCCAATTTGCCGAAGAAAAGGCAGCATAGATCAGAATGCGGCATACAAACACATACGTCTTCGGAGCAGGAACAAGTGGCAGGTTGGGCCGCGTTGGGCCATGTTGGGCCATGTTGGGCCCCTGCGGATCTTAGCGACCTGCGTTGCTGTTGCGCTTCATGGCAGCAGCGCTGGTCCCCAAGCTTTTTCTGGCTTCAGCCTAAGTCATAAAGTCATATGATAACATAAAGTCTGAAGAAGCTTTTAGAGGTCGGCCTCTGTGAAACTTAAGCGCAGCACGGAGAGGTAAGGGATGCCATCCGGCGTAGCTCCAAGAAGCGTGCTGCAAATGCAGTACGCCGTGCATGCTGAAAGAAGTAGAAGTACTACCTGAGGTTCGTTGCGCATGTTTGCCAATCTTGCCAAGAAAACACAAAGCAGCGAAGAAAAGGGATACGGCAAGTAAAGGCAGTCTGTTCACGTGGCTGCATGGCATCAGAGGAGGCTCTGCCGCTGCAGGCACATACAAAGCGTTTTCGTTCATCATGAAGGCCATCCTTATCCGCATAGTGCTGTATGTGCTGCCATTGTACATCAGACTTGTACACATGTCCACTCGGATCAAGCCACCATCGGACGCAGGAAGATAGATGGAAAGCCATGCATGTGGACAGGTCCAGCAGGAAAGCCTGGCAAAGCTGAGGTGAGCTCAGATTCTCTCCGGAACCGCCAATCGCCAAGCTCCCCCAAGCTACAGTCACCAGGAACAGCGCCTGATTTAGGTTGAAGCGGATGAGCTCCGGCAAATGTCGTCGCCTCAGGCTTGCATGACTCCCACGGATATGGGTAGCACCTGAAGTGATATACCAATCCACTGGGGTAGCATCGAGGATGGTAAGGCTGAACTTTCTCACGCGAAGCCGGAACTCAGCAAATCGCAAGAACAGAACCACAATGTGTGACTCCGACAATCCCTAAAAATTTCAAGCACTTCTGCGCTCATCCGATTTCCTGGAGCACTCAGCACACTGGACTTGGTCGAAAACGCGTGTTCTCGACGCATCAATGTGGGCTGCTTCTATGAGTTCGAGATCTTCACCTTGATTCACTGCAAACTTCCTGAAAGCTTGAGCACTGTTCTGCTCGATGGGAAAAACCAAAACCTTCAGGTGATACACGCGCAAGTTTCCAAGCAAGTATGTAGAAGTTGCAGACTCTATATCGCAGCCAATGATAGGCTTTCTCGTTGGCACCTGACCTTTCGAAGCCTTTTGCAGGTTCATATATCCAAGCTCCCAGGAGCACAGCATGGCAGCGCACACGCTAGAGGGTGGTTCTGCAGAACATGCTCCGTTGCTAACGCTGCGCTCCAGATGAAGATTGCTTGAACAAAAGGATTCTGCTCTGCTGGCCGAGCCACACTGCAATGGTGGGCATAGCAAAAAGAAGAAGCGGCTGGGCCAGATCAAGCAGCTGGGGGACATCCTGCATTCATCAAGTGATTTGTAGCGCATGCTGCGGCTCGGTGGCCCAGCTCTCGCGCCTTCGGGACCGCAAGACTCCATGCCTAATTGACATGGGCAGATGCGATCCGGGAGCCATCGTGCTTAAGTTATGCATAAGTTGCATAAGTCGTGCATAGCTGAGCATGAAGCCAGGTAGTTGCCTGGCCAGTGCTCTGACACGATGCCCGGCCCGAAGAAGCGCAAGGCGTCCACCACTGCAAGCAAGTACGGCAACCTGGACAGAGACGATAATTGCGAGAGATTGTGAAGTAAGAGGTGCCCGCGAGAGCAGGAGCACCCTCATGCGTAGCTACAGGCCATTGACGTACTATTGACGTGTCTCTATCAAGGGCAAAGCAGATCCCTAGGTGCCTGCATGTGCCTGCGTCACTGTTTTCATCAAAGTGCTAAAGATGCTTACGGGTATGGTACTGTGAGTGCATCGCAAAAGTCTCAAACTCAAGAGGCATTCATGTTGGAGCAACATCCACCTGTTCCATCCTGTTCCAACGCATGACATCATGACAACTCGACATTTCACCTTTCTTAAGACTTTCGTTTGCCGCCACGATGCATAGCCAACATCCGGACAGGAAGAGCATGGTCCGTGTGGCTCTGTGAACTTGTCCTGTGAGAGCGAAGTGGACAACCCTATGCGAGCTCACCGTTGGCATCATTTGCAGCTGCCGTGACTGCTAAGACTGCTAAGACCCAGCACAGCGCAAAGATCCAAATGGCTTTCGGAACCCTGACTCGGGTATCTCGGGTCGAGCGCGCCGCGGAAGGTCTGCTCCCACCCAAGAAAAAACTTCCCAGCTGCTTTTGCAGGGGACAGGCCTTGTGGGTTCATGTTCATGCCCCTGACAGACCTTAGCCTCCTCCGAAAACGACAGAGAAGGCCCTCGATCTTGGGCTCTGGAAAGACCACCCACAATTCCGCAAAAACATCCGGGATCTTGTGTCGCCTATCCCGTGGCCTCAGCCCCAATGCCCACATGGCCTACACGAAAAAAGCAAAAAACGAAACACACAACGTTGCTTTACCGGGAGGTTGCAGCATCCGGCCTTTTGACCCCAAACCACTAGCTTGCCTGCCTCAGAAAGCGCCTGAGCTTCAGGAAATTACCGAGAGCTCGGCTACCACTTGATCGAGTGGCAATATTCAAGGGATCCAAAGCGGATAAAGCGGGCATACGTGAAAGGGTATCAGCTTTGTATGAGGTATCGCTTCGCCAGAGAAACACGCAACATGTAGACGTGTCGTTTCTTGTATTAGGTAGCGCTTCGCCAGGCAACTGCAATCAAACTGCACTATGTCACCCCGTAGTCGCAGGGCATGAAGCCTTCATTCATGACAGTTAAGAACACCTGTCGCTCACCTTGAGACTTGAGATCTGAGCTCTGCCGGCCTCATGGAGTGAACAACAAGCAACACAGCATTGTGTCTCCTTCTGCCACGCTAGCAGAGTAGTTAGCATCTATCCCAGTAGCATTGCTACTCCGGGTACGAACACTTCCCACCGTGCCACCCATGCATGTCCAAGCCTCAAACATCCCCACCCCCAGCAGACATTCGGCCCCGTTGCCTCGGATCCATGCCTGCTGGTGTAGCAGGTTTTGCTGCAACAACATGAAGTGAGCGTTTCCCGGTCTTCAGACGCTGAAAGTTCGGGGGGTTGCACGAGGCGTGGGCCCTCGCCACATGCCAAGTTCCACAGCAGTGGCATCAGACTTCCGGCGCTGTGGTCCCCCGTGCAGCGCCGACCCATGTCGCTTTGTGCGGGAAAGGGCGTCCTGTGGTATCTTACGGAATCTTCCTCTGCTTCGTTGTTCGTGGGTTTTTTTGACACGTTCGGCGGAGCGCGGGGGCGCACCAGTACACGTAAAGTCGTAAAGCAAAAAACTAAAAAACCAATAATGAGATACAACGGGACATGCCAAGATTATCACGGAATGGCTGAAAGCAATGGCTGGAATGCCAAGTTCGCTGGGGAAAGTTTTCTACCGTTTACGATCTCGGCGCCGGCTCTGTAATGATTTAGACCTCGGGAGCTTCATCTCCCACATCTCCGAACAAGCAGGATGCATGCGTTGCTGCATGATAGACATGCCGCTACGCCAATGAGACTGTGCCTCACGATAACTGTTTTGTTTAATTGACACCGGATACCGCAGGTGCAAACCGAGGTTTCTGCTTCTGCTGGGTCATCTGCAGCTCTTGGGTTGGCACTTTACAGGGGCTCAACAGGGCCGTGTGATTGATTCATTGATGGCACGGTTGGAAGCACCTGCTTGGCGCCGAAGCTTCTTCGTTGTTCGGATCCTCGTCCAACCGGGGCGCAGGAGGTCGACGAATGTCTTCCTTGTTTATTGACAAACTGCAGCACGCCTATAACTTCGAACTGCTTCGATATTGCATGATACATCAGAACATATCAGAACTACGTGGCTGGATGGAACAAGATCGTCGGCTGGGGATCGACAAGGTCACCTGGAATGTGGCGATCTTGCGACATTGCCGCACTTGTCAGATGCTCACAATTTCGCAGCCGGGCAACCTGTGACAAGCTCGAGCATCTGAATGGCTTTCCGTGACTGCTCCTGACATGCCCGGGAAGTTTGTCCACAGGAAAAGGGTCCTTCACGAGTGTGGCGCGAAATGCATTCGACATGTTTCCGTGTGTTCCCCATGCAGATGGGGGCTCTGTTGCTACGCCGCACTTTGACGGACAAAGACGTGCTCGCAATCTTCTGGTGGCTGCTACTAGTAGTGACAAGAGCCATCAAGAGCCAACATCTGTTTTGCCAGGGGCCGGCCATCGAGGGGAGGTGCTGAACTGGTGCGAGTTCCTTGAGATTACAGTTAGAAGTTAGAAGGTGCTCAAGAAATGGGTTACAACGATTGCAGACCTTCCAATATTTTGAGGAACCCTCACGTGCGCACCTGAAACCCTCTTGAACTTTCTCGGGTAACATGCGATGATACACGGCACGTCCGCATGGCTTTTGACTAAAAACGAAAACTCAGAAAAGCATGAAGAAGCCGAGCCTCGGCCTGAGTCCTATGGACCCCTGGGGCCGTCCTCTGTAATTTCTACTTTCTCAGGCCTGTCATGGTCTGTGATTTTAAGATCGTTGGCACTGGAGATCACTGGAGCCTTGGAGGTGTTTGAAGCCCCGGCTTCGAACACTTCCGCCCTTGACACGGTTTGTCAAAGCTACGCTGAAACTTGGATGCTTCGGATGCTTTGGAAGATTTTGGAAGCCCATGCGTTAGGCCCGCTTCCAAGCTTCGGGTCAGTCGGACCCGTGCTGTTCAAAGCACATCTCAAGGCCGGAAGGCCTGAAAGTTACTAAAAGGCCTTCCATGGTCTTGGCCAGCCCCTTCCTCAAAAACCCGGCTTGTCTTTTTGGAAGCGACGTACAGCGCCCGAACCTTCTTTCATCTTCTTTCCGAATCGCTCTACACCTTGCAAGTTGTGTTGCAATTTCCTGTGCGAAGCGTTTGTCCACAGGCAAGCGCGTCGAAACTCATTGGTGCTTTCCTCTAAGGCCTGACCAAGCCGAGCCGGCCAATGCAAAGCGTGTACAACAAGAAGCTCCAAAGCACGTCAGGCTTTAGAGAATTTAGAGATGCTTAGAGGCTGCCGAGGCTCACAAGGGAAGTTGCATCAGCACGGCATACAATGCGGCGAAAAAAAGGTAAACAATTCGATTGAAAAACTGGGCAGCCCTGCGACATGGTTGGACTTCTACGTAGGAAACGGGATGGCCTGTTCTTGCTCTAATTGGGCAGCTTCTGTTCGTAGCCTCTGCGCTTCAGCTTTCCTTGGACAAGTGTACTTACCTTTGATTTGCACTGCTGTTGAAACCAGTGTGGCCAAATCGCAGCGCTTGCCTTTCTTCCCAGATGTCACATTGGCGTCCTGACACAAGTCTAAACGTGTCTGAACCCATGCTGCACATTTCTTCACCACTGGGCCTTGGTAGTTTCGGCGAACCCGAATGCGTCTCAGAAGGAACACCGCAGCTGCAGCCTTTGTGACCTCAAAGTTCTGACGTGCTTTGCGTTCTGTCTCTCGTGCAACGATCAACCCAGGATCAACCAAATTGATGCCAGGCTGTTCCAGGCTGTTGAGGCTGTGGCGAACGAGACTCGGATGCACGTCCTGAATCGAAATGGTGAATGAAACCCAAACGAGGCAAGTACTCCAAAGGAGGAGGTGATGAGTGTGATCTCCGCCTTTGTACATGGACATGCCACCAACAGATGCGGGCTATTGCGGGCTTCACAATCACAGCACTTCAGCATGCTTCAGCCAAGCATCGAAGAGGCTTCTTCTGCTGCTTGAAGTCCAGGGACTTGCAGAGGCACGGGGCCCAATGGGCTTCCGGCGAGGAGCCCTCTCCGAAGCCTGCACCAAAATTCGCTTCAGCTGTCTCAAGATGACCTCAAGTTGCCTTGGCACTTTGACACTGCTTTGACACCTCCGAAATCCTGCTCTGCCTGGAGCGCAATCTTCCAGGAATCGACACACAGACAGGCCCAATCCGCTGGGGTCTGTCCATGGTCAGCAGTGCGGCATATATGCTGTTTTTTGACCTACGCTGACTCCGAGTGCTGCCGATGAGCCTTTTTTTGTTCCTCGGCACATGCCTCGTCCGGACGCGTCCGGTGCATGAAATCAAACTTTAACACGCATTAACACGCCTCCCTTGCAAATGCTGTGAGCCGGGCGGCAGCACCAAATCCATGAGTCTCTGCTACCACGAACGTACGACACACATAATACCATCATATACCCTCATTGAGGAAACCAGAGTCTCCAGTCCAGAGTCCAGAGTTTGTTAGTGCAAAACCGCTTTGCTTGCATATCGTCTTGCACAGCATTGTCCGGCATGCACACCGTCGACTGGTGTCAACAGGTTGAGCACTCTACCAGTGCACGCAGCAAGCCCAGCTCTCTGCAGGAAGCCAATCGAAAATCGTTCTCCTGCGCAGAGCCGAGCGGCTCAGACCTCGCAAGTACCGCAACTTCAAATAATCGCAAGCTGCCACGAATTAAACCCAGTACATTGAAGTACTTTCCCATGCAGCGCAACTTCGCTTCTTTTGTCTTACGCGCAGCTGCCGTCATCCTCATACTCTGTGTAGTAGCTGTAGTAGCTATATTCGACACTGTTGTCTCTTACATCTCTAGGCACGGCAGGTTGACTTATGCAAGCCGGTACTCGACTGCCGCCACGGGCTTGCGGCCTGCGCCCGTTAAGCCCGCGTGAATTTCCTATAGGATGGGGCTCTCGGGGCTTCGCAACACGCTGAGCTTGCTGAGGTGTGCGATGGGTCCGGTAAGGAGGAGAAGGCCTCCGCTGCGTTTCCGGCCTGGGTCGGGACCGGACCTGCGCACCTCTCGGAGCTCTCGGAGCTCTCGGAGCTCTCGGAGCTCGTGGAGGACTGGGCATGGGAAAGCGACGAGCTTGACGACCCACCGGTGTCCCCGATCGAGAGCTGGAAGGCCGCTTCCGAGGCACTCTTGGTGCGCTTCGCAGGCACAAGCGGCTCACAGGTTCGCCAGCAGGCTTCCTGGCAGGCCTCCTGGTGCTCCTGCTCCGGGAATCCCTTGGTTCACTCCAGCGAGCCGTCGGAGCTGGCCTTCTTCGCGAGTCTCGCCTGCGCCGCTGGCCCTGGCCCACATGGCCCCAGCTCTCTTGACCGCGGGTGCCACGTCCCCTTCCCTTTGGAGCTTCAATTAAGAACGGCAGGTGAATGCGTCTGCCTTTGGCACAGACTCTCGGCGTGCACCGATGCCGGTCCTCTCTTCCGCACACAGCAGGACAGTCCCGTTCCAAATCACGTGCAAGGCCTTCAGTGTCAGGCACCTTGTTATGCTCCAGGCGAAGCCACAGTGGACGTTTGACATCCTTTGGCAGACCTCTGTCAGCAGCCCGCACAAGGCTTTCAACACCCTTTCGAGTGAAGTCATTGTGACTAAGATGTACTTCTTCAATGGCAGCACAATGTCGGAAGATCTCCCCTAGCTCCTCGGCGCCATCGTCTCCCAAGCGGTTGTTGAAAAGCTTGAGGATCTTCAGCCGATCGGACTTCTTGCAGATTTCAACGATGTCAGGGACAGACTCAGACGTCAGGTCGTTGCGAGAGAAGTCGATCTCATCATAGCTGCCTTTGCCATGATCCCGGGCAATGCGGACCAGGTCACTGTCGCGAAGACGTCGGCCGGACTGTCGCAAGACGCGAGGGCCCCTCGGCTCCGGCTCCGCCGCTTCGCGCCTTGCTTCGGGCCTTGCTTCGGCTTCCCCGGCTTGTGCGCATGCCTTGCCGCTCGGGCTCGGGCTCCTCGGGCTCCTCGGGCTCCTGCTGCGCGCCCGCGACGCAGCGGCGTCACCACTCGGGTTCGCGGGCAACACCTCTTCCGCAGAAGCTCCTGTCACTTCAGCCACCAAGGTGCCGCAGTTTGTATCAGGCTGTTCCGCATCTTCGTGCAAGTTTTCTGAACTTTCAGAACTGGACCATACTTCGCGCTGATCAGCTAGCTTGTCCAAAGCTTGGCCCTCTGCACAAGCAGCCTTCGCGCCACCTTATTGTGTTTGTTTTGCGTCATTGTCATCTCCACCAGAGCATCTACTCATCCCAAGGCCACATGCAAGGCTAGACAACACTCTTTTGATCTTATCCAGGAATCTAACCCCAACAGTTGTGTTGTGGTTAAGATACGTTGCATAACCATCCAGCTTCCAATCAACATGTCTTAAGCCTAGGCGTGTCTCACCGCTTATGAAAAAACTACACGAGCTACCGGGTGCTAGTAACAATCCAAGCATCCATTTTTGTCACCTTCATTTGCCACCTCCGCATCTTGGCTTGTCATCGACTGGGTGCTTGGCAAAGGCACCGCCGAAAATCATGCCAACAGGCATCTCGGATCTGTGGAGGCTTCCAGGGCGTTCAGGCAAGCTGAGTTCGAGCATCGGCCGAGGAATACACAGGAGCACTGATTCTGATGAGCACTATGAACATGGCATCATACAGTCAACTCACCGCGCCCAAGCAGAAACACCTTCAGGATCTTCAGGGAATCTGTTCAAGCCTTCAGCTTCTCACCCTGGTCCGCAAATAGGTTGACTCGATGGATAGGGTCCTCCTGCTCGGAAGGACATAGAAGCACAGCACCACATGTCTCGACATGCACAGACTTTGCCTGCTGTGGTTTAGTTTTGCTACTGCGTTTTTCCAGGCCCGCCGCACGCACAAACTTTGGGGTTGCGGACTGTGGGGACTGCGGACGGCATGGCGAAGGTCGTCTGTGATTTTGCCATGTGTTATAGAATCCTATCAGTTAATTGTGGCTCAACTTTTCGCTGCGTTCGCATGGGCTGTTGCATGGTTCCCAGGACAATTATGCCCACATGCACCATCACCGGCAACACTGATCACGCCAACAGGTTTGTTTGGCCAACGATTGCACCGGAAAACGGCCAGCAGGCCTCTCAGGCCGGCGATTGCACCACGAAACAGCGGAGCGCAGGGGCCAGCAGGTCATTCAGGCCAGCGTTTCCAGCGCAAACAGTGGCCATGTACTGGCCGGCAGCCTCTCGGCCGGCGATTGCGCCGAAAAGTAGCCGGCATATAGAGGCTGGAAGCTTCTCAGGCCGGTGATTCCACCACAGAATGGCGGGCCAGCGGGCTTTCTCGGGCTGGCGAATCTCAGTCATACAGCGGACCACCGCAAAAACAGCATCGAGATGCGGCCAGGCCTTTCCGGGAGGACACTTTGGCGTTTCGCGAAACCGGACGTCCAAAAACCACGACGGCAAGAGCGACACCTTCCAATCAGCACTTCCAGCATCCCCACCCCATCCCAAAGTGTTTACTTGCTGGGCAGCTGGGCATACTCATGTCTACTAAGACTAGAAGTTCCAAGGAAGAAAAGCAGACTCACATTGTCTGCCATCGCAAGCCACACGCTCAATCTTCTTTCCTGGATGGAAACTTAGGTTCAGCTTGTCTTTGTCGCATGACAAATCAGAGGTGGAGTGCGCCTACGATATTACAAGCCGAATCCAGCTTTTTGCAAAGCAAAACTGGTGGTGGGTGTATTTCTCACACATGCGACAGGAACATACAAGTTTAAGAGTTCATTACGAATTTTCGAGCCGCGAAAAACAGGCGAGTAGGACTTGCCACCCAAAGCCCTTAACCAACATAAAGGCTGCGCATGGTCTATGATTCTGGCATGCGATAGACTCAGACAAGCCGAACCCCAATTCCATCCAAGAACAGAGGATTGAGCGTGTGGTATTGTGACACCAGACAAGGCGTGCCTTGCCTATTTTGCCTTTGACTATCTTGCCTTTAAGCCCTTGGTCGGACAGCTACCTTTCTCTCCATGTTCCAGTCACTCGCATACGATGTGCGACTCTGTGCGACTGTGCCACCTGAAAGTGCGCGGTACTGACATCAGGCAAGGCATCCAAGACGTCCTTGCTTTAGGCCTCACAAGAAGTGGACGGAGAAGCCTGACCTAGAACAGTCCTAGAATGCACGTCTTCCAGCCTTGCTTGGTGCAAAGGTGCACATCTATCGCGTGCAGGCCACCTGCGATTGGTCAACAGCTTTGGGGGCAACACCATCTTTGCCCGAACTCAATCAGTTTGTCAGCGCAAGAGTCTTCACAAGACCATTTTGGCTCTCGACGGCTCGCTTGCTCGGTCTCTGTCGCCTTCTCTGGTTATTCCATACTCTTCGATGTTCTCCGAGGTCCCTTCTACATCTGCGCAAACAGCCTTGCAGCTCGTTGTGCGTAGCTTTCTGCTGGCCAGCCTTGCAGCTGTTGACCGGCTCATCCACGCTCCCTGCAACAGGCGAGAACTTTCAAATTTGAATGGACCTCCCATCGTGCAAGGTGGAAGTGTCGCAGCAAGTGCCTCATCTCCGGGCCATTGAGCGGAATGTCAAAGGCTCTGGGTGCGCACCTCCATGTTTGGCAGTGATGGCAGGACTTCGACAGCTCGAGTATACAGATGCTCGAAAGGCGGATAGCTTGACTGGAAACGCAGCAGGAACAGCAAAAAAAACAACGCAGGAAGCTCCTGGTGCTCGCTGTGGCACCTGGCAACTGGGCAACGTTGAACATGTTGAACGTTGTTGAACATGCTCAGCTGCTCAGACCACGTCAGGACTGACATGCCCTGACTCTGTTTCCATCTCTTTGGCCGTGGCTTCTAAGACCACCCGAGCCTTGCCCTTCACACCCGCGCCGTCTTCGTTCACACTCACTCTCGCACTCACGCACTCACTCACTTACATGCAGGTTCCGTTCGCAATGAACGCTCGCATAGAAATTCACTCATGGACACAGCTACCGAGACTTCCGACGAAACAAGGCACGGGAACCCGAACTCCATGCGGCATCTGTCAAGTGTCAGCATCCGCCTCTCATTTTCCGCTAAACATAGCTGTACTCATATTCATACTCGCTATAGTAGCTATATTCAATGGCATCACGCACATCTCTCGACGGTCGTGCATGCTTTGCCTTACTGGCTTGATTCTGTACACGGGTCGCAACACTGCCTCGAGATGCACGGGTCGCAACATGACCCTCATTACCTCTTGCAAGTGGTCTGCCTTTGGATCCTTTGGGTGGTTTCAGCGGACGAGGCTTGGCCTTCGCTCTGAGCTTTGTCACGGCCAGCGGGAGCTCACTCACAGACTTTGGTGATGGCGCAGAGGAGGGGGGGGAAGCAGAAAGCGATTGCCGCTTGGGCGGAGATTGTGAGCTGGAGGCCGACCGCTTGTGGCCCTTGCGAAGCTTTTGAGGCTTCTGCGGCTTCTGGGCCTTGTGTGCCTTGTGTGCCTTGAGGCCCTTGCGGCTGCGTCGCGGTTGCAAAGGCGTCCTAGTCCGAGGCATGCTTCCAGATCGTACTGATGCACTTCTGGTCCTGGAGAGGCACCTGGAGCTCCGAGATCTCCGAGATCGCCGAGATCTCCGAGACCTAGAACGGGAATCCCGGGAATCCGACCTGCGTCGCCTAAAACTCCTTCGTCGCGTCGGAGCTGTCGGCCTTCTTCGCGAGTCTCGCCTGCGCCGCTGGCCCTGGCCCACATGGCCCCAGCTCTCTTGACCGCGGGTGCCACGTCCCCTTCCCTTTGGAGCTTCAATTAAGAACGGCAGGTGAATGCGTCTGCCTTTGGCACAGACTCTCGGCGTGCACCGATGCCGGTCCTCTCTTCCGCACACAGCAGGACAGTCCCGTTCCAAATCACGCGCAAGGCCTTCAGTGTCAGGCACCTTGTTATGCTCCAGGCGAAGCCACAGTGGACGTTTGACATCCTTTGGCAGACCTCTGTCAGCAGCCCGCACAAGGCTTTCAACACCCTTTCGAGTGAAGTCATTGTGACTAAGATGTACTTCTTCAATGGCAGCACAATGTCGGAAGATCTCCCCTAGCTCCTCGGCGCCATCGTCTCCCAAGCGGTTGTTGAAAAGCTTGAGGATCTTCAGCCGATCGGACTTCTTGCAGATTTCAACGATGTCAGGGACAGACTCAGACGTCAGGTCGTTGCGAGAGAAGTCGATCTCATCATAGCTGCCTTTGCCATGATCCCGGGCAATGCGGACCAGGTCACTGTCGCGAAGACGTCGGCCGGACTGTCGCAAGACGCGAGGGCCCCTCGGCTCCGGCTCCGCCGCTTCGCGCCTTGCTTCGGGCCTTGCTTCGGCTTCCCCGGCTTGTGCGCATGCCTTGCCGCTCGGGCTCGGGCTCCTCGGGCTCCTCGGGCTCCTGCTGCGCGCCCGCGACGCAGCGGCGTCACCACTCGGGTTCGCGGGTGGGGCTTCGCCCTCTGGCTTAAACTTGAAGGGCCTCGTCCCAGACATCTCGGCAGCCTTGTCCAAACCGTCAGCTCCATCGTCACTGGACCTGTCTGTCTCTGACTTTTTCTCATCTTCATTCTCTTTTCTGGGAGAACTGAGAGGTTTGCCGCCAGAGTCCTGATACGCAGTAGCGTCCACCTCACTGTCATTGGCGAGCCGCCCAGGCAGGCTTCCTTACATGGCACGGCTTCGATTCACCGAACGCAACACATACAGTCACAATATGTCATACAAGTGTCATACATGACTTGAGATGCTCAAGGTGACGTGCGAAAGATGCGAAAGCTCGCTCTTCTCGAGCCAGGACTCCATCCTCAACTTCTGTTCTCAAAGTGGCTGCTCCAGTACCCGGGTCGCTTTCGCTGCATCGGATTTCGGGGGCTCGCCTGCTCTTGAAATTCATGCCAGGCTGCGTACACTGCGTACACTTCGTACCTTCGCCATAAGCTTCACGCAAGTTGGGGCTAAGCCTAAGCTTGAGAGTTACGCCTGCCAGAGCACCGGAAGGGAGGGCTAGGACTTAGGGACATGGTTAGGGCATGCGGCAGATGCCGGGGAAGGGATTCTCACAGCATGCACAAAGTCACACTGGGTTCAACACTGGGTTCAACTGGATTCCAGAAGCGTTGCGACTTGCATCCGTACTTAAACTTGTGAAATACTTGTCGCCAACTTTGTTGACACTCAGGCCCTGGTGAGCGATGTGGCGCTTGTGGGTGAGGATGGTGAAGCAATGTCAGGCAGGTGGCAATCACGGAGCTAGGACGACCATGGGAGACGTTACATTCAGTACATTGCCGCCGCGGGTTGCGGGGGAATCCTTGGAAGCGTGCTTCAAATTCTGAGCGAGCATCCGTCCAAAGTTCTGAGTCGGCCTCGTCGGAGAAGTCAAGGACCAGAATCATGCTTGTGGAATTGTGTCAACTTTTGCGAAAGTAGGGCACAGCAGGAAGGGACTTGGAGCTCGTGTTCCAGCTAGTGGTTCGATTTTCGCCTCCTTCGTCACTCTCAGCTCTGCTGCCTGTCTTGATGTCGTCCGAACACGTCAGCTTTTGAGCCACAAACCACCTAGAAACACCCTGCATCAAAGCCCTGGCCATAGGTTTTACATGTGGGATGTTGTGGGTAGCCGGCCTTCATCACGGTTGCTCTGGGACCTGGCATGCTTCTTGTACACGATCTGATGCTCCATCTCAGAGAGCACAGCCTGCAGGACCTGAGCAATGCCCAAACCCTCGACCTGGGTAGCCTGCGTTGCTCAACATGCAAACTCAGTGCCTTCGCCTGCCTCTGAATGCCATCATCGGAATGTCCTTTCCACTGGCGTGCCATATGGAAATCAGAAGCATTGTCAAGCTATCATGCTGTTACTCAGCAACTGTCAAAACTATCAAAGTTATGGGCATCAGCACCCCGCACAGCTGGAGAAGAGCGAACGGCAGTCCTGCTGACAGCAGGGCATCAGGCATGGTCAGCGTCTTGTACCTCAGAGCACCGACGCGCCCTCCTATCACGTGAGCATGTGCTCCCATCCAGTGAGGTTCCCGCTTGGGAACCCGGCAACACGTATCGGCGCTGCTCTAAGGTAAGGCCCGCTGCTTGTCCGCCACGGATGAGCATCGGCCTCAAAGCACATTGGCTTGCTTTTGCGGCATATAGGCTTATCAGCTCGACTTTCGGCAATGGCTCTACCGAGCAGTTCATGTTGAATGCAACTGTTCACCACGCAGGAGACGTACAGGTCTTCGCTGGCCGCCCGCGGCTTGTGTCTGCGTGAACCTTGCGGGTAGCTGGCAGCTGAGCATAGCTGAGCTACTGGCAGAACAGGCGCGTTGATTGGATCCTCCAGGCTCCTCAGCCTCGGCCGGGCAATTCACTGACAATCGGACAATTGCAAGCGGGCAGCACAGGACTGGTAGTCCCGTGAATATTCCCGCGACCCGACCAAAACATGTGCCAAAGGTTGGCACGTGGTGTCATGATGTGTCATGGCGAAATGGCATGGTCACATGGCGTGCCCTCTCAGGTCGAAGACAGAGCAGAAATCGAAGCAAGTCTCAGCTCACTGGGCAGCCGATACCTCAACGAGGATCAAAGAGGCTCTGCGGCTCTGCCATCGAAGCGATGTTGGGAATTGAGAAAATCCTAGCTCCTGACTGGACGGTCAAACTCAATAGTTGCCAAAGAGCTCGACCATCTGTAATCGATAGTGGCCTTGGGCCACTTGGCCAACTCCGGACATGTTCATGTAAAATTCCAGAAGTCAGCTTTGTCAAGAGTGTCAGCTCGTGGCTCCCCATCCAGAAACGACACCGCAGCTCTTACCGCAGAAGCGCTTCTGCAGCAAGCAGAGTCCACCTGAACCAGCAGTCCGTGCTGCACCCTTCCATCCCTGAATCGGTGCTTCATTTTCCTGCCTTGATGCGACCAACTCGCCTGATCAAACGTAGGGTACTTTGGGAGGTGTTGGCGATCCCCAGAACCCCGACCTGACATGTTCTGGGCCCACTCTGGGCCCACTGCACAGAAGCCCAGGCAGTGCCCTCGAAGATGGAAGCCTTGCAGTGGACACCTCAGAGGCGAAAACCTACTGACAATGTAAGCTCTCCTTCTGCTTCTAAAAGCTTGCCCCCTCGACTGTTTTGAAATGCCACCTTGCGGAAGGTGATCACAGCATATCACAGCACATCACTTCGCCTAAATACCTCCTTCCCCCTAACCCAACCCTTCCCCGCAGAATTTTGTGACGCACCCCCCCCCCCCCCCCCCAGCCCTGTGGCGGGAGCTGCACCGATGCCGCGGGGTCCCGCCTGTCCATGCCTGGGACCCTTGCCTGGGACCACCTTTTATTTGGAAATATTGGACCTTTTCCAAACTCCTTGGCACAAGGACTGATGAGCTCGACTTCTGAATTCGGGAGGCCACGCTTTTTTCAGAATTCCAGTCCCAAAGAACGTTTCTTTAAAAGGTTCATGCCTCCCAAAGACTTCGTTCAGGGGTCCGCCCTCCTCCACCTCCCAAATCTGACGCCATGGATGCACTGTCATAACTGTCATACTTGCGCTCCGGTGCGGGCAGCAAACGCTCAAGGACGAGGCAACTGGCAGTCGGCTTGGAGCACGGTACCCTAAGCATGGCCTCGAAGATTAACATGACCTCCCCCCCCCGAATCGCCCACACTCGCTAGGACTAAACAGCTAGCTATATTTCTAGACCCAGCTTCCATACTTTCACCTGTCGAACTCGTTGTCTTGCCCCAACAAAGCTCAGATGCGAACATACGGGCTTGCCGGAGACTTCATCCTTCTTGTGCAAGAGGCATGCTTGGTATGCACGTGCTTGTAGAAGGTTGCAGACGCCCGCGCCTCAACCTCCAGCGTCACCTCTGCACCACTTGCGGGTTTGGATGCTGGTTGAGCTCCTTGAACTTCATCACGAGATGTCACTGGAGCATCTGGAGCTGGCGCTTCGCCCAAACATCGAAGATGCTGTGCCTCAACTTTTGACATGTTCTACCAGTGTTCTACCTGAACACTACTTCACACACACGGAAAGAAAAAAGTATGCTCTTAGCTGTTTCTGGTAAGTCATGGCACAAGCATGGTCAGCAGTGTCTGGCCCGAAGAATCAGGCTTGACCTAAGAAGGCACGCAGGGGCCTATTGATGCCTTTAGCGCAGGCGTGCCCTTGCAGTCCTTGCAGTCTTTGATTCTTTTTGTTCAGCTCACAACCGAAGCTGAGAACTGCACAGCCCAGTTTGCCAACTCTGGGACAGTCCCCAGGCATTGCGCCTGTGGTTTTGACGAAGTCCAGAACATGCCACAGCTCATACCGCGAAAATCTGAAATGGATTTGCTGATACAGGAGGATTGACTGCTACAAGAAGAGACCTCAAAAATACTGGAAGCTCGGAGCCTAGCCAGTACTCTGCAATTCAGACGCCCTGCTGCAACGTGCAGGAATGTCTGGCCTGGCGCGCTCCAGAGAAGGATGCCAGATGCGAGGCAGTCAACACCACTGCCCCTGATAAAATGCCAGGAGAGATGCAAGCAGCTGTATGTACAATTGCAGAGACCACAGCTCCGATGCATTTGAGTCACAACAGATGGCGAGCCCCAGTGCAGTTGCCTGCCAGATTCTTCTGGCCTGTGTTGCAGAGCACACAAGGCTTGACTGCAAGAAAACGCTTCAAGCGGTTCGCATCTTTGCGTCTGGCAAATGATTGGCGTACTTCTGCATGCGCAGAGGATCTTTGATGCCAGCCTCGTCAGCCGAACTAGAGAGACAACGGTTCCATGATGTTGTTGAACCCATGAGGCCGCGAAACTCTGAGTAAAGACTGTCGAACTTCTTGGCTCTGCAGACAACGTGCATCAGCCTTGCAGCGGCAAAGCTGAAACATGTCATCGTCATGTGGTGGATACTCTCTCTCTCTCTGGCCCGACTGTGAAATCATCACGCAGCAGCACCATAGGCTGTCCCACAACCCCTCGTGGATCCACCCACGGTTGTGTCCGACACTTCCCTGCTTACCCGAGTTCCCAATCAAGTGAATCGTCTTAAACGCAATGAACATCGATGTGAACAAAGTGACAGGGTGGCTGCTCAACTGATCCATAAATATCCATGATGCACTTCTCTTGAAGACATAGGCTCAGCATGGCTCAGCCCTTTTGAGCTGGACGTGGGATAGTGCAGCATGTGATAAATCTATTGAGCCTCACCGGCCCCGAGCAGCATCCCTCTATTTGTACTGAGCCCGATGTTGGTTGCATACAAATCATAACAACATAATTATACGAAAAAAACACCATACTTCTGGACTTAGCTCAACTTCGGCACGGACGCGAGACAAGTCTGAAACAAGCCCAGGGCGTATCTCCCGAATCCGTGGTCTCCGCTGTGTTAACACCTGGCACGGGCCACATGGTAAAGGGCTTCAAGGGATGCACAAGTACTTCTGCAGCACTTCTGCAGGGATGAGCGGAGCTGACGCAGAAGGCAAGCTAGTTTTGTTCTGTGTTCGACTTTCATGCCTCTAAGGGAACACGTAGATATGCCTTCCAGCCGACATGAAGCAAGTGATGGGAGATGGGTTCCCAGATACACCCATCCTACTGCACCCCACAACTTTTGCTCGTAGCTCAACACGCACTTGGGCACTTGGCCTCTGCTCCCGGTCTCGGGAGGGAACAACTCCCTGAGTTCAGGCAAAAAAAGGTCACTAAACATCACCAACCCTGGTTATGTTGAACATGTGTCGAGAACTGGGATGCAGACCATATTCGAAGGGCTACAGCAGGAAGCCCCTGCCTCGAGTATAGCCGGAACATTTCTCGAAAACTCAAATATTCTCAATGCCAACCGCAAATCAAAGCTGAGTCTCTTGCAGTATGGAACACAGGAACGCGCTTTGGCCTCTCCTCAACGAAAGATCAAGCACGATGCCACTATTCGTTTCGATGACGGACATTTATTGTCGTGTGTTGTAGAATCACGAAGCCTTCCATCGCGTCCGCTGTTCAAAACCTGCGAGCAGGTCAACGTGCTTCAAGAGTGAGCATCTCATTAACGCATCCGCCGCAGAGACATATACATCTACTGCAGACAGTACAATTTCCGGCTCAAGATATGAGGAAAACTCACCGGCGTACTGGCTGGCATCGCGCCAGAAACCTTACGTTCCGCAGCAGCACGCTTCGCTCAAGGAGGCTGATGCAGGCGGGGTATTGCAAGCTCGTGTGCTGCAGTGTCAGAACTGTTTAGGGTGTCTGCCAAATGGATGGACCATGAAGGATTTAGCACTCATGAGCTCTCAGCAACAAACCTTCGGTCGCGCCTCTGCCGCCAGGAGCTTGGCCTCCAGGATTTGCTGCAAGACGCTCCAAGCCTATAGTGCCTACGGTCGAAACAAGCTGGACTTGTGAAGGTGAGCCGTACCATCTGTCGAGGCCGAAGGCATCCGCCCACGAACGTCTTTTAGAACCAAACTCGCCACTGAAACCTTTTCGCCTTCTTGGGCTGTAGGTGCGGGGTGATCATTCTGGCTATGTGAGCCAAACACAGGGGTTTCCCTCTGACCATGGGACCACTTCCGAAGGTGTCTTGGAAGCTCGTCAGCCACCTTTTGCCTGGAGATGCCTGGAGGTTTGTGGAAGCCCGTCCGTTTTAAGTACGGGCTGGAGGACTCCTGGACTACTCTGGGTATGAGGCATGTCATGCCCAGGGCCTTGAGGGGGAGGCATCAACGGTGCAAGTTGGAAGCTTGGCGCGTTCAGCTCTTGGCGGTAGATTCCTTAGATGCTTGCGCCTGCAAGAATGAATGAACTGAGGAGGCAGTTGCGACTTGGAGAACGAAACGTGAGCAAAAAGAGTGAAGTCACTGAAGGACCCGGGAGGCTTTGCATGTGGCAACAGGAAAGGAGCCTTCAAGAATTGATGTATCGAATCAGAAGTCTCATGTCTTTTCATGGCGACCTTTGTTTGTTGACAACAACCAAGCTCCTGCCGAGTCACCTTCATAGCACGAAAGTTTACGGAATGCAACAAACGGAACTGATCAGCAGTCTCAAGCAATCATCGCTGCCTGCAAGCCTTCGCCCAGCGCCAGGCACTTGTAAAACGTCTCCTCCATGCCACCAAGGCAGTGGCGAAAGCACGTTGCACTTCCAGTCCAAACAAAATCTTGCTGGCCTGCCTTTTTCGCACATGGGACTCCGCTGCCTTCGTTCGAGGTGTAGCCTGCAAAGACATGCACCGCACAGCACTGCACCATGGACCATAGCTGAGATCGCGGAACAGCATGCACGGAGCATGCACGGAGCATGCGCAGAGCATGTGCAGAGCATGTGGTCGATGCTGGTACTTGTACACGGAAACAGTGTAGCCACGCTCGGCCTTGTTGTCGAGTTTGTTGGGGGGGAGGTGATCTAGGCACCGAGCGAGTCTCCAACGGTGGCAACTCGGCTCCGAGGTTCTCCAGACTGTGGCGAATGCTTTGGTCACCCAGCACGGAGGCCAAGCCACGACGAAGTCCAGACATTGTCTCGAGCCTTGCATCGTTTGCGAGTCGATCTGCAAAGGCCGAAACAAGGCCTGCAGATCTCCGAGCCCGGTCGTGGACTTCTGAATATTGCACCCCAAGCTTCACGAGCCCTGACCAGGTCGTGGCTAGCTGCTTTAGCAAGGCAGGGCCGCCAATTGAATTTGGGGTCTTCATGCGGTCGTGGACTTGCGCCAGCAAATCATCCCAAGCGTCCACGAGGCTCAAGACATATTCACAGTGAGCAAGCTGTTTTTGTGGCCAGCCCACGCGTCCCAAACGCTCGACCTGATCAACCTGCAGCTGCTTCTGCAAGTCGCGGGCGCATTGCGTCACATGTCGGATATCTGCAAGTCTGGCAACCTTCGCTTGAAGGATCTCCTGCACACGAGCTTGAAGGGACTGCACCTTGCTAACATCAACCTTTGCCAATAGCTCGTGTTGTAGAGCTTCAGAGTCATCGGCAACCGCGAAAGGAACCCTCACTGCCCTCGATGCAGCTTCACGTCGCGGAGAGCAGTCCATACTTCGGAGGTAAATATTTGTTTTTGTTTTGTGCAGCGGGTGCGTGTGTGTTGCGTGACATTTTGCAGTGCATGCTTGTGGTCACCAGGCTGCTCTCGGTACGATGGCTTCTTCAATCAAGGCTTGTGATATATTGGTACAGATAAGTGACGAGGATGTTCTGGTTTTTGAGTCCTTTAGTCCAGAAACAGCAATTGCTTTCCAATACAGCTTGTAGTTCGCAATCTGCAAGCCGTCGAAACCCCCAAGGTACTGTCTAGACAGTGTTGGTTTGACCTGTGGCCGGTCCTTGCCGGTTTCCGTGGTTTGAGTACAGGCTGTGGCTAAGCCGAAAAAGCCGTAACAGGTAAAAACACGTACATGCTGTACCAGTGGCTCCCCGGAAATCCCAAGAAAATGTAACTACTATGCAACATGATCCACTGGTTAGGCATGATGGCGCTGAAATGCACTAAAGTACCAGACTTGAGGGCGCGAACGACAATGCTAGAATGCTTTAATCTTCCAGCTGCTGGTGGTAAACTTCCAACGCATGGTGAGGCTTGGGCCTGGAGATTGGGGGCTTGGGACAAGTCATATATGCCACGACGGGATTCACCAGTTCGGTGTTTACCTCACAAAACGCAAGAGCAATCTTCTTCGCAATTTGCTGACTGGACTAAAACTGCAAAGCACAGTTCGTACGAAAAATCCAGTTGGGGCTTCTTGGCCAGCTGAAGGCTTTAAGCTGCTGAAGCTCAGTCAAAAATGCTCAAGATAACACTGAATGCAGGAATCTTGAAAGCCCTTCGAATCAGTATGGGCCCAGGATGGTCCAGAGAGTGGACTCAGGATTTCCACTTTGGCATCCTGCAATGCGGGTCGCATCTCCGTCAGTTGTTGCTTGTCTTTCAGCCAAACACGGAAGTGTGAAAACATGTGAAAACCAAGAACACTCCGAGCTGTTGGGTGCACATGCCGCGGCTAGCGTTGGGTCATCCTGCTCTCTATTGTGTTCGTGTTCTCCCCTGCCTGAAAACTGGAAGCGTGGAAGTGTTGAGTATGGCAGGAGCTTGGAAAGCAAAAAGGTTGAAATTCCGGTGCGAAAGTTGGGAAAACTGTGGAGATTTTGGCGACATGAAATTCTGGAAACTTTGAAAGTCACATGGTGAACATAAGTTCAATCGTGTGCAAGTCTGAAATTTCTCTGGATATTTACATGCTTGTTGACTTGTTGCCACAAACTCAGCAACTAAGACACGCAATGCACATTCACAACTTATGCATTCTGAATTCATTCACTGCAATCACCCTGCCAAGGATCTGAAGCTTGGCGCGTCACGACGGAATCAATGTATCTCTAATATCCTATCACTTGCTGATGTTGCAAAGGCGATAGGATTCAAACTTCCGCTGGCCTCAGTGGCCATACCGAGACCCACTTGATTGACAGGCCGGATGTGGTTCTGGGCGGTCGCGACTGTCGGTGCTTCAGGGGCGGTCCGTGAGGGTGCAGGGGTAATTAGCAGCTTGTAACTTGTACTTTGTCTGGATGTGTGCATCATGGACCACTGAACCACATCATCATCCTCCAGAAACCAGCTAAATTCAGATAAGCACGGACAAGGTTGCAAGGTTTGGGCCCTTGGCACTCGAACTGACCAACTGCGACCCGTTCCACGCGGTTCCCACTACACAACCTGAAATCAACGCTGCGATAAGTTCCGCTACACAACCCGCGCTTCCGTTTTACATCTCTGTCTGCATTAACGATGCAAGCAAGGCAGTTGATGCGAGGGAGTGCTGGAACGTCGATGTCAGATTCGCTACAGCAGCCGTGTGTGCATCAACTGCCGTGCCATGCATGATGTCCAGACCGGCACTCTTTGGCGATTTATTGCGATGGTGCAGCGACCAGTGCCGGCATGAATCATTAGCAGGGTTGTGAAACCGTTGATACTAAGTTGATACAGCTGTACAGCTGGCTCATGCCGGCTCACACAGCCTGGTCAAGCATCTCTCGAAGCAGCGCCAATGCAATAGAGAACGAGTCATGAGTCATGAGCCTCACCCGACAACATCTCGACCACAACCTGGCAGACTCACCAGCAGCACAGTTTCATCATTGTCAGCATGACACATCATGTCACTAGCTTCAAGTCCAGGCCAGACTACTGCGGTGATGTCGTCCACATCACCACCTTGTTGGATCCAGCGAGATCTCGCCTGCTGCAGAGAAACACCATGAAACACCTATGTATTGCTCTTACTGCGTTCGTCGCAGTGGTCGGGCTTCTGCCAAGCACGTCTTGAAAGATAGGTGGACCTTTACTTCATGACCATCTCTCCATGAACAGCTTCCGCAACAGGCGACGGCGACTTGGTACGTTTCCATGCCCAACGCGTGTCCGACTCCCTAGCTGGTGTCTCTTCTGGTTCTGAGGGGTGGCCATCTTCCTTGCTGTCGCTTCTCTGCGACTCTTTCTGTCTTGTTCCCTTATGTTCCCTTCCTTCTTTTGGTTTTAGAGGGGCTTAGGGCACGATGCTTGGCGCGAGGCGTGCCACATGACACGCACCCCGGAGAGCGGTCTCGATGGGAGAAAGCTGAGTGCGGCACGAAGGGTTCACCGCCCCCCTCCGCAACTCTCTTCTTCTTCCCCTTACAAGACTTTTCCGATAAACCGTTTATGATGAGCGTGGCTCTCTTGATTTCTTCCTGCGAGGGTAACCCCGTGTCACCCGCATGTGCTCTTGTGCTCGATTTCTCCGTCTCTCTTTCTCTTTATTTGGCATGCAAAAATAGTTTTGAACAGTGTTGTCGAGGAAGCAAGATAAGCAAGCCAACGGCATCAGCCAGGCAAATTGAAACTGGCAGAGCGCCTCTGATACGAGCGCTTTAGCTGCGATGCTGGTCCCTTGCAGAGGGCGGGGGAATGGTTAAGGTCAGGACTGAAAGGGCGGAGCTTTGAACACAATTTCTTGCAGTTATAATAGTCGCACAAAGAAGCTTCATCGCACCTTGTTCTCCTCCATTGAGTTTCAAAGCTGCAGCGGTGATGGCAGCAGCCTCTTGCGAGGTCACCTGGACGGTAGAGAGACTTGGTATCTTGGTACCGCACTTAGAAGTTGCCAGATGAAATCCTAGGATCCCAACAAGCCTGTACGTGCCCCGACTGTGCCTTACGCTGCGGGCTCAAACTTTCAGGTTTACCTGTCGGCTGCTCTCCGGCATCTTTTTCCTCGACCTGTGCCACTTGGAAACTCCAAAGCCTTGGCTGGGCCGGCCCAGCTGCCGCGGTGGCGTGACAAGTGTTTACAGTTAGCTTCTTGTGTCGAGATGCAGGCAAGGCCGCTTGAAACGAGGAACCCGATACCATGCAGCCCTGGACTTTTGGGACGGTTTCCACCAAAGTTTGCCTTCTATGAGTGCAGAGTCCTTACTTATCTCAGCGATCAGTACTATGTGCAGGCCTCGCGCCTGCCCTCCGACCTTAAGGCTCCAAATCTTTTGGCACACGCGCTGCCCCGGCAAGAGTGCTTCCCCCATCCTCATCCAGCCTTCTCCCACACGCCATCAGATGCAACAATGATGGCGCTGTGAGAGGGAAGCCTGCAGCTCTTGCCAACATCGAGGGACCAAGCTTCACGACATATGTGACAGAGCTTCGCGCTGGACACATGTGCTGATCTCGGGCTCAGATAGTACGCCGACGCCTCGTGCCTGCCACTCTGCACAGGGGCACTCTGGGCACGGTGCATCGTCGCATGCAAGACCACCACGTGCCACACCATGTCTTGTGAGATCTTGTCGTTGGTTGGCAGCTTCGGCTGAGGCCGCATAACATTTGCAGGACAAAAAACACCTACCTTGACAGTCAATGCAGTAATCACACACACATGTATACACGCACACAATCGCACACATATACACACTAATGTGTGCGTGTGTGCTTATGCGTGCGCGTGCGCGTGCGCGTGCACGCATGAAAGCAAGTGCATGTGCGGGTGCCCGTGCATGCGCGTGCGTGCGCAGTGCGTGCGCGTGTGTGCGCATGCGTGCGCGTGTGCGCCCGAGCGTGCGCGTGTGCGCGCGTGCGTGCGCGTGAGCGTGCAAGCGCGGACGGGCGCGCGCGCGCGCGTGGGTGCGTGCGATCGCCTGCGATGGCGTGAGATCACGTGCGATCGCGTGCGATCGCGTGCGGTCTTGTGCTGTCGCGCGCGATCGCGTGCGATCGCGTGAGTGCGTGCGTGCCTGCGTGCCTGCGTGCCTGCGTGCCTGAGTGCCTGCGTGCCTGAGTGCCTGCGTGCCTGCGTGCTTACGTGCCTCTTGGAAGGGCGTCGGTTTCGTAAGTGAATAGGCTTGTCAACGAAAATAATATATCGTTTAAGTGAACATAATAATATGGGTAAGTATGGTTTATTGCATTTATAAGCATGCTATGTTGCATATTGATTTTGTTACACTCAGTATGTTGGTAGCATGGACATATATTTACAAAGTAAATGATGTATATGGATAGCACAGATATATGTCTAAAAGAACAATTATATATAATTGCACGAAATGATTACGAGTTTAATGTGACTCATTTACGAGACTTAGCTAAACACACTTATTTGTTTTAGCAAGCAAGCTAAATCAGTTTGTTTGTAAAGGAGGAATGGCATTGGAGACCATGCCGAAGAAGCAAATTTTTTTAAACCGTGCACATGGATGCAGGATGTTTGCATGCAGGGTTGTATATATATATATATGTTTGCTCGCTGGCAGTCATGGCACGATCGAGATGCCAAGCAGGGCACGCATGTTTGTGATTGTGGGTATATTTGCAGCTTGTTGCTCAGACTTTTGCTTGTGAAGATTCAGTGCCATCAGTTTTGGCATGATTCCTGCAGATGTTGATCGCCGAGTCAGCATGCTCTTGGACGGTGCCGCCAGTGGAGAGAAACTGGTGAACACAGTTCACCAAGTCATGCAGGTTTTGAGAGATAATGGGCTCGTAACCTCTATGAGACTGGTTCCCTCGGCAGTTGGGGTCCATCCCAAAAATAGGGATGGCATGGGCTTGAATAGCAGTGACGTCCACACTCTCCTTTCGAACCTCCTCGAAGTAGGATTTGTGTCGGAGAGGACACATTGTGTTGCTATCGAACCAGCCAGCGATGAAGAATTGAAATGGAATCAGCAGCTCATCGACAGTTGCCAGGGGCTGCTGGGGACGATGAAACCTCTGCAGACACTGAAGGCATTGAGCCTTTGTGGCAGTCACACCAATTTTGCTCTTCGGGTCATCGCCGACGCTGCCCCTCATCAGGGCCCCGAGAGCGAGAAGGTCACTGTGGGAGGCCGGCTTGATGTGGGGTTGGTGTCCAAGGTCGATGCAGCCCTCGCCGACCATGTTCGGTATGGCTTGAATTGGGAGGTGTTGTCGTCATCGGTGGGCCTTCGCTGGCCAGAACTCTTGCAGAAGAAGACACTGTCATCCCGCCCGGCCTGTGGCAACTCCTTCCCACACTTTTACCAGTTCGCTTTAAAGCTTCTTGTCCTCAGGATTTATCGCTTGCAGGGCTATATAGCTCGCATTGCAGATAGACCTTGTCTGTTGCATGCATGCATGTGAGGTATAATTGGGTCTGCATTTTTTTTGTAGAACAGGTATTGTGGTGGCGCCGAAGGCCTCTTCTTGAGTGAGACGGAGAAGTTCGTGAGGGCTAGGGGCTCCACGACAGCACTCGGCGAGAAGGTGTGGGAGGCGATCTGTCATGAAATCAAAGGCAGCAAGAACCAGCTGCCCTTGTTTCGGCACGGGTTGCTGAAACTCGCCATGACCGGCATGCACTTGAGTGCCACAGATTGCAAGCGTGTTTTCAGCAACAGCTCCATGGTTGGCAAGGCTGTGAAGGCTGACGGGCTCATGTCCCAGCTCCGAACACTGGCCACTCAAGCGAGCCACGGAGCTCCCGCCGAGCAGAACCTTGTGAATGTCTTGGGAGTGGTGGACTCCAACATGGTGGCTCATGTCATGAACATGCAGGTCGCAGATGAGAAAAGATACAGATCTTTGGAGGGCATCTGCCACGATGCTGTCTCGATTCTCGCCAAGGTCCTCGGTGTGCCGATTGCTTCCCTGTGGGAGGCCCATGCCGAGACACTCCCTGCAGCCGAATCCGGAGGGAAACCAGCAGATCGACTCATTGAGCTTAACCCGGACGGGTCCATGAAGCAGCCAGGTGAGATCTTGGAATCCATGTCTATCAAGGCTGGAACATTCGTTCGCCGGAAGAAGGACAAAGTCGAATGCGAAGTTTTGCATGTTGATCATGCTGTGAAGCTCAAAAACCTGAGCGACGGCCGTGCAGTGAAGGTCCAGATCGATGCTTTTGTTCGAGGCGAATGGCAAGTGTATACCCCGAAGCAAGAGGTGCATGAGATCGTGGACCTGGAGCTATACGGACCCCAGGGGCAGTCAGTCCACCCCGATTTCGATATCGCCCACACAGTGGCCAAAATCCATTGCGAGATGCATGCTCTCGTTGAGAACCATGATGTGCATGGCAGCATGAAGATGTTGAAGTTCGTGTTTCGACCTACGAGAAGCCTTGTGACCAAGTCGGCTATCGGCAAGGGCAAACTGATTCTCGTCCCCTTCAGCTCCAAGGTTGTCGCCCGAAGCAGCTCGGACACCCTGCATGGAGCTGCAGAGGTGACTTTGCAGAACGGATGCCACGATCGTCGCTTCTTCATTGTTGCCTCCAACATCATGCCCAAAGCAAGCGAGGAGGCCCCTGACCTGCCCGTGGGTTTCTTGTGCCCGTACTTCATGATCCAGACCGTAGAGGACGAGAGTAAGGCCAACATGACGAGTGTGCTGTCGGGGACCAAGTCATCGGATCTTCGTGTGCCATTGATGAAGAACAGTGTCCCCTTGGCTGCTGGGCAAGAGCTCTTAATCTTCAAGGCAAAGGCCCCCAAGCAGGAAGAGCCCTTAGAGGCAGCATCCCCCCAAAGGCGCCTGAAAGGCAAGCAGGCTGCATGAAGGCAGTGGTTCGACACGAGCATGAGTCCGGGTGACGTGATCCACTGCAGAGCTTTGCTTTGCTGCTGCAGAGCCTCTGGGCGATTTTGCAAGACAGCGACAGAACCTTTCATCTTTTCTGCCAAAATTGAAATGTTGGGTTGTGTGCCTCTGCATGCATGCATGCAGCAGTCAGTGTGGCATGAACATGTGAAAGCATGCATTGCAGCAAAAGTGGTGCTGTTTCGCAGCCAATTATTCAATTGCGCCTGAAACAGTTTTGCGATCACCCCATCGGGCTTGCACATGGCAGATGCAGATCAAGACCTCCACCTTGCCCAAAAATGGGTCGTGACCTTGAAGGGGTGCAAAGCATGGGTTCCGAAGCAGAAGACAGTGAACGAGACCAGCTTCCTCGCATTATCTAAGTGGGATCGCCAGGCCGTCCTTGCCCTGACCGGCAAAGCTCTAGATCTCAGAAAGAACCGAGACGGGGGCAGCTTGAACTCCGATGTTTGGGATGGCTTGCTGGCAGCTCGCCAGGAAGTGGCGGACAAGGCAATCGAAGAAGCATTCCAGACAGAGGACCATGAGGCCCCAGCTGGCAAGAAACGGAAGGCAGTCACCAGAGCTTCCTCGAAGCACGACTTTATGGCACCCCCCATTTTGACTCTGCAGTTCAGGGGCTACTCCTTCCGGGTGCTGTATGAAGGTTTGGGCAGTCACACTTTGTGGGTCGAGGCCTGCGAAGAGACCCTCAGAAAGTTGAAAGAGTTCATCTCTGACTCCAAGCCCCAGCCCCGGCAGCCCAAGGCCAGGGCAAAGAAGTCCCCGAAGAAGTCCCCGATGAAGAAGCAGAAGAGACGATTGCAGAAGAGCGACAGCAACTGAGCCGAACATCATGATCAGTCTAGATATACTGTGCAGGTGAGCGAGGTTCTTGAAGCAGGGCCGGCACGCATGGCGAGGGTTCACAAAAAAAGACTCGGGGCCGGCGGGTGCATGGGAGGGATGGTGCATGCAATATGCTGCATGCAATGCACAGAGAAAGACATATATAGAGATGGCGATGGGGAGGAAGAAAGAAAGAGAGAGAGAGAGAGAGAGAGAGAGAGAGAGAGAGATGCAGCAGAGAGGTTCGTATGTCTTGTCTGTCATGCAGGGCATGCATCGTGATTTCCACTTGTGTGCAGCACACGGCTCCAATGGCGGTTTATGTGTGCATGCATGGGCCAACATACTGTCCTGGCAGGTGGCTGCACACACACACACACATATAATACACAGATGCACATTTAAGATGAAGTCCATGTCCTTTACGATGGACTCCGAGCATGCCGACGAGTTCGCGAAGTTTGACGAGCTGGGCATGCTGGGTACATTCCACCCAGGCAGAAAAGGAGCTTCAGTGAGCATGACATGCATGCATATACTAACACACACACACACACACACACACACACACACACACACACACACAAAACTATATATACCATGCATGGCAGGACGGTGGAATGGGAGCTCGGCATCGCTTCGGTGGAGCAAGGCGCTGGGCTGGAGGGTGGTTTCCATCGAAACCGACCAACCATGGTGGATGCACCCAGATGCTTCCCTGCAAGACCCTCCGGAGACAGGCGACTGCATGTGTACTGCTGAAAATAAATGCTATAAACTCTATAGACCCTAAATCCTAAACCCCAAAGCCTTTATAAACCCTAAACCCTAAACCCTAAACCCTAAACCAATTGTATCTTCTGGCAGGTTGGCTCTTTTGGCTGGACGACGACTGGGTGCCGGCCGGCCTGAGCCTGCACATCCAGGAGGAGGAGCCGGAGGAGGTGTTGGTGGAGGAGGCCAGCTGTTCCATTGGGCCAAAGTATTATAAACCATGCTGGGTCGCTTGCTGCAGGACCCGGAGCCCTCCATGGAAAGCACCGGCATCAAGTTGCTGGAGAGGAAGGAGGCAGGAGTGGACTTCAAGCGAGCACACTGCCCTGCTGAGCCACAACCTAGAAACCCCAACCCCAACAACACCCCACTCTAGAAAGGCCAAGAAGAAGGCGATGCCGAAGCAAGTCCTCGGCTCGGAGTCTCATTCATGTGATTGGCCTTATCTATATTGGGCCAGCTGCTTAGGTCCGGGAGCCCGATCACCCCCCATGGTATGGCAAGGACTGCATGCATGGTGTGCTTCATTTCTCTTGTTCTTTTATATATGTTGCATGCAGGAGAAGTTCGTCGCCCCGAAGCCGAAGATCAAGCAGGGTGCCACGAGGGATGTCACCCCTCGCGACGGGGGCAGGACTGGCCTGCCCCCCCCCCGCCCCCACCCCCGCCACCACCCGTGCCAGTTGTTGCACAGGGCAAGGCAGGGCCCGGGAGCTGCATTGTTCTTTTAGGATTTATATTATTGGTTTAGGGTTTATAAAAAGGTTTAGGGTTTATAGGTTTAGTGTATATATATATATATGGTTATAAGGGTTTAGGGTTTATGTATGGTTTGTACAGGACTTATATAGGGCTTAGGGTTTCTATGGGGTTTATAAAGGGTTTATAGGGGTGGGTTTAGGGTTTGGGGTTTATAAGTTTGCAGGCTCCATGGGCCGGGACCAACAAGAGGAAGTCTGTGTTCCCGGGTGAGCTGTGCAAGCCGGACTCCTCAGGACGAGGCCGGCGACTAGGATTGCCATGCAGAACCTTGTTTGCTTGCATGCGTCATGAGCCCACATCAGGAGAGTATCTGAGGGGCTTCGTCGACAACACGGGCACCGTGTGGGCACCAGGCTCCGGGAGGTCCCGTGCCCGTACCCGAGGAGGGCAGGGCAAGCAGAAGCACCCGGAGGCCCAATAGGGCCGAACCCTTAAAGGAACATTACTTTGAAATGGGTTTATAGCGCCCTGTGTTCATCAACCCTGATATATATAAACCCTAAACCCTATATAAACCTTAACAACCCTCAACCCGGAATTCGAAACCCTACATAAAGGGTTCTCCGGGTTTACAGGGTTTAGGGTTGTCAGGGTTTAGGGTTTATATATAGGGTGTTCTATATAGGGTTTAAAAGAAGGGTTAAGGGCCTATATAGGGTTTTCGACGAGCCGGTCGTGGACCTTCATACCGGTCAGGAACGGGACGATCGCCTGGTGACTGGGTTGCTGCAGCTGGCGGAGACAGTCAACATCCAGGCCTTCTTTTTTTTGTGATCCCCGCACCCCCCCCCACCCCCCCCCCACCCCCCCACCCCTTCCTCACACAACCCAAACGAGAGAATTACTCGTTTGGGTCCCGCAAAAAAGCACCCAGACCCAGAATTTAGGGCAAGGAGGGTTTTTGGGAGAGCTGTGGGGGTGTGCTTCAAGCAAACCCAACCCCCCCCCGCCCCCCCATCCCCACCAACCCCCCCCCCACCCCTCTGGCACAGGCGAGATCCAGCCAGTTCTTCGAGAACCGGGGCTGAGCAGTGGGAACCTTGGTGTGCTCGGATCCACCGATCCTGCTCGCTTTCGTGTCCTGCATGCTTCGTGCCCAGGCACTTCGGAGTGCCAGGGCACAGACGTGTCGGGATCTCAAGTCAAGACTCGGCTGGTAACCAAACCCCTCTATACCCTAAACCCGAAACCCCACACCCTAAACCCTAAACCCTAAACCCGAAACCCTGAACTCTAAGCCCTAAACCCTGAACCCTAAACCCTAAAAGACCGACATAAACACCCAAAACCCTCAACACTTTTTCACCGTGAACCTTATAAATGCTCCTAAACAGATTCAAACACCAGCCCCTTCGAGGCCCGTGGAATCCCTGGGCTGCTCCCGCCACCTCTGCTGCTGCCTCAACATGCATCATATATTCCGGCACACACAGAGCTTCTGGGCCTGAATTTCTTTGCTTGCAGGTGGGAGCAGCTACAGATGAGGCGGCTGAGTCGGGCAAACTGCAAGGGCATATTGGTGCTTCAGGGAAAACCACAGAATTATAGATTGATATGGTTGGGGGCCGGGACCAGCCGCAAGAATATAGATTGATATGCTTCGGGGCCCGGGGCCGGGCAGCAGATTATAGATTGATATGGTTCCGGGCCCGGGGCCGGCCAGCAGATTATAGATTGATAAGTTTCGGGTTCCGGGGCCAGTCGCCACATTATAGATTGATATGGTTGTGGTTCGGGGTCAGTTGCTAATGTTGTAGCAGAGTAGCAGATCAGGCCACTGCAGTCTGCAGATACAAGCATTCGGCCGTCGATGGCAGGGCCCAGGACTTGCTGTAGCAAGCTGCAGACCCTAAACCCTATAAACCCTGCAGACACCACAAACCCTACAAAATCCTGCGCCCGGCCGGAAATTGGACAGCCGCCCCGTGGGTTCATTCGGGTGTCGCACAGGCCGGCTTCCTCTATAACATCCTGCCCTGTACCCTGCCACCCAGACCCTTCAGCTGACCAAAGCCGGCAAGTCGCCCGAATGGCACGTGCATGGGTCCTGGGTGGTGTCGTGCTCATACACTACTGTAATTCCTACATATACTCATAAATAACTAAATACACAAATTGTATATACATACATGTATGTATATATGTTTATATGTATATATGTATATATGCATACATATATGTATATATGTATATATGTATATATGTATATATGTATAATATGTATATATGTATGTATGTATATATGTATATATGTATATATGTATATATGTATATATGTATATATGTATATATGTATAGATGTATCTATGTATATATGTATATGTGTATATGTGTATATGTGTATATGTATATATGTATATCTGTGTGTATATATGTGTATATGTGTGTACATATATACATATATACATATATATATATATAGTATATATATATACATATGTACATATATATATATATATATGTATGTGTATGTATATGTAGATGTATATGTATGCATATATGTACATATGCATACATATCTATATACACAAATATGTAAGAATTTAAATTTCAATATGTGTGTATATATATATATATATGTTGAATGTTTAGGGTATAGAGTATAGGGTTTAGGGTTTATAGGGTTTAGGGTTTATAAGGGTTTATAAGGGTTTGTAAGGGTTTAGGGTTTAGGTTTATAAGTTTATAAGGGTTAAGGGTTAAGGGATGTTTAGTTTGTATTCGGATTTACAGTTTAGGGTTTATATATTAGGTTTAGCGCTTCTGTTGGGTGTTCTGATTCTGTTGGAAACACTCTATACTTAAACACCTATATGTCACCCCTCGACCCTCCAACACCCTGTATAATCCCTTATAACCCTATATGTATACATATATACACACTTATATATATATATATATATATACAAATACGGAGAAGTAGCTGGTGCCTCGAGCCTGCACGAAGCGGCTGCTCCCTTGGAGAGGGTGCTGCTGCATCCAGCGACTTTATGTAATGTGGCTCTGTGTACTTATCTGTTCTTTAAAAACTCTCTACCTGTAGCTGGTGTTTCGTCGCTGGGTGCACCTTGGACTGGGATGCTGGGGACAGAGATAGCTGGCCCGAAAAAAAACAGGAGACTGCAGTGCATTCCATGCAGCCACATGCAGGTAATCATGCACAGGGTGACAGAGAGAGAGAGGCAGAGAGAGGGAGAGGGAGGGAGGGAGGGGGGGAAAAAAAGAGAGAGAGAGAGAGAGAGAGAAAGTAGAGAGTCGAGAGCAAAGGAACGACAAAGATTTTTGACCATGCTGGTGGTGTTGGGTTTGGCGATCGGGATGTCGTGCCGTCATTTCTGAATCGTACATGATGCAATGGTGCTGCATGATGTCATGCTGGTCCTGCTGCTGCCGGTGATGCTTGGTGCTCATGGGTGCTTGTGGTCGTGTGGTTCTTGTGGTGGCCGTGGTGAAGTGAATGCCTGAGATGCACAAGAGCATGCAGAGATTGTTGTGGTTTTTCCATATACATGTCATGTGCTTCAGACTGCCACCTGCTGCAAAGTCGCTTTGCAGGGCACATCTTGCTCGCAAGCAGATTTTCGCAGCCGGCTTGCTCTCGACTGTCGTGCACTGCCCGTGTCCCCGAGCTTGCCCGTCATGGCCGAGCAGCTTCTGGGGCACGTGAAAAGCATCGAGGAGTTCTTGCAGCAGACCTCCAGCATGGCACCGGACATGCAAGAGAAAGTGGCAGCCAACCAGATGGAGCAGCTGTTGCACAAGCTGAGTCTCATCAATGACCTGACCACCGAGCAGGCGACAACATTGTCTGCAGCCTTGAAAGGTCCTTGCTGGACAGCCACCCATCGGAGCACATGGGTCGAGGCAGTGTCGAACAAGATCGCCCACAAAGGCCGGAGTAATGGCAGGAAGCCGACCCAGAGCTTGCTCCACTTCGGTGCCTTCCTGACACCGACCGATGTTGCAGTCTTGGCAGGACATGGGAACCTGTGTGTGAAGCTCGAAACCATGGTGACCCGACGCCTGTCGATCGGCTTGACAAACCCTTCTGAGCAAACAGTCGGGCATGTTATTGCAACAGGCATGCACCATGGCATTGCCTGCACCCCGGAAGATTCGTTCAATCTGGTCCAAGAGTTCAAGAGGCTCTTGAAAAACAAGAGGAAATCGGCTCCGTCTTTCACCGAGCACGTGCAGTCCTACCCCAGCGACCCCAGGCAGCTGCCCACGAAGATTTTCGACTTCGCCTACAGCTCGGAGGAACCGGTGCAGCAAGATCAAGCACAACTTCCTGCATCCAGTGCTAGTGGGCAAGTCGTTCTCCGGAGAAGCAGCAAGGTGGTTCGAGACACTTTGCAGGGTAGGCCTGCACATGTACCTACCAATGCTTTCGCACCGGATGCTGCAAAGACCATGCTCTCCATGATGACAACCCTCATGAATATGCAGTCCGGCATGCAGCAGGGCACAAGGCAGGGCTCGGGCTTGCAAAACTTGAGGATCTTCGGCCCGAATGGGTCGAGCGGTTCGCAGGCATCCAGAAGCCCAGGTATGCTGCAACATGAAGATGCTTTCCAGTCGCCTCCTCGCACAAGTGCAGGCATGCCTGCAGCATCCCCCCAGCAGCAGCAGCAGCTGTCCCCACTGCAGCAGCAGCAGCAGCTGTCCCCCCATGTGCAGCAGCTCTCCCCCGAGCAGCAGGCACAGCAGCAGCAGCAGCAGCAGCAGCAGCAGCTGCAGCAGCAGCTGCAGCAGCTGCAGCTGGCCTTGCCGAGTGGTCAGCAAAGCCCATCCCTGTCAAGAACTTCACCTACATTTCAGACACATTTGCCCAGCATGGATGACAATGACGTCATGGGGGAAGTGGAGAAGTCGAGCCAGCTCGTGACCGAGGCTTTGGAGAACAAGAAGATGGAGAACAAGAAGAAGCCAGCAGCCTCAAAGGCCAAAGCTAAAGCCAAGTCCAAGGCCGAGCTACCCAAAGGTAAGCCCAAAGCAAAGGCAAAAGCCGTTGCTAAGGCAGGCACTAAGGATTCGAAGCCCAAGGCCAAGGCCCAAGCAAAGAGCAAGGGTATGGCAAAGCCGGATCGTGAGCACTTTCGCTCCATGACCAGTGCCCAAAGGATCAAATTGCGCCCGAATGGGTGTGGCAAGTGCCGGTGGAGGCCGGGCTGTTCCCCAAGTTGCTTTGCCTGAGCTGCCTGCCCAGCAAGCCGAAGTGAGTGTGAGTTTTGTGTTTCAATTGAAGCAATGCAGTCTGTGCGACTTCAGCATTCGGTGAATGGTACATCGTGCGAACAATTGTTCCATCTTCGGCAGCAGCTTCAGGGGCAGCTGTTCTTATAGTACTATATCCTATATACTGTGTGCCAGACGAAAGATGTTGCATTTGGTGACAGGGAGTCGCCCTCGCAACTGTGCTCGAAACAGCGTGCATGCATGCTTGCTTCATGGATTGTGTCCTCCAGTTGGCATGCAGCATTCATGGACTGTCCTCGCAACGGATCTTTTTGCGACAATCACTGATGTCAGCTCTGTAGGCTTCGGCTTGCTGATGTGCTGTTGTCACTGTGTTCTGCATGCAGGTCGACAAAGTATATACTGAACTCGTTGAGTCGAGACTAAAGTGGATGCATGCCTGGCTGCCTCAAAGTTTCAATTCGCCGTCTATCTAGGGTCAAACAAACAACTTCAGACCTTTCTTGTTGCTTATAGGGTTTAGGGTTTATATAGGGTTTAGGGTTCTATATTTGTAAGGTTTAGGGGCTTCTATAAGGAAGTTTCGGTCGGTTCTTCACTTCACACGAAATTCTTTTTTTTGTTGAATCCACATGCAGATTCTCGCTTTTGCAGGGCTTCCGTAAAGCTCGCAAAGCAGGGACTACAATGGTTGATCTGGCCAAATTGGGCCGACGATCATATGTCAGTCTCAATGGCCTTGCGAATGTATTGAAAGAGTTGAAAGCCCTGGATAGACTGCCTGATGCATCTTCTCGCGCAAGCATCAAACGAGCCCGGGAAGACGACTGCAAGGTTAATACAGCTCTGGGCCCAACCTTTTCTTCCTTGAGCATCCACATCGAGGAGCTGGATGGCCGGACGGGAACAGCAAGTATTCGAGAGCACAAGCTTCCTTTCATATGCTTGCCAGCTGTGCTTTCTCATGCCATTGCGACATCCGATGGATTCCGAGAGTTTTTCTTGGACAGGCTCAGGGCATGCCCCAATGGGCCCACAAGCCCATGGAAGATGATTGTGTATGCAGATGAAATCACTCCCGGAAATGCTTTGAAACCACTCAACAGTAGAAAAATCCATGCCTTTTATGTCAGCTTTGCAGAGATGGGCGCCGAATTGTCATCGGAGAGCATGTGGTTCACTGTCCTGGCAGCTAGAAGTGAACTCGTCAACAAAATGGAAGGTGGCTTCTCAGAGCTTTTCAAACTCTTCATGGAAAAACTGTTTGAAGGGCCTTTCAACTTGAAGACGGGATGCATGCTGGATTTTGGCCAAGGGAAGCAACATTTGTTCTTTGCATCGCCTGCCATCTTCGTGGCGGATGAATCATGCATCAAGTTTGCATGGGACCTCAAGGGAGCCTCGGGGTCAGTGTGCTGCTTGTTTTGCAGCAACGTCGTTTCCCAGAACAACAGGCTTGATGTTCATGATGCCACGAATACCTTGGTCACCATTGCCGAAACCGACAACTCGAAGTGGCGAGCTCGTGGCGACCAAGTGCTGTGGGCCTCGCATGATCGTTTGGAGACCATTGCTGGTCGTGGCAGCAAGACCGAATTGCAGAGGCTGCAGCAAGCCATGGGAATAAACCACAACTATAAGGGTTTGTTGGGATCCCGCTTGCTTGCACCCTCCTCAACAACCATGTATGACTGGATGCACTGTTATTTGGTGAATGGACTTCTTCAGCTGGAGCTGGGACTCCTGATGCCATTGCTTTATGCTGCTGGACACAGTGTCAAGGAAATCCTGACCTTCTTCAGCTCCTTCGAGTGGCCTCATGGACTGCGACCCCATAAGCGAGAGGTTTTGAAAATCTTCGAGAAGAAGACAGCACCGGGTGATTTCAAATGCTCAGCATCGCAAGGCCTCAGCATATACCCACTCTTGAGGCTTTTCGTGCTTCTCCATGCCAACTCGCTCACTGGAGCCGCTGTCAGAATGGCTTGCGATAGCTTTCTGAAGCTTTGCTTGGTGCTTGATTCTCTGCTGGAGGGGAACAAGGGCAAGGCAATCAGCCCACAGGAGCTGCGATCCCGCATTGTGGCTCACTCGCAAGCATTTTTGAAAGTTCACAGCGAAGATTCAGTGATTCCGACATTTCATTATTCACTGCATTTGCCAGGCATGCTTCATCAGCATCAGAGGCTCGTCTCATGCTTTTGCCATGAACGGAAACATAAACAAATCAAGGCGATCGCAAACAACCTCCACAAAGTCACGAAGACATTTGAGTTCACTGTGATGGAGGATGTCTTGGGTCGTTCTTTCCTGAGCTTGCAGGAATATGAGTTCTGGACAAAGCCTTCCGTCACAAAAGCGAAGCCAGCCTCGGAAGAGCTTGTCGCAGAACTGGTTGCTTCTTTCGGTTTACCACAAGCCATGGGATCCTTAGCAGGCCTTGTGGCTGACTTCCAGCCTGGGCAGACGTGCGAGCAAGGTGACACAGTTGTCCTTGGGGAGGTTGTCGCCGAAGTGTGGCTGCATGTGCAGCTGGCGAACGGTGAGGTGCACTCGCTGGTATCTGTGTGGGAGCCTCTCGGCCAAAATCGTTTCAATGTTCGGGAGCAGCCGACCTGGATCGCTACAAACACGATCGACAAGGCTGTGCTGCACCGAAGGTGCAATGGAGAGGCACTCATTGTGCCATGAGCCCTGCCGGCGAGCAAAATGCCCTGCCTATATAGCGAGCCAGCACAGCCTTCAACTGTTCACTTGCCACATCTCGTCAGCATGTAACCAGAGCCTTGCCTTGAAGTTCGCACCTGTATTTTGCTGCACCAGGTTACATGGCACATTCTTGGAGGCGTCTCATACCCCTGGTTCCGGTGTTGCCGAACGTTTCTTTAGTTATATTTTGTGGCCCAGAAAAGAAGTTAGCATACTTAGACAACTTAAGATAAATCTGCTAAGTTCACATACTATGTGCCTTAACTCAGTACTGCTAAACCAACTTAGTGTCAATCTATGTCTACTTATATAAGTCTGGTATCTGCCACAATTACTTAGCACATTGGCCATGTATTTATTAACCCCGCGGGCTTCCAAGCTGCGTGCCTGCGTGCCTGCGTGCCTCATGCCTGCGCGCGCGCGTTCGCGTGCGTGTGCGCGTGTGCGCTTGCGCGTGTGCCTGTGCGTGTGTGCGTGTGCGTGCGCGCGTGCTGTGGCTGGGTGGGTGGGTGGGTGGGGTGGGTGGGGTGGGTGGGTGTGTGTGGGTGGGTGTGTGTGTGTGTGTGGGTGGGTGTGTGTGGGTGGGTGGGTGTGTGTGGGTGTGTGTGTGTGGGTGGGTGGGTGTGTGTGGGGGTGTGTGTGTGTGTGTGTGTGTGCGTGCGCGCGCGCGCCAACCCTGTTGCCAAGGGAGGAAGTGTGCGTTTCACCGTTAAAGCATGCAGGGGTACCGTCTCACAAGCATGGTTGACGGTCCAACGAAGAGGGCCATGTTTGTGACTGATATGAACCAAGGACGCTTGGTTCGTGTACCTGCCATGTCTGTCTCACCTACGAGCCGTTTTGCAATCCTTTATGAGACTTTGTACCAGGTTTTCAGGATTGAGAGGTGAAACCAAGTAATCAGGACCCGAGACTTGGCGTGGAGATACGCACATGTGTGCTCCAGACAGTATTCGTGTACCGCACTGTCTGCCTGCCTGACAGTATGGTCTTGATTGACCACTCTGAGCTCCCTGATCGGAGCAATTCACTTAGAGACTTCAGCCGTGTTATTCTCTACCCAAGTGATATTGCATGAGTGTTGGTTTGTACCAAGCGCCGGTTGTGCTGTAGTCTTTCGTGTTAGCAGTGCAGAGATGTGGAACACAGAATCCAGTCGTTGGCAGAGTACTGACTGTGAGACGCCTGCAGCGAATTGATTGAATGCCTCAGCCTGTTGGTTGTTTTAACCGGTTGCCGAGTGCTTACAGACGCCTGCAACGATTCTGACATGTGCATGTTCTAGTTGCTCTCACTTTGAGGTCCAGTTTTCTCATTATTTATTGGGATGGACAAGGAGGACGCGTTACATATTTGCCACATATTTGGTGCCGAGTCCAATACTATTGAGGATGAGCCTGCTTGAGCCAAAGCAGAACTTGACTCGAGCTTGGATGGGTTCTGGTTCAGCCTGTCGAGCGTTTGCTGCGCGAGCCTGCTGCTAATTGTCAGCCGAAGCCACAAATTGACACTTCGAGAAATCAGTTTCCGAGCGCTTGTGCTCGAACCTTGATTGATTGAATGCAGCCTGTAGATTACTTGATGCTTCAGCCTGTTGCTGAGTGATTGCAGACTGTGAGACGCCTGCAGCGAATTGATGGAATGCCTCAGCCTGTCAATTGTTTGAATGCCTCAGCCTGTTGACTGTTTAGCCTGTTGTCGAGAGCTTACAGACGCCTGCAACAATTCTGTCTGCTCCAGAAAGTAGACAGGAGTCTACAGGCGCTGAAGACAGACTCCAAACGCTGATTGTGCAAGCTGAAACGGTTTGCCCCTGCTCACGGGGGTGTGTGTGTGTGTGTGTGTGCCAGCCCTGTGACCAAGGGAGTAGCTCGCCTGTGTTTTGGTGATGTAGCTGCAAGGGTTGTTTTCGAAGATTGATTGGTTGAACGCAGCCTGTTGATTACTTGATGCGTCAGTCTGTTGCCGAGTGATTGCAGACTGTGAGACGCCTGCAGCGAAATGATCGAATGCCTCAGCCTGTTGGTTGTTTTAGCCTGGTACCGAGTGCATACAGACGCCTGCAGCGATTCTGACATGTGCATGTTCTAGTTGCTCTCACTTTGAGGTCCAGCATTCTCATGATTATTGAAATGGACAAGGAGGACGCGTTACATATTTGCCACATATTTGGTGCCGAGTCCAGTACTGCTGAGGATGAGCCTGCTTGAGCCAAAGCAGAACTTGACTCGACCATTCACAGGTTCTGGTTCAGCCTGTCGAGCGTTTGCTGTGCGAGCCTGCTGCTAATTGTCAGCCGAAGCCACAAACTGACAGTTCGAGCATAGAATCAGTCTCCGAGCGTTTGTGCTTGAACCTTGATTGACTGATTTGTGCAGCCTACTGACTGGTCAAGAGCGGCGAACCTTGCTGGTCGCCCAGTTGAGGATATCAGAGCGCATGAGATGTGTTCCAGAGGAATGAGTGAATTTTGTCTTTGAATGCTTTCAGAAGGGCGGTTTCAATGCCTTGTGTGGACACGCAGTGCTGCTGAGAGTGTGCTCACTACACAGTTGCTCAAAGACATTCGTGATGCCAAGATTGACATTGACAGTGTTGCAGTAGAGTGCTTGAAGCAGACCGGCGATTTGTACTGGCGTGTTCAATGGCTGCAAGTGCCTCCACTCTTCTGATTGACGGGTGTGTGTGTGTGTGTGCCAACCCTGTTGCCAAGGGAGGAAGTGTGCGTAGCCCAGCGTCTGAGCTTTCACCGTTAAAGCATGCAGGGGTACCGTCTCACAAGCATGGTTGACGGTCCAACGAAGAGGGCCGTGTTTGTGACTCATATGAACCAAGGACGCTTGGTCCGCGTACCTGCCATGTATGTCTCACCTGCCGTTGAGTGATAGCTGAGCCGTTTTGCAATCTTTTGTGAGAGTTTGTACCAGGTTTTCAGGATTGAGAGGTGAAACCAGGTAGTCAGGACCCGAGACGTGGAGACATGCACATGTGTGTGTGATGTGTGTGAGAGAGTGTGTGTGGGTGCGTGGTTGTGTGGGTGCGTGGGTGCGTGGGTGCGTGGGTGCGTGGGTGCGTGGGTGTGTGGGTGGGTGGGTGGGTGGGTGCGTGCGATTGCATGTGATTGCGTGCGATTGCGTGTGATTGCGTGTGATTGCGTGTGATTGCGTGTGATTGCGTGCGATTGCGTGTTGAAGAAGGCAGCCTATGAACCCACAGCAAAGCAGGGCCCACGCGGCCTACGCTCCTTTTCCTTGCCGCAAGCCAACGGCTGAAGGCCTAAGCCAAAAGGTGATGGCGGAGAAGAGCTCAGCCATGCCATCGATGCCTGATGCAGGTTTCTACATCCGTATTTATTTCTTTTGTTGCGAAAGGCGGAAACTGCAGGCTTCGATGGACATGATCACTGTACAGAATCCTTGGTGAAGAAAGTCACGAGGATTGGAGCTCTGTGAGGAAGGAGTTCGTGCTGGTTTGCCAAATCTTGGTAACGACAGTCCCGCTCGAGACATCGCCACATGACCTGGCCCGTCTGTAGCTCAAGCCGACAAAAGGTGCTCCTAAGTGGGAACTGGGCCGGTGAAAACCGCGGTTCAGGAGAGCGAAAACTCTTGGCGTCGTACGCCACGTTGATGCCCATGTCAGCGCGATGATGCCAGCCACGTTGTTCACCCAGCTTCAGGAGGTGGCCGAGCAGAGGATCGCCAGGTTCCAATGGTTCCCCCATGAGCTCAGCAGTCGAAGTCGGCGCAGCGCGCTTGCGCTGTCCTTTTGACACCTGCTTTACAAAAGCAGGGCTGTAGGTGACTGACCATTTGCCAGCTGCCATGATGCTGCGCATGTGCGTGAGATCCATGTCCTTGGTACCGCCGTCTGCAAACATATTTTCCGTGCTTGTCCAACGCAGACTGGTGTTGGGCCTTCTGAGGACACTGCGGAGCCAGGCGATGGTAAAAGCTAGACTTTTCTGGCTGCCGAAACTGTTGGAGTCATTGTTGGACCTGTCGAATACGTCTTTGGCGTCTACGACGGTGCAGAGGGGCACGGAGTTAAGCGAAGAGTCCAGGGTCGACTTGTGCAAGGGAAGTCCCCGGACACTTGCAAGAAATCCTCGGCACAACTGGCCCACATCAAAGGCCTCCTCTGTGCTCAGCGTTTCCGCTGCGTACGAGGAGCGGCACACTCGAGGGATGCGGTGCGACCTCATGTCCAAGATGTTGAACGATCCCGTGCGTCCTGCCATGAGCTCCTCATCAGCCAAGATGATAAAGTAGCAGGCCTGGGAGTACACCTTGGTGAGCGGGGCCTCCTGAGACGAGCCCTTCAAGTCGACGTTGCCCAAAGCAGCGTCCGCAACGGCCATCAGGCCGCCCTTGTACGGGTTCACCCCGCGAAACACCAGCTCAAAGTTGCAGTCCTTCTGGAACTCCCGGACGGCCTGGTTCGCTCTCAGCAAAGTTCCCACCGTAGGCGGAGACTCTCCCTGCAACGATGACACGCAGAAGGAAAGGTCGAAGCGAAGTTGGGCCACCAACCACTGAAGACTTCCCAAGACAGCCCTAAGCTGGCGATGTTCAAAGGGTGTCAGCAGAGCAGCCACATCGGAGCGCCTGCTCTTAGAAAGTGTGACCTCGCGGAGGTTCTCGTGGTAGGTCTTCATGCTCAGGGTGACCGAGCCGTCAGGCTTCTTGTCAAAGAACTTGCCGCACCAAGTGAAGGAGTTGCGGGTGACCTCACGAAACCCCAGCTCGTCTCCCACCTGCAACAGGGACTTCTCAGCCAAGGCATTGCCACCAAGCAGCAAATCATCGACATGACTTATGATCATCCCGCACAAAGTCTTTCGCTCTGGCCCGCTCCAAAGAAACCAGACCGCTTGGTCCAGTGCCGAGCGAACCCATCCGCGCCGCTCGAGGGAGCTGGCCAGCTTTAGCCACCATTGGCGCGGCGCGTCGGCGAGTCCGAACATGCCTTTCAGGACTTTTGCCAAGCAACCTCGAGGTAATGGAATTTCAGGGCCCGTCTTCTCGTTGGTGGGGCCGATATACAACTCTCGGGTGACGAATGGATCGCCTTTCAAGAAAGCCGACTTAACGTCGGCCGCCAAGCGCTGTGGTACGCCACCAAACAAAGTAGAAGGTGTTGGCTCAAACGGCTTCCTGTCGGGGCATCACGACGAATCTCACCTTCAAGGTTCGCCCGGTCTTTGAAGCCAGGCACCACCAACCTAGCACTCGGGGCTGGAGGCAAGTTGGCACCCTCTGTCCTAAGGCCGTCGTTCTTATCGGTCAAGACGAAGCGCGGCGTCATGATTCGATCCAGCTCTCCTTTGCGCGCCAACTCCTTGCGCACGGCGAGGCTCTCTTGCAACGACAACACTTTGACAGCGTCATTGTCCACGTAAGCAGACCAGCCTTTAACTGCGGCCTCCTTCCACAGCGTCCTTTCTGAAGGGGACATCTTGGACCAAATTTTCTCCTTTCGCCCACCAGCGGCACAAACTTCATGAACGTCATCAGGTTGTCCTACGGGTAAAGGAGCACCAAGTCGCTGAAGAAGCTCATGCTGCGAACTCGAAGGTAAGCTCCAACGTCCATCCCAGGTTCCGTGGTCAGGGGCCTTCTCGGACACTGAACCCTGCAAGCGGTCACATTCAACTTGAGCCTGAACTTGTAGGAGTGGATGAAGATCTGCGCCACCTTGAGCTAAGCGAAGAAGCTGTTCGTGATCTAAGGTCAAGGCTTCAAAGGCCGAACGCGCTTCCCCCAACCGCGGATCATTCAGAACTACAGGACCCAGAGCAGCCGGCAAAGATGCAGCGCTAATGGATGCAGGTGGTTCTGTAGAAGGTCGATGGGGATCAGCAGCACCGGCAACTGACACGTGATCACCAGGTGGTTCTATAGAAGGTCGATGGGGATCAGCAGCACCAACAACTGAAGCTTGATCACCAGGTGGTTCTGTAGAGAGTCGAGGAGGATCCGCAACACCAGCGCTCGCGGTAGGAGACACCCGTCGCGAAGAAGGCACCGGCTCCTCCGAAAGCAAAAGAGATGGTTCCACACTCTGGCTGGCGCTGCGCTTGCGTCCTCTCTCCATCAATGAACGAAGCTCGGCGGCAAAGTCGGCCGGCTGGCCTCGAACAAGAGCTTGCCTTCCCAACTCCACAGCCAGCGGCTGTCCCTGAGCTCGTCGAAGGGCGTTCTGCATCACGGGGCGGCGCACCAAGTGACCCACTGGCGTCCCAGGCGCAGCGGTCAAGGGTGGCGCTGCCAAGGTGGAGGGAGCAACCGCGCCAGGCATTGGTGGTTCGGGAAGTTCGGCATCCTCTCTCTCATCAGACTCGGCATCACTGGCCGCCTGACCAAGGTCCTCCAAAGGCGTGCGGCCAGTCGAAGTCAGCTCCTTGATTGCCTCTTCCCAGGCGCCAGCGGACAGCTCTTCAAGCGTAGAGGCCGGGCGCACATGTTCAAGCGCACACTTCGTGACTTGACCTTTGAAGGACAAAAAGGCGTTGGTGACGGCGCTGTCCTCTGAACTCTGCTCCAGAGCCAACACGATTGCCGGGCCGTGCCAACGACGGAGTTCCAGCCTGCGCCGTCTGGAGGAAGTCGACAGCCGCGGATCGCCCCGGCGATTTAGCTTTTGAGCCCTCCAGAAATACACAGTGTCACCTGGCTGTATTGAGCGGGAAATGGTCGGCTCTCGACTTCGAGCAAGTTCAGCACGGCGAATGGCCTTCGAATAATGGAGTCTGATCATGCCGATGCGGGCGCTTTCTCTCAAAGCCATTCGCTGCTGGAGGGACGGCTCAGCATCTATCAACCCGTGCTCCGCCAGCCTTCCAGAGAAATTGTGAAGGACTGAGCCCTGACTGGAGGGCTGTCGACCTGTGACGCTTTGAAGCGGCGTCACGCCTTCTTCATTGACATCTGCGTTATACGCCGAGCAAGCCTCTCCGATGGCATTGGAGATCTCTCGGTCTCCCAGGACGACATTGTCTGTGACGATGGCGGCCACCAGCGTTTTGAGTATGCCTCCTGATCTTTCGGCCGGGCTGTTCTGCCACGGCGCCTGCACGGCGCAGTGCCAGAGGTGCACGGAGTGAGCCGAGCAAAAGGTTTGGAATTCTTCACTGATGAATTCGCGGCCCTGGTCCGCGATAATTTGCCGCGGCGCACCTAGAATGGGCCACCAATACTGCATCATGAAGTCAATCACCGCAGCTGAAGACTTGTTTGGGATGCGGGCTGCCAGCTGGTACTTGGAGACCGCGTCGGTGGCATGAGCTACCACAAAAGGCGTGCCAATGGAATCCTCCACAATCAGCAGGTCCAGGTGAGCCCGCTCCCCAACGGCTCGCGGAGCAGGCAAGCTAGCCACACGGCGGCTTTTCGGACGGCTGCGCTCCAAGCACACATCGCACTTGAGCTCCCGGGCAGCCTGAACTGCCGCAGGAGGCGCACCTGAAAGCAGTAGCGCGCGGGCCAATCTCTTTGGCGCACGATGTCCAGTAGCCTCGTGCACTCGCCTGACCGCCGCCCGGATAGCTGGCGTGATCTCGCCCACGAACTTGGTCTCCGGCTCGTCCTCCGACTCGCTCTGCTCACCCACCTGGAGCTCCTCAGACAAGGCCTCGCGCACGAAGTCCACTGCCCCGCTGGATCCGACCAACTCGAGACATTCATGGCCACCGACTGCACCCTTCAGCTGACAGGTCTCCCAGTCAAATTCCTCCTCCATAGCCGCCACCAGTTTTCGGGAGAAGGCCTGGGGGTATGACTTCACTTCACGTCGCGCATGCTGAGCTGGAAGTTCGCCAGGCTTGCCACGAAACTGATGCACCACGGTTTGGCTAGAAGTCAAAAGTTGAGTCGCGGGAAACCGTACTCGTCGATGTCCAAGGGTTTGCGAGCAAAAACGGCCCAGATCTAGCCCAAAGCAGCGGCAGCGAGGGTCCGCGATGAGTGCACGAACACCAGGAAGACGCCAAAGCAGAGAGCCCGGCGGGTGTTCGATCACGAAATGTCTCCCCCCCCGAGCTGTTGCTTGGCGACGCGCACGGCGAAGCGAGCAGAGGTCGAAAGGTGTTGTAGCTGTTGACGTTGGCGATCCCGGGAAGATAGGGCAACAGAAGAAAACATCCACGGCTCCGAGGGGATGGCCATCGTCACGAAGTAAGGCTTTTCGCGTTGCAGGAGTCGTAGAGCTTGCTGTTGGTGGCCAGGCTGTAGGAATCCCAGCCAGCTTCCGGCCCAAGGTTAGCGCCGGTGATGTGCCCACGAGTTCTGGCACACCGCCCGACCGAGTCGTTAAAGCCCACTGCGTCCGTGCACAGCAGAGGGATCTCCATGACAAAGGCATCGTGGATCGCCTTGCGGTACTGCATGGCCACCTCAGTTAGCATAGCCTGCCGCACCTGACGAGGGGAGCAAGATATCAGCATCTGGTCTCGGCGGTGCTTGTCCCACGCTTGTCGAATGAGCTGGCGCTGCCCGGCTTTCAAAGGTCGTCCCGGTTCACCTCGAGGCATCCTAGCTGGCTGAGGCGAGGGTCCGAGGCCGGTTGCGGGGCCAGCTCCCACTCGTTGTTCATCATGTCCTCGTCGCGGTTCTGGCTCGCGTGCATCTGCATGATGTGGTGCATGACCTGGTTGAGCATGGCCTCGTGGCGGTGTCCCAGCTCCTGGAAACGCTGCTCCATGGCCTGGGTCAGGTGATTGTTCAGCATGGCAACAGTCATGGCATCGTTGAGTGGGCCGCTTGTCGAGGTAGCGGCCGCGGTTGCTGTCCCGGATGGCCCAGGTGACATAGTCCCTGACGATGCGTTCATCGAGGGTCGTGCCGAAGGTCCCGCCAACGCCAGCTCGGAGCGCTCGCCGGAGTCGATGGAAGAGGTCGCCGGCAAAGGAACCTTTGCACAAAGATCGGCCACCAGCGGCCGCAGTTTGTCTCTGATGGTCTGCACCGTGTCCTTGTCGGCCACCTCGGTGTGCAAGAGGGCTGCGAGCTTCAACAAGTCGGCCTTGAGCGTGGGTATCCCCCCTTTTGGCCCAAGCAGCGTACGGGCTGCCCGGAGTCGATCTGTCTCTCGCGCCAATGCTGCTGCTTCCTCCTTGATGGCTGCATTCTTGATGCGGTTCATCCGGCCTGGCTGCCAGCGCGCAGCCAGCATCCCACTCAGCACCGGATCCTCCAGGAACGCAAACTTCAAGCCGACGCGGCTGCGAAACCACGTCAAAGAAGCCAAGGTCCCCTGACTGAACACTCCTCGGCCCAGCCACTTCCGAGGGTAGCATCCATTGGCCACCATGCCATCGACCTGCAGCCGCCATTGCTCCACCGAGGACACAGAGGGATAGGGAAATGGCAACCAGCGCAGCTCGGGATGCTTGACGCACCACAGTCGTAGACCTTCTCGGCTCCAATCGAATCTTGCCACCGCTCGCAACATCATCCTCCGCCACCTGACGCCGACCAAGTCGTCGGGATCCAGGTCGCGAGGTTCCACACGAGCTGTTCTCAAGGGAGCCACCGAAGGCCTCGGAGCCGCCATTGCCCACCGTGGGGCCAAAGGCCGTGGTGCAAGTCGAGGGCTGTGGCTGCTCAGCAAAAGTCATCTCGCAGTTTTGGGCCGAAGCGCAAAGAACAGCATGAAAAGCCAATCTCCCAAGCTCAAGGGTTGCTTCGGTCATGTTGTGGCTGTGGGGTGCATCTTCGGAATCTCTTCTGGGGTTCATGTGCAACAAGTGAGCAGCCCACTCAGCGCACCCAATGCAACACTCGAGGACACCGTCGGCTCCCAGTTTTCTCCAACGACCTTGGGTCACGGCCGGCCACTGCTCAGGGATCAAGGCGAGAGAGAGATGTCCAGCGGCCAACCTTTCCAAGGCCACGGGCGGCCGGTTGGCAAACAACTTGCACGTCAAAGTTCTTTGGCTAAAGTCCAGCACGCCGCCGAGGCCATCCAAAAGATCTCGACCGAGAAGTAAGCCTAGGGAAGAAACAGGCACACATGAGATCCATATCCCAACCAAGTGCCCGGAGATCACTGCTGGCACCCGGTAGCGCGTCATGCTCGGAAGGTTGCCGCCGTTGCCGAACTTAAAGTTCTCTTGCTCCTCAACGGTCTTGACCAGGGCCTGGATCTCGGGCGGGGCCTTCTGCAACTCAAGCAAATAGCCTTGAATCCAATCTTCACCGGCACAAGTTCTATTGCACGCCGAGTCCAAAGCACCAACCAGCGCCTTGTCCTTTGCCAGCGCGCTCGTAACCAAAGCTTCGGAAGTCTGCCCAGAACTGCCAGCCCGCAATGCCGCCGAGAGGGACATGGCCATGAGGACTTCATTCTCGCCAGTGTTCAAGGTCTCAACCTCCGCCACGGTATGGTTGGCATCTCCGCAAGCCTCAGCAATGCGCACCTGCTTTGCCGGCGCGGCCTTGCCCTTGGCCCGGCCCAAACCAGCCCCAGGCTTGGTACATTCTGGATCGCCGCTCCAATGGCCTGGGAGACCACAGTCGAAACAAAGATGCTTGCCAGACGCCTTCTTGGCGGCTATCGCTGCTTTGCCCCGGCCTTTGCCTCCACTGGCTGCCGCTGAGGCATTCAACGCAGGGCCCTTGTAGCCCCTATCTTTGCGGACCTCAGCCAGCTTCACGCGTGCCTCCCTCATACTCACCAAAGCCTCCGCCGACGCCTCGATCTCCGTCTCCAAGGCCTGTGAACGCAGGGTCGATGCCCTCCTCCTCAGCCTGCGCTATCTCCTGGGCCAAGCACTGCACCTCTGTCTGCAGCACCTCTTCCAAGGAGATGCCCTCGCCAGCCTGGTCCGACGCCGCAGCCTCGTCCTCTGTCTGGTCCACGGCCGTCTCATCAAGGGTTTCGGGCTCCTCCGTCTCGGTCGCATGCACCTGTCTCGGGGGTCCCCTCCGCGAGCCAGCCAAGGAACTTGCAGTAGAGAACGTCGAGGGACGCCGCGAAGAAGTATTCGAGGAGGTTGCAGCAGTGGATGGGGTTGCCGAAGGCGCCGATGCAAACATTCTCCTGATACTTAATTTCCCACTGCCCTTCTCAAGCTTCCGGTAAAGCGGGTCTTGCAGATGAAGGTCACGGAAAAGTCGAAGGCACTCGGACTCAATAGTCCCACATGCCTCGGCACCCTGAAGGGCAGTGTCCAACAGCTGTCGTCGAAGAGCATCCAGGCCGAGCTTCTCCTTGAAGAACCAGCCCACCTCCGTGTCGGGGAGCTTGACACCTTCTGATCTCATATCACTGACAACCGTCCTGAACCGAGTGGCGTAGTCAGCAACTCGTTCTCCAGGACGTCGCGCCAGGTGCAAGTAGAACTGGGTCCTCAGCTCCCCTCGCCGGACTGGCCGTTCAGGCCTTCCAAGGCAGCCATAAGCTTATTAAGTCCGGCCAAGAGGTCCTCTTCGACGATCGTGACATCCTCGCCGGTCTCAGGGTCTTTCGCCTTGACCGCCTTCTGGTACTCCAGCTCGTCGGGGCTGAACTCTTCTCCTCGCTGGCGAACAGTTCCGCTTTGTCTCATCAGGAATCGGGCTGCTAAGTTGAACTTTCTCGTGCCTTCCAAGTCCAGCGAGGAAGTCCACCAGCCCATCTCGCGCTTGAAGGCGCGCCAAGTCAGCGGCGAGCCATCCCAGACGGGACACTTGCTCCACACTCCACCATAGTCACCTCCCAGATCGGCCATCACGGCGTCGAGGAAGTGAATTCGCTGGCCCAAAAAGTTCCGGGCCGCCGTGCAAAGTGACACAAAGACCAAGTCCCCCAGGCAAGGCTTGCCCTCCAGCTGAGCTTCCAGCCGTCAGGTAGCCGATGATCGGTTCAGGGAAGACGAGGTCACTCGGGTTGAACACGAAGCGAAGCCAAATGCGCAGCAGCAGCGAAGCTAGGCCCATGCACACGCCCCGGCACTTTCACCACTCAGGCTCCGGTGCCACTGAAGAAGGCAGCCTATGAACCCACAGCAAAGCAGGGCCCACGCGGCCTACGCTCCTTTTCCTTGCCGCAAGCCAACGGCTGAAGGCCTAAGCCAAAAGGTGATGGCGGAGAAGAGCTCAGCCATGCCATCGATGCCTGATGCAGGTTTCTACACGTGTGATTGAGTGTGAGTGCGTGTGAGTGCGTGTGATTGCGTGTGATTGCGTGAGATAACGTGTGACGGCGTGAGTTTGCGTGTGATTGCGTGCGCCTGCATGTGTGCGTGCGTGCGATCGCGTGCGCCTGCGCGTGCGATTGCGTGCGCGCGCGCGTGTGATCGCGCGCGCGTGCGATTGCGCGATCACGCGCGCGCTGCGCGATCGCGTGCGCGCGCGATCGCGTGCGCGCGCGATCGCGTGCGCGTGCGCGTGCGGTGCGATCGCGTGCGGCGTGCGCGTGCGATCGCGTGCGCCTGCGACGCGCGCGCGTGCGATCGTGTGCCCGTGCGATCGCGTGCGCGTGCGATCGCGTGCGCGTGCGATCGCGTGCGCGTGCGATCGCGTGCGTGTGCGATCGCGTGCGCGTGCGATCGCGTGCGCGTGCGAGCGCATGCGCGCGCGATCGCGTGCGCGTGCGATCGCGTGCGCGTGCGCGTGCGATCGCGTGCGCGTGCGATCGCGTGCGCGCGTGTGCACACGTGCGCGCACGTGTATGCGCATGCGCGTGCGCATGCACTTGTGCGTGCGCGTTTGTGTCTGTAATAAAGTATGTATGTACGTATGCATGCACGTGCGTGTATCCGCGTGTGCGTGTGTGTGTGTATGTACACATGTATGTATGTTTGTATGTCTGTATGTACGTGTGTATGTTTGTATGTGTGTATGTGTGCATGCGTGTATGTGCGTACGTATGCTTATATGTCTGCGTGCAAATACGTGCACGCATGCGTATGTGTGCGTGCGTGCGCGTATTGTGTCGCAGTATGTGTCTGTATGTGTATGTCGTAAGTGCACGTGTATGTGTCTGTGGCGTATGTGTATGTACGCGTATGTGTATGTTTCTGCACGTCCTGTTTATGTAGCCATATACATATACATATACACATGTGAATATATGCTAGTCCCCATGCCAAAATACGGAATGACAGGTGCACTTTTCTGATCAGTGGCTGCTCATCCTTTTTGCGCCAAGATGGTGAGCCTTCACTGTACACCGCTCACGCATGCCTCACTGATGAGGCTACTCGGCAAGCTGCAGAGGTGACAGCTAGGCCTTACATTAACGTGCCAGAAAAGAATGCCAAGCGCCCAGGGACAGACAGCCTTTGATTATGTGACCATGAACGCATCAAAGTTTAAGCCTTTGGCATTGTCTGTCTTGCCAGATGGGATTGCTGGGCTCACCTCCCATTGATAGGCCAGCGAAATGGTGGATGCTTGTCTAAGGTCGCCTCATGTCGCCTCTGCAGTCTCGGCTGGATGCTGATCCAAGGCAAGATTGAAGTCGGAAAGGTCGTCAAGAGTGCAGACCTAGCCAGAGACCGATCATTGTTGAAATCTAATACAATGGCTCTGACTAGGACGTTCGCTTCCAACGCCTCCACTGTTTCTCTTCCCCTCCGCCCTCCCCCCACCACCCCATCAAACTCTTAATGTCCCGCACCGTTCGGCCTCTCCTTGTCCATGTGTCAGTGTGTGCATGGCTGCATCTTTTTGCAGTACGCCATGACCTTGAAAACCCCAACCATTGCGTGTTTCTTTGCCGCCGGTGGCTCTCATGAGTCATTCAACATGTCTTTTGTGCTACCGATTGTTGTCCGTTGCCAACTGGCGGGCCACAAGCCACAATAGATCGAATGCATTTGGTCACCCACACTTGGTGCCCGAAATGCCGCGGAGGACAAAAGTGCACATAAAAGATGTGAAAGGTTCTCAATGGTTCTCAAGTTGTGCAAGCTAAACTTGGGCCGCTGCCTGGCGGCGCACGAGGCTCCAGTAGTACCCCTGTTTAGCCAGAAGCTCCTGCTCGAGACAGGATCGGCGATGATTCTCTCTGCGACTGAGACAAACAGTACAACCAGTAGTTAAGACAGTTAAGCACCGGCATCATAGTGGGGCAGGCCTTGGGAGAGCCACGCTCTACAATCTGTCCGTCCCTCATGCAAACAATGCTGTGAGCATTCCTGATGGTACCTGTGACAAACCGCGGCAACATTGCACGGCATGGCACGGCACCCTAGTGAAAAAAAAACACCACTCGTGAGCAACTCTGCTTCTGTGGGGCACTGAGGCGGTGTGCGATGACGAGCGTCGTTCGCCCCACCATGACAGAGTCCAGCGCGTCCTGCAAACGTGAAATTATACAACCACGGCACAGATGTCGTCTTCACGACGACACACATCTGAAAGACTTTCAGATGTGTTTTGCAAATGCCTGCACAGCCCCTTCGGCTTCTGCATCAAGCGCGCTTGTGGCCTCAAGATGTTTATGGACCAAACTTAAGTTGCATTTCAGGATGACGGTGAGAGTCCCAGCAATATTCCACAACACTCTGTCTGCTTTACTCCGCCGAAGCCCTTGGTGTCTCGCTGGTACCCACAACAGTCAACCCTCCCACCAGAGCCCGCGGACAGCCCCCCTACACGAACCTGCTTGGAATTTCTGGACTTTTCGGTTTCTTGGATTTTAAGGGACCACCGCAAAGCTTGGGACCTTTCATTGTCCTCGAAGGACCAGCTCAGCCGCCCTGGCCGATGCGGGCCGAGTCCCCTGCTTCATCGAGAACCAGGATCTGAGGCTTGAGGATGACCGCTCTCGCGATACTGAGCCGCTGCCTGCAGTTCGAGGCTGCGGCACGGCCTCACGATGTGATATAGTCCATCCGTACTGGGGGTCATGCTTCTGTCCACCAGAAATATGAGCACCTTGATCGCCTCAGATGTCGTGATCTTAGCGGGTGATGTGACCACAGGAAGCGGTGAGGCCGAGGCGATCCGATGCGATCACAAGAGAGATTGCTAAAAACAGATAAAATAGCCGCGACCTCATTTACCCGAAGGACACCGATGCAGCAGCGCCAAAACACAAAGCCTTATGAAGCCTCAAGCTGGCACCCGGCCGTGAACAAGATTGGCCAGGAATGGATTCAAACATAGGCTTCGGCACTAAAGCTATGTCAAAACCTTCTGCCGTACATCTGTCTTGGTCACTCCTGTACCGGTGCTGTTTATTGCTGCATATTTGGTCGAAGAGCATCCAACAGCTGGAGCGAAAATGTGACGTGCAGCAGTGCTCAATATAGCTGCGCGGAGACATACAATGATTTATGATAGATCATACATGATCATACACACATGCACGAACGCAAACACACAACACACACACACACACGTACGCAAAAAAAAGAGTAAACAAATTGCAGGAGAGGAGTACCACTTGCCCATCCACTTGCCCGGAACCGAGTTGTTAAGTTCCAGGCCCACATAAGTGTCGTAGCCAGCTGGAAAGCCGATGATGAAATCGTGGGCCGAAGCCATGCGAGCAGCTGCCTGTGGAGGCACTGCACGCCACCTTGCAAAGACCTAGCACGGACTGACCACGCAAGTGACGTGATGCCGAAAAGCCTCGATCTCTTCATCGGGCACATTCCTGCCACTGACTAAACTTCCAAGAAGACGACAACAACAACAACAACAACAACAACAACAACAACAACAACAGCAGCAACAACAACAAAAAGCGGTCTCTTGGAGTGCGCACCTGAGAAACTGAACGTCTGCCACTGGAGATCACTGGAGACGAGAAGCAAGAAGGAATGTAGAAGGAATGTAGAAGGAATGTAGAAGCAATGTAGAAGCAATGTACAAGCAATGTAGAAGCCATATGAAGCAATGCGCCAGTGTTTTTTTCGCCCGTTTCCGCCTCTTTTTTGCAATTCCTAAATCGCCCACCGGCTCGGAGCTGCACCATGCTGCACCTACAGTATCATATCTCCGAATACCTCCCATCCTCTCGGCTCTTACTGCCATATGCCCAACCAAGTTGCCACACCCTCGGCCCCCCCTTTTGAAGGGAAACTGAGTATACGTACCATGCCCAGCCTGGGATTCAAATAATAGAAGCTACTGGTATCAGCAATGCGCACGCCTGTCAGGGTTTCGGATTTGTGTTCGTCTAACTCACGCTATCATGTCTCTTCAATGTTCAATTCAAATCACTCACGGCTCATTCGGGGTGAGGCTGCCACGCCTTCGGCAACCATATGTCAGATTGTTGCGAATGCTCGTGTCGAAGAGCAGAGGCTGCTGAGCAACCTCGAACGAGAAACAAACGCCTCCTGACCTTTCTAACTTCTAAGTCCCATTGTAGTCAACATAAATATACTGGCAGCTGGGCAGACACGAAAATGAAGTGTGAGAGACCACCAAGCAGGATCGTGCAGGGAGTGCCATCAGCCCTACAAGGGGCGGAAGCTCGCCGGACGACTGGGCTTTCCATGTGATATGAGGCGCACATTACAGGGCCTGTTTGGTATCTCGTCCGTACTTGGTAAGAGTAAGTGTGGATAGCTGGACGGGTCTTCGACCGACCAGTGCGTCAGGTGTACTAGCAGAAGCCCATGTCGTGTCTGATTTTCGCTCAGTAACTAAGGCCATTTGCGAGTGCAGCGCGCATGTATCCCAATCGCAAAGACTGACGTTGTCAATGGAGATCTCACCGACCTGAGAGACGAGACAACCCTGGACAATACGAACACAAGGTTGCAAAGCCCCTCGCTTGCCCTGATGAAGACTCTGAATACTCCTCTTGAACCACCTGCAGAGGCGGTGACCACCGGATCGTAATGACGGAAGAGCAGACTTGCAATCGTGCTTTTCCCGCTGCCAGAGGCGCCAACCTGGCCGTTGAATTCATTTTGGATGTGTTAACTGTACCCTAACGACATGACACTCTGGGCATCATACGGTCAGTTCTCTAAACGATAGCCTGTATTTTGGGCTCCTTTGATATATGTGAGGCCGGATCATGACCAGAACCCAGAACTGAAATGGATCATGGAGTCACACGGGATCCACATCTGTGGGCCAGACCAGTGCAGTCATCTGGCCACGAGCCATTTGAAAACTCACGCCCCTGTCGAAGAGAAGGACCAGCATCTACAGTACACTGGCTTGCCGTCTGAATGTGCCTGAGGACTTGAACATCCGGGCGAGCAGGATAGGCAAACCTGAGATGTCCGCTAAACATTCTGATGTCCATGGCAGATAAGAACGACACTAACCCGACCTGGTGAATAGCAAATATAGCAACAAAATGGGGTTCGCGACACCCCAGCTTGAACCATCGGGACACAGCCTAGGGCTTCAGCAGCGTGCCGGCAAGAATCAACAAAGACCCCCCCTCCCCCCTGAGACCCTTGAATCCTCTATCGGGCCTTCAGGGACATGCGTCATGTTCGCCAGCAACATACTAATCAAACCAAACGCCAAGTACCGGACTCAACTTCTCGGAATTCTATGTCTCCGCCAACCTGTCCAGTGTCACTGTAGCCAGCAGTGTATCCAAGACTGAAGCGATGCTGGTGAATCCTGGCCTCAGCCTTGTGCATACCTGAAACAACTTGAGGAGTGCGGTCCATGAACTCGAAGTGATCCAGCAAAAGGTCATGACCTCGCACTTACACAGCAGAGCATCGCATGAGTAACACCTCTTCGACGTTGCATGGTCATGAGGGCGCTTGACATTCGGTCAACATCTTTCGGGGCATTCACTCTTCTACGGGGTGTACTATTGGAAGAAATTGCTGTTGTCCGAACATGATTGAGACTGTAACGTCGCTGGAGTTCGAGGAACTGGTGACGCACACGCTGCACCAGGCCACCTACCTTGTCAGTGCGAAAACTTGCATGCCAAGCTTGACAATCAACCGTTCGAGCACTGTCACAGCCACATGTGCTTGTGCACGCATGCCTGCTGAATGAGCAGCAAATATGCCGTCATGTCGCCTGCCGAGAAATCACGCCTGTGGCTCGGCAAGCGTCTGCTGGCTCAGCGTGAGGCTTGTGTGCGCTGACTGGGTCTTAAGAAGTCTGAGATTGAAGCTCCATCCACACGAGCCCACACCAAAGGCAAAAGCAGTATACTGCACGTTGAGATATGTCAGGCAGGAGGTGCGCAACTCCTGGCAAGGTAGTGCCATGATAGTTTCTCATTTTTGCATCGCAACGGCAATTTCCCTCGACTTCCTCGGTTTTCTACATCCTGCTGATTCATCTAAGTTCTGCTAGATCTGATCCAGCTGCCACTTGCTGTCAAAGCTTCTCAAGAAGTGCGAGGCCCGGGCCGTGTTTTAGTCCACGCACCCTGGAAGTCCAAGGACCTCCATCTTGGGATGTGTCCTTCAAAAGGAGTCCAACATGGCGCAACTAGAGTTGGGCTCGACGGACTCCACAATGCTCCACAGCCCAGGCCTTCATGACATCTTTGGCCGCAATTGAGACAAGGGCAACGTGCTTGTCCTGCAAGCTCTTGCAATGTCACTTTCAGAGCACCGGGCTTCCCCACCACGACGCCACCGCAGAGACGCAGCCATCATTGCCTCTCTGCTGAAGCACTTGACGGTCCTGAGACATCATCGAAGCGTGCCGCTCGAGAAGTGCAGCTGCTGCGCGTCTTCCAGTTTTTGTCTGAGGTCCGGGCTTGATCATCGAGACGGCTTCGTGCACGACATTGGACCTGTGTCTGACAGGATTGTCACACAAATGTGGAGCGCCATCTGCCAGTCTGCATGCCACATGTTCGACTCAGCCACTATTGAATCTATTTAGACTCTCTCGGCGCGTCTAAACTCCTCGGGGTCTGCACGACATAGCATTCAAGCCATCTTCACGGCGAAGCTGTGCACGAAGGCTTCTCTCCCAGTACCTCTCTTCGAATGGTTTCGAAATGGTCATGGATGTCTCGCAGCCGAGAATTCTCAAAGCACCAGAGTGCCTTCGGATGATCTGCTCCATCATGGGTAGCAGCACAGTATAGGCCAACCTGAACACAAAACCAATCAAGAGGCTCAACAGGGTGAGATTCAACATTCAACTTAGAGGCTCCAGAGCTTGCAGCAACATTCACATCATTCACTTGGTCATTTCCCCTTCAGGATTAAGGGTTACGATTTAACCCTCCCTGCACTGCAGTACCGCAAGGCCACTTCTTGTCAGGCTTCTGCAGTTCTGGCAGGACAAGCCGCCAAATCAAGTCCCGGGCGTCATCAACGGCGATATTGCGAAAAGAAACACCATCTGCGTGACAAGCTTGACCTCCGAAGACTGGCCATGTCTCTCGTGCGAGCAAAGTGCCGTCTCCACATGTCTCCACCATCTCGAGGGCAGGGCAGTATCTGCAGTCATGCCCCATACCCACTCCGTCACCTACCGTCGACTGTGCATCATCGGGCGCGCAGCCGAAACACGTTAATGTCCGAACAATCGGCCGAACTTAAGACATCTCTCGACAACACCGGGAGGCGCCTCGCTCAGCGCCCTGAGCTCCACTTTGCGGACCAGGTCACGCTGCCGCAAGGTGTCGTAAAGAGCCTTTAGGAAGGCACGATGAAAAGGAACACATAAAACCCCGTCTGTGTCGTATGAAATGTTTGAACTTTCTCTGGTCTCTGAGAGAAGCCTATAGCGCATTGCCGCGAATGGCCAGTTAATCCGCCAAACCCAGGGCACGGCACCAGTGAAGTTTTTTGTATCTTGCCCCCTGCCCTTCCCGCCCTCCCTGAATCTCCTCAGACCGCGCCTGTCATCGCCTGTCCCTTTTTCGGGCTGCTCCTGGAATGGAATGTTGAAAAGGGCTCGAACGCCTGCTCCGCCCTTCGTGGACTCCGTCCCCTGCTCGCCTTAAACCCGGAGCTCCAGTGCCCGCTCCGCCCTTCGAATCTTTCCACTGCTCTTCGAATTTTGAAAGATCCCTGCAAGACTCCGCCTGCTCCACCTTTCCTGGACTTTTGAGGCCCCACAGAGAGATGTGCAGCCCCCCTCAATGCTCGGAGGCGGGGTTTGTGGACAGGTTTCATGGTTGGCGCAGCCCCTTCACTGAAAATGCTTCCTGGCAGAGCCCCCCACCCCCTCCCCCATCTGCAAACACACTGCTAGAGGGCAGGGGGGGGGGAAGGGGGGCAGCGGGGGATGAAGGGGGGATTGGGGTTTGGGAGGAGGGGGGGGGGGGGAAGCCACCCACCCCCCATGTGCAAACACAATGCCCGGATGAATTACACGGTAGAGCAGCTGCGATGGAGTACTGAGTTAAAATAGGTGGACGCCAAACTTTTGCTTAGTACTGTGATTTTTGTTGCTCACATTGTTCTTGGTACTTGTGGTGCTGTTGTCGTTGTCGTTGTCGATGTCATTGTCGTTGTCGCTGTCAATGTCGCTGTCAATGCCAGTGTCGCTGTCAATGTCGCTGTCGCTGTCGCTATCGCTGTCGTTGTCGTTGTCGTTGTGGTTGTGGTCGTCGTTGTCGTCGTCGTCGTCGTGGTCGTGGTCGTGGTCGTCGTCGTCGTCGTCGTCGTCGTCGTCGTCGGTCGTCGTGGTGATGGCTGTGGTCGTGGTCGTGGTCGTGGTCGTGGTCGTGGTCGTGGTCGTGGTCGTGGTCGTGGTCGTGGTCGTGGTCGTGGTCGTGGTCGTGGTCGTGGTCGTGGTCGTGGTCGTGGTCGTGGTCGTGGTCGTGGTCGTGGTCGTGGTCGTGGTCGTGGCCGCCGCCGCCGCCGCCGCCGCCGCCGCCGCCGTCGTCGTCGTCGTGGTTGTTGTGTTGTTGTTGTTGTTGTTGTTGTTGTTGTTGTTGTTGTTGTTGTTGTTGTTGTTGTTGTTGTTGTTGTTGCTAAGATTCTGGCCCAAGATGAGGATTTTACTTCTCGTAGCCGTAGCGAGCTTTCTTGGGTGCCTGGGTCCCAAGTCCCAGGGTCCAGCCATGGATCAGAATCGAGGGTTTCGGGAAGTAGCGCCCCCCGATGAAGCTGAGCAGCATGCGCAGCGAAGTCAGCTAACCATGAACAAAACCGGCAAGCGAAGCTACCAAAGAGCTTGTAAAGTTGCCCTGGCGAAGGGAGCAGCACTTTACAAAGGCCGTCTTCTGACAGCTCAGGCTCTAGGAGCTCATGAAGGACAATTCGCGTCTCCTGCGAAAGCGGAGAGGCGTTCTTTTCAACCGAACAGACAGATCCATCACAAATTTGACATGGAAGTCCTTACTTGGAACGCAGGCTCAATTACAAGCCGAGTTTGGAACGAGATTCTGGCCCTTTTGGCAACAACAGAGTACAAGAACATCAAAATCGTTTTCCTGCAGGAATCGCATTGGCAGCAGGACCAGATCTACAGCTCAGGCCCGTGGTCAGTTCTAACCTGTGGCTCAACAAGCAGACACAAGGCTGGCCTGGTTGTCTTGGTGCATAGCTCACTGGCTCCTCTTTCAGAAATTCGCAGCACTTCCATTGTTCCAGGGCATTTGCAGCACGTCATGATCCCGTGGCAGAGATCCAGAATACATCTCCTGAACCTGTACCAGCACGTCTGGGATTCAAAGCTCTCGAAGACGGAAAACAGAGGCAGGAGAAAGGACGTGATGACACAGCTCGAAAATCGAATACAGAGAGTCCCACAACGTGACTTCTTGATTGTGGCTGGGGATTTCAATGCGCATGCGGTGACTGAACGTCCTCATATCGGACCAAGTGTGCCTCATCGAGTACGGTTTGCAAATGCGGATGTGAAGACACTGCCCTCGCTCTGCAAATCCTGTGGACTCACTGCGCTGAACACATGGGCTTCTGGCCATCGCAGTACGTATGCTAACAGTGATGGCACATATTCCTCTCAGATCGATTTTTTGCTGGTCAGACTGCACGATGCTCGGAGGAGATCCAAGGAGGCCTACTCGGATAAGAACTTTCCTGTGGCTGCCTACAGAGATGGATCAAAACACTTTCCAGTGCGAGCTACTCTGTTCATTCCTCCTTACAGTCCTACACCCAGCAAGCCACGGCCGTTTGATGCCACAGCCCTGGATGCGAGCTTTCGGCGGAAAGATGACAACTGGCAGGCATACTCACATCGTCTGACGGAAGCAGTGGTGAGGACAATGCAAGAGAGACCGTCTTGGCAAGAACTGGATGAAGTGATGGTTCGTGTATCAGCTGAGCACTATCCTCCTCCACGCAAGTCTCAGCCAGCAGCAGGTCCAATTCATCAGGAATATTGGAAGAAAGTGCGGCAAATCCAGGCGCACAAGAGGGCTGGAACCGAGCATAATTCAGAATGCCAGAAGCTTGTGGAGGACATCAAGGAGGAGGCGCGGACTTTCAAAAAACAGCAAAAACAAAGAAAGCTAGAGAAGCAAGAGCAGTTGCTTCTACAAGCCCAGGAAGATAAAAGGCAACAATCCCACAAACTGGCTCATACTCTCAGGAAACTTGCTCCGTGGCGCCCAGTGCAGAGAGTCAACCTAAGGGATCAAGCAGGTGAGCCGCTTGATACGGAGGCCTCACTAAAAACTATGCGCGAATACTCGAGTCAAATCTTCTCCAAAAGTCCTCCTTTGCACTCAGTAGCTGCTGTGCCCAGAACAGCGATCACCGCCTTGCAGGTATCCTCACAAATCAAGACAGTGCCAGTGGGGAAAGCAGTCCCCAGCACCTCAGCCCCAGTATCAGCTTGGAAGAGTCTAGGTCCTGAAGCCCACGAACACATAGCAAGTCTAATCAACTCTGAGGTGTCCCAATCAGAAATTTCCCCTTATCTAAAGGACCCTCGAATTGCATGGATCCCCAAGCCGGGCAAGCCAGCCACCGCCATGCAAAACCTGAGGCCAATAGGAGTCATCAGCGTGCCAGGCAAAGTGCTAGCAGGCGCAGTGAAGACTCGCATTGCACCAGCACTGCAGGTGAGCTCACAGCTTCAGCCTCAATTTGCGTACATCCGGCAGAGGGGGGTGCGGGACGCTATCGCGAAAGCATGTCAGCACCTTGATTTCGCGCAGCAGCTCCGTCAAGAGCATCGCAGGGACCTGCACAAGTCCCAACGCGGAGCCAGGCAGGCTCAGCTGTCAGGGGCACTCACTATTTCGGTTGATCTGAGCAAAGCTTTTGATTCTGTTAATAGACATGAGCTGCTAGCTGCCTTGGATCGCCTGGGAACAGACCCTGTTACGAAAGAACTGGTAGTTCAACTACACAGTGAGACCTCCTACAACATGGGCACAAGTGGACTAGAGATTCAAGTTCCCACTTCTTCAGGAATCAAACAAGGTTGCAAGCTAGCCCCGGCATTGTGGTCTGCGCTGACACTTCTAGTCATGAGCAGAATGGAGCAGAAATGGGGCCCAGATAGCAAGCAAGCTAGGGACATCCTAACGGTCTTTGCAGACGATTTCCTGCTCCAGGAAACCTTCTCGAGCTTTCCTGAACTTCAGAAGGTCCTGCTCAGAATAGAGGCTCTCTTTCAGTCTCTTGAGGACGTGGGGCTGGAAGTCAATCCAGCGAAGTCCAAAGCCTTGCTAATGGTTCAGGGCACTCAGCAGTCCATCTTTCGCAAGAAGCACACGATGCGCAAAGAGAAGCAGTTGCACATCGTCCTTCCCTCAGGACATAAGATTCCGATTCATCACAAACTAACATATCTAGGGGTGCAGCTCAGCTATGGATCCTACAAAGACCAGACTGTTGACTATAGGATCGCCCAAGCTCAAGGCAAGTTTGAGCTACTTCGACACATCCTGTGCTCCACTAAGGCCCTGGAGGCTTCAAAGAAGTTGGAAATCTGGAGGGTTTATGTGGAATCCTCACTCTTGCATGGGCTTGTGGCCACTGGCATCACCTCATCAGGTCTTCAGAAGCTCCAGAGTAAATACTCGAGGATGCTAAGATCCATCTTTAAGCAACATCAGCACTACAGCCATATTGACACGAAGACTCTGTTCGAGCAATATAAGGTTCAGACTCCTCAAGCGGTTTTGATCAGCCAGATGAAAAACTATCAAGACGCACTAGATGCCTGTCAGAAGCACAACCCGGATCAGAACATACAGTGGTATCTGGGACTTAGAGGTAGGATTGTTGCGCTGCAACAGGAGCTTCAGAGCATGCAATTGGACCTGACCGAGGCAGACCAGGAGGTACCGTGCTCTCTGTGCGATCGGAAATTTTCCAGCGCTAAGGGTCTTCAGCAACATACTCTGGTGAAGCATGGAGGACAGCGTGCGAATCAGCTAGGCCCAAAATTTCAGGTCACTGTGCATAGCTGCAAAGGACTTCCGCAATGTGCGGCATGCAACAGGCAGTTGCGCACAATGCATCAACTTCGCAGACATGTGGAGTCAGGCATTTGCCCTCAGCTGCACGAGCTGAAAGAACGAGCCAAATCCTGTACAAGCTCAGAAAGCATAGCTATGATCTATCAGTCTAGCGTGCAGGAACAACTTAAGAAGGACCCTGATCTTCTACTAAAAAAGAGACATGTCACTCAGCATCTATTAACGAACTGCAGTCTCTGTGGGCAATATATTGTTGGCCACAAAGGAGTGAAACAGCACATTCAGAAAGCTCATCCCGCTTTCTGGGCACAATCCTCGGCATCCATTCTTGCCAACATGCGAACACATAAGCGCCTCCTGCACAAAAAAGAAGAATGTAGGTATTGTCGCATTGTGGTAGATGCTCCAGTACGCCATGCAGAGCAATGTGTGGTTCTGCTTCAGACATACGCCATGAGTGCAGCTTGTGCCAAGCCTATGGAACTGCCAGATCTCTTCAGTGCAGATCCTCCAAATAGCCAGGTGAGAGGCAGGGAGGCTTCCTCCCAGGAGGCTTCCTCCAGCAGCCGAGCTTCTTTGCTGACATACACTGCACGCGTCTCGGGTCGTTCAACCACTGCACCTCCCACAGCTTCCATGCAAGACGCTGCCTGGCGTCTAGCTTATCATAATCCGCATCAACTGTGCTATGCACACACGGTCGTTCATATCCTTCTCTCTCTCTTGTCAGACGGACTGTTCCCAGATCCTTCCTTAAATTCCATCCTAACGGAAATAGGTTCCCTGAATGGCAGATCCTCTCATGCGGATGTTCGGAGGTTGCGACATCTTCGTCCGCTGCTAGCAGGATGGCGATTACGACCCAGGCAGGAGGATGCATCTCAATTTCTGTTGCATATCTCTCAGCGTATTCCAGATCTTTCATCAGATAAATGGGAGGCGCGAGTTCATATCTCAGCACCGGAGGAACGCATAAGTGTTGAGGAAAAAGGTGGCTTGATTCTGTATCTACCCGAGCCGCCGGATGGACTCTCGACTCTTCAGCAATCAGTAACACAATGGACGAACAGGGGTAGTGTGTTTGCCTTGCTTCCAGATACAAGACTCATTTGCTTACAAATTCAAAGATTTGATCAGCAAATCAAAACTTCCCGCCCACAAGCGCTGGACACAGTTCTTGAGATGCCAATGTTTCAAGATAACGGAACCTCAACAGAAGCAGTGTCCTTTAGCCTCTATGCATTTATTATTCATATCGGCGAAGACTGGAACTCTGGACATTACAGAGCGGGATTTTGGAGAGAGAGCGTAGCGTACCTAGCTGATGATAGTGAATCGCCAAGACGCACCACGCTCCTCTCGGATCAAATATGTCGAGGTTCTTACTTGGCCTTCTATGTAAGAGCATAGATTCAGCTAGGTAGCCATGAGGCAGGCCTTTGCACAATCGTCAGCACCCTCCAAGTCCAAGCGTGCGGATGAGCCAGATGAAGATGATTCTCCAACCAAGAAGATCAGACAGGCTGAACCGAAGAACATGCCAAAGCAGAAAGCCAAAGGAAGGGGTCGGGGCACTGGCCGGGGCGCTTCAAATGAGAAAGTCCTACAGTCCCTAACCAGGCTGTCCATCAACCATGAGGACTCGCTGAATACACTTCAGCAGGAACTGAGCTGGGTCATGTACCTGACCACCGGTGAGCTGTCCATTCTACCGAACATCTATGCGGAGAAGTCCAAAGACGCTTCGAAGTTGTCTACTCCATTCAGAACTCGAGCCATGAGATTGGTCTTGGAGCAGACCTTAGAAAGAGTAGAGCAGATTCAGACTAAAGAAGAAGTGCTAGTGGATGCGGAGAAAGAGGGTTGGGTGGTACGTGTGAAGGACACCGAAGCTCCAGCCTTTGTCTACCAGCAGTGGAGCAGTGAGCAAGACAAGACGGCGCATGACACTGCTCGAAGGGCAGTCCCCGCAGAGGACGTCGTTCAATTGCTCAAAACGTGCTTGGAGGAGCTTGCGCAGCACCCACAGTTGATCTCCAGGCTCATGCCCTCACGTCCGATCGTCGAGAAGATGACAGGTGGCCCAGTTCGAGTCCACATCCAGGTCCAACTCCAACATCTCAAAGGTAAGTTCCATCAAGCCCTGTCCGGACTCACGGACAATGCAGTCTGGGCAGCCATTGACGGCTCACTAAGGCCAGGGAGCGTTCAGCGTAGTCCAGCAGCTAAGTCGCTTGCAAAGCAGGCATCCGGCAGCAGCTAGCTCATAGAGCACCTTCAGCTAGAGAAGATCCTTCCACATAGAGGCAAAAAAATTCTGCATTGCCTTCAATAAGCGCCGAATTGTCTCTCAGCTTGCCTTCCTCTCCCAGCATCTGTATTTCTCCTATCACAGCAGCTTTTCTTGCTCGCGCAATCAATCCCATAGCTGGCTAGTAGAGAGCCAATGTCATACCGAGCTGAACGCATGTATGCCAGAGAGGGCTGGATCTTCACGGAGGCTGATCGAGTGGCACTTTGGGAGCTGGATACTGCGCTAAGTAAAGCCCAGAAGCTTATAGATGCTCAAGCTCACCTCATCGAGGAAATGCAACGGGATCAGGTCAGACTACATGGGCAGGTCCGGCAACTGAACGCAGAGGTGACTCAGCTCGCTCAGAGTGCACAGATCTATGGAGCTCACATCGAGCGTCTCTATCGTCTGTCCGACACCCAAGCTCTCTCTGAACGGATGGACTACTTGACCTGGACTCTTCATTACCAAGGCATCAGAGTCATGCTACCAGGACCATCGTCGAGCAGTGTGAGGCCAAGAGCACAACGGCGGCCTGCCCAGAATCCGTACTAGTACATAGCTTCCTAGATGGTCTGTATTAGAATCAGTCCTCGTGTGAGATGTCTTCAGCACCAGGGAGTCAAAAGCCTCTGCTATCACTGCATCATAGCCCAGCCTGTATGCGCGCACTCGCATTGCATAGCTCGGGAGGCTTCCTCCGGAGGCTTCCTCCATGCTACGGTCGGCGGCCTACGCGTGTCAGAATTACAGCAAGTGCAATCACTCACCCTCTGAGAAGCAACCACTTCTTCCTTCTTAGGATATTTCTCCCCTGTCCGGGTTCTCTTTCAGGTTGGAGGATTTGAGAATAGCTTTCTCCTCTGTAGGGACACCCACCAGCTGCTTGGTTGAAGTTCGCTCATTGACCCAATGCAATGCCGAAGCTTCTCTCAAGCCAATAGGATCAGGCCCTCAACATGGAGCGTGATTTGACGAATGATGAGTTTGAGGCTTTAAATAGAAGGCGAGAGCAACAAGGCAAGGAACCACTGAGCTGGCGGGACGCACAGCGCCAGGCCCGGCGTAAGCCGAACCACAACAGAGGAGGCAAGAAGGCCAAAGCAGCTCCGTCCTCACAGCCTGTCACTTTCCTGCCGAGAGCGGAGGCTTCCTCCGCGGAGGTTTCCTCCGAAAGAACTCCAGAACAAGCTGAATCCATTTCCTTTCTGGTTCCTGATTTTGATCAGAGGGCCAGTGGGCAGGCATCAGACTGGAACACCAGCACTCATGTCCAGAGCCGCTATGCATGGAACAAGCGTCACAAGGAGCGTGAACAACTGGATCCGACTAAGGATGTCATGGAGGAGGCCAAAATATTTATCCGCACATTTCTGAGAACGCGTAAAGGTCCGAGCAACTCAGATTTGACTGCAAAGTTGGGAGATCCTGTCATGCAGGAAGACTGGGTGCGCTTCCCCCTAAGAGATGTTGTTCAGAGACGCACCGGCACGGATGACAGAGTGGGCTATCATGGGACAAAATTGGAATCGCTCTACTCGATCCTGTATTTAGGAAAGTTGCAACCGTCCCAGGATTCCTCTCAAGGAGAACAATATTTCGAGGGCTACCCAGGAGTCTACATCCATTCCGGCAGGCATGAGCGCAAGGCGGAGTCATATGTGACGCATGTATGGTTTCCCATCTTGAAGGAAGGCAACAAGTCTCTACGAGCAGTTGCGGCCAAATTAGCAGTGTCGTTCGACCAGGCTGCAGGATCTCTCCGAGGCTCCAAAGCAACGGATCAGTACATTCTCAGGGAAGACTACGTCCAGCTCGAGGCGCTGTTGCTTCACATCACAGACTCACTGCCTTTGGGGACCTATGTGCAGACTGGCTGGAACCCCCTTGCGGAAGCTGCCCCAATTCAACGCATAGCGAGGGAAAGACCGGAGGAGCCGAGTTCATACAGAAATCCACCAAGATCCTCCTCCCAACCTGCCAAGGAATCAGCTGTCTTTCAAGATGATGATAACTCCACCTGGCAGGCCGCAGCTCTTCCTGGGAGAGGAAACAAGGCAATGGCCTCTGACCAAAGCGCTCTGCCGACCTCCTTGCATCAGCCCGAAGATGATAGTGATGAATCCTGGGGGATTTGGTCACCAGCTGCTGATTCCGCAGGCACAGATCTACAGGATCCATTTCATCAAGAAGTCCCACAGCATCAAGAGGGAGGCAGAAGAGAGCATGCCTGGCAGCCAGCAACTCAGCAATCACCAAGTTTAGCAGATCTGGATGGTAATCTTGATCGGCTCTCTGGACGGGGCGCTCACGAAACCAGACGAGAGATGATAGGCAAGCTCCTCACACAGGCTCTCAGACATGACCCAGTGAAGTATGGCATTTCGCTAGACACTGCTGGCTATGCCAATCTGAAAAGCCTTCTTAATTCCAGGCAATTCTGGCGGGCTGAAGTGACAGTTCATGAAGTACAGCGAGTACTGGAAACCTCACAGAAGGTCCGCATGGAGCAGATGATCTCAGAGGAAGACGGTGAAATCTACATCAGAGCCTTACAGGGTCATGGTCGTGACATCCCACTGGACGACGATCAACTGCATGAGGTTCTGACCTCCTCAACAACACCGGAGTGGGGTGTCCACGGGACGAGCTGGCGGGCCTGGCAGCAGATTCGCTCCTCTCAGCTGCGCAGAATGCAAAGACGTGACATACATATGTCTTTGTCACCAACCAAAACTGCAGGAGTCAGGGAGGACTCCTCAGTGGAGATCTGGATCCACCTGCCGTCTTTGATCGACAGTGGACACAAAGTGCGTCGGGCGAAGAATGGAGTACTGCTGACGCGTGGACCCATTGACCTGTCCCACATCAGCACTGTCATAGATCGGCACACAGGCAAGTCTCTGCCCTTCTACAGCGTCCTCAGCAGTTTCACCTGTACCGAATTCGTTCTGCCGTGGTCTACTTTCGCAGTGGGAGGCTTCCTCCGGAGGATTCCTCCACTTCATTTTAAAGTAGACAGCATGTACGCCCTCTGCTTAAGGCAACAAAGACTTTGATACAGCCTGAACGAGTTGTCTCTCTTTGCATGCTCTAAGAGGAGTTTCCCCACCCTCCACCTGCACATTGCCCAGGTGAGCTTAGCGTCGCGAAGTCCACAAGCAGTGGCAGGCACTTCCTTCTGCAGTTCCTTGTTCTGGAGCTGTGCAGCTTTCAGCTAGAGCCCTTGCATGCTTGTTAGCAATGGTCAATGCCTGCCTGACATAAGAAACCGCTTCACACTTCCGTTGGCAGTAGCCATTCTAACCTCGAATCCAGCCATCAACACCTGTGTTTCCAATGGAGAGCACTAGCTTGGTGCAAGCGCTCACTCCGCTCCTGGTTGCTCTCGTGCACCAGCAGGTAGTTGCAGAGGACCAGAACATCTCCTCCGAGACTACCAGCACAAGGGTTGCGGAGTATCTCTACACTCACAAGGTGAAAATCCTCGCTCAGTTCATGAACTACGCACATGAGGTGCTCCAAGCAGAGAGGTTGAAGACACTGCTTTGGGCAGTACAGTCATTGACCGGATATGATGAATGGCGTGAAATCAAGGCGGCCCGGCGCCAAAAGTTGCGGAGCATCAGCCTACGATACTTAAGCCTGATGAGGTTCACCGAGCTTCCCACCACCCAAGGAACGTGGTACTACAGCGTGATCCTCACCGAACTAGAGAGCTTCTATCGTGAGACGCACATTATCCGGTATACCTCAAGCATGCTTCCGCCGCATCTTGACGCTCAGTATCAACAAGAGGTTGGGCAGGTGCGTGATGAGTTCTTTGCAGAGGATGCGGAAATGAACATAGCGATCGCACAGTGGACCACAATTTCGGCAGGACTCACAGAATGAGTGGAGGCTACCTCCGGAGGCTTCCTCCCCTTCCTGCACCTCGCCGATTCCCTGTACACTTTTCAACACCTAAATCGGCACTTTTGAAGGTGCAACTCTCAGCTCGACTAAGCCATGCATTAGTATGGCAGAACTCCATTTAGCACAGAGGTTGATAATAGTGTCTCTTTCTTTCTTTCATTAGGAGGCTTCCTCCCATGTTGTTCGCATCTTTCATCTTCTTGAGACCTTCTTCATACATTAAAGTGCAATGGAGCTTCTTCAGCAAGGGATTGCAATATCACTTGTCTAGCCTTGCAACAAAAGCAGATGGCTTTTTGTGACCATCAGCGGCTATGAGGAAGAAATCTTGCCTGAGTCTGTGTTGCACAATGGGGATCCCACCCACCTACCCCATGCAGAGCACACCGCTCGTGATGCAGGCTGCATTTGGCTGACGTCAACCGATGCTCTGAACAATCAGGCAGGGAGTGATCTCCAGATAGCATTGCTTGCAGCTAATCATCTCGTTAGCACCAGCATGCATGCTCACACTTGATGGAACCTTCAGTTGTGAGCAGCTTGCGCTTCAGGCAAACTACAATCATTAATTCTCTTTTTCAGTCAGCAAGCTGGCAATCTTGATCTACTCTAGTTTGCCATGAACTTTTGTTTCTATCTTAATTTAATCTTTCCGTTTTCTTGAACCTATTGATTCATTGCATCAGATTAGGAGGTTTCCTCCTGAATATCCTTAACTCCACATTTTCTCGACCAGGTGTGAAATTTTGCCCTGTCGCAGCGCTGGCCCCAGGAGCCGCGCAAGGCGTCCCAGGCCAGGCTTCGCAAACTCAGCTTCCCTGCATCCAATTTGGGCATCCTACTTGGAACGTGCAAGGCCGCCTTGGTGCGCTCTGCCTACGGCCCTCTGCCAGTTGTTTAGCGTTACCTGTGTGAGACGTCACTAGACGGGAACGCTGAGTGTCGGCCTCACCAGAGGTACGGCTCGCTAAACAGCTGGTGCGTGGGTGCTGGACGCAGTGACTCACAGTAGGGTGTCGGGGTAGCCGCGCTTACTTTTCACTCTTTTGCAGTGCTGAGTACTTGATATCGGTGGCTGCCTCCGTGCCAACTTCAATTTCTTCATTGATTCATTGCATCAGGTCAGGAGGTTTCCTCCTGAATATCCTTAAGTACTCTGCCAAAGCAGATTCAGTATAGCAGGTAGTGAGACCTGGCAATCTGGAGGAAGCGATCCTCCCGAAGTCCAAAAGGCCGGACTGTGAAATAACAAAGGCGGGTGAGACCTTCTATATCACCCTTGCCCGCCTTAATCACACCAAACTCAG
>CAJNDS010000489.1:0-10000 GCA_905221605.1 Symbiodinium natans | reverse complement strand
AACAATTACGGGCAAGTACGTGTTAGCAAAAACCACCTCAGGACGCGACTGGCTGCCAGGCATCGCAGGCTGACCTCCGCTCAATGGCTTTGTACCGCTTTCTTCGATCTCTTCGCACATGTGGGTGCCCTGCTTTCAATTGCTTTTTAAATAGAAAACCAATAGTAAACCAATAGAAAACCAATACAAAACCAGTAGAAAACCAATCAAAACCAATAACAACCAATAAAAACCCATAAACACCAACAACCACCCATAAAAACCAATAGAAATCCAGTTTTCTATTGGTTTTCTATTGGTTTTCTCTTGGTTTTCTATTGGTTTGCTATTGGTTTTCTATTTGTTTTCTCTTGGTTTTCTATTGGTTTTCTATTGGTTTTCTATTGGTTTTCTGTTGGTTTTCTACCGGTTTTCCATTTAAAAACCAGACCGGTGCATCCAGGCATGTTTCCGTGCTTTTGTTGTTATGAGATGCTGTTGCGAGACACAATGCCGTTGGATGCCGAGGTCCCAACCGAATGACGATGCAACAGCCGACCTGATCGACCGTGTCTTGGACCGAAGGATCGAGGGACCCCCTCATGACATCTCATGACTCATGATGACATCAACATGACAAAAATCACCATGTCATGTAGGAGATGGAAAGACAAAGCATAAGCCACGCCGCACAAAGCGAGCTCCACATGTTCCTGTCCAAGGCATCCGGTTGCTGCGATGGGCAGTCGCCATCCGTGTGATGCCCAACTGAAGGTCTCGCGCTGCAATGACCACTTTTCTCGCTCAGCTCCGGCTTTCAGCTTTGCTCACCTTCGTCAAATGGATACAGCTCTTTGGTGTACCGCTCCTTGTTTTCCACGTAGCCTCAGCGTAGATTTCTCTACTAGCCTATGTTATGTTTCTCAGTTGCGAGGGATGCTCCACTGATGCTCCACAGATGCTCCTCAATGCTCTGCAGTGCAGCCCCTACACATATGCGCTTAGCAGAACAAACGCTTGAAAACATCTGACAGCCGCGCAGACAGCGCATACAATGTTGACAAATCTGACAAATCTGACAACTGTGTGGACTCTTGTATGCCGGCTCGTTACGACGAAAGTAGTCTCCAAAAAGTGCCAGACTGCAACGTGGTCCACCGAATGCGAGGTGCGATGTGAGTTCCGAGCGCCATAGAGCGAGCTACTCGAGCGAGGTTGACAGCATGCTTGCGCACGCGACCGCTGCATACGTAGTCTTGCCAGTGTCTTGTTTTGGCACTAAGCCGTGGAATTCACCATGTGCCATCATGTGCCTGCGCGCAGAGCCCGTGCCAAGAGTCTTCGCTGCCAAAATCACTCCACAAATTCCACAAATACTGGACTCATCTGCACTGGCAGCACACAGCACCCTCTCCCACTGGGTGGGCCACTGCTTGCCGCATTCATGACAGCTGCCATCTTTGTCGGATCTGTTTCCAGATCTGCAATCCTCCGGGACCAACGAGACTTTAACGTAAAAACGCGCCCGCGTGAACCCAGACTATTCTGACTATGGCCCGCTGATGAGAATGGGGCCGTTTCGCAGGGTTGCCGCCAATGAGAGAATTGTCCGGAAAGTTTTTCCCTTCTCCAATGAAGGTGCCTTGAGCACTGCATAAACGGTCGCAAGACAGATCGAGTTTGTCTGTGTCTATCTTTACCAATTTGAACGAACGGTACTGGATTCAATGACGATGCTAGGCAACGCTTGGGAGTTGCTTGAAGCAAATTCTGCCTGCAGCAACGAAGCAATTCTTTCCAATGACCTGGAAGGCTTTGTCTTGATGAATATCAGCCAACCATCGGTTCTGCAGCCCTCAACAGTTCAGGCTCGCACAGCATTGTCCAAGATCGTGGTTCTCATGCCAATGAGGCAGTTCTCCCCTATCCGACATCCGTGTAGGCAGACCTGCATCCAGACATAGCTTCATGCAAAGTGGCCAGTACACAGAACCCCCAGTGCCTACTGTGCAGAGCCTTGCATACTGCAGCCGGCAGAAATTGCCAGACAGACAAGCCGTGACAATCCCAAGAAAACGTACGGGCTGTGCGCTGCACCCAGTATGAGCCGACGGCTCGGCACCCTCCATAAACAGCATCAGGCAGCAATCCGGGAACTGTTGCTCAACTTAAGGAAAGAAAACTCCTGCAGCTCAATGGCAAAATACAAGTTCGCTTCGGGCTGGACCGAAATTCAGAAATTCTCAGAAAGACCGCCACCTCCGTTCCCGCCACGAAAGAAGATTCTCTATTGTATCTCTATTGTTGTGGCCCACCAACCAATTTTGCATGGAGATGGGACCGAGGTGCTAGTTCATCCGTCTGAAGGCGCTGCAGCCGCAATCCAACTGATCCAACTGCGGCTGCTACTACCCTGTTGAAGTCGGCGTGCGCGCATTCATTCGGTTCCCGTACGTGCTGCGCAAGTTACTTGGAAGGTCGGCCCTATGCCAAACAGGTTGCTCGAACAGCGAATGGCCGTGTAACGCCGTTGTGGTTGCGGTGCTGGGGATATCTCTTCCAATGAAAAAAATCAGTAACTGCACGATCATGCTTTAGTCAGAGGCAGAACTCTCAAGACAGTTGAAGGCGTTCGACACCGTATCGTGCCCATCTGGATGGCGATTCTCTGCAATTCTTGGCACGGCTGTCGGTTTGGGAGCGCCCACTCGTTGAATCTCGCAAGTGATGGCAACCGCTTCGGGCATGTGATTTCCAAGTCTCCCTAACTCTTCAAGTTGTTCTGTCCCCAATTGGTCCCGGCCTGGTGGCCGACGAGACAATTTCTTCCCACAATCAAGGGTTTGCCAGGATCACAGTGCAGCACTGAATTGTCCTCCCGAAGCGATTGCAGGAACTAAGGAACAAAATTACACATGCACCTTCGAGGAACTAATGGAACGGGCCAGGAACCACTTGAAGCTCACCGACATGCTGGATGAACAAATGTCCTGAATATCAGACCCTTCGCCGATGGTAATCACTTCGTTGTCTCCTCAGAACCACGATTAGATGCAGTTGCTGTGACTGTGATTTTGCAGTGTATTGGAATCTGTCTGCACTGCAGCACGCTCAACAGCAGTCCAAAGGCCTCGAAGTGTGCAGTTAAACCAGACGCTTGCATCTTTTCTCAAGGTCACCGTCCCAATGATAGACGCACCAGGAGCAACATATGCACCTCGGCTAGTCCCGGCCCACGTAGTCAAAAGTCCGGGCCAATTGCATAGAGGCGCTGGGATGGATGTGTGGATGGCGGGTTCCCAGACACCAAATGCCAGGCTTTTCTTCCAGCCTGTGCACATGGAACATCTACTGCTGCATAATCTAGCATGGTTGAAGTCTCGACTGCGGAATAGACCGCCTCCCTCCAACTTTGCTAACCCTCGTTCCCAGGACCGACCCTGGTCCACATGCGGACTGAACAAGTCAACTCGCATCCATAGGCACGAAAGGATTGCCACCTGCGACGGCCTGTCCAAATCCCAACTTCAGTTTGCTCTAAGCCAGATGCTGAAAAGATGACAGCTACGGTCCACCAATAACAGTCCGCTGCTTTGGGAAACATGAGGAACCCCCTCATTCCGTACTCAAAAACTTTATGTTCCCGTGTGCTAATGGTCTCGCCCTGTGTTGGTTTGAGCGCAGGTCCACCAGCTGAAGAGGGCGGCGATTTGAGCGCAGGTCCACCAGCTGAAGAGGGCGGCGATGGGCCACATTTGCTATGACTGCATACAACTGTACAAGAAGCCCTCCACAGAAAACGCCAGACAGAAATGTCATTGCTCCTGCGCGAGCGAAGGCCTGCTTTGCAGCTGCTGCATGCGGCCGGCCACCTTTTTCAGCGCCTGTTCGGCCTTTTTTCGCTTCTCCCGCTCCTGCGCACAGATTGTGCAGCTACATGCTTTCACATCTTTTTGGCCACAGACAGTTGCATCAAAAAACGGAAACACATTAAAAAGCTGTATCCTGAAGCACCAAGCGAGTCAAAGCTTCCAGCGTTGGTTGCTGAAGATCTATGTCGGCATCGTCATCGTCCGCCTGAAAGGGGTTCCAAAGCGACTTCCGTTTTGACTTAACGTATGCAATGAGCAATAATGAGCATGCAAGAGGGTAAACCCAAGTGTCTCCTGATCCAACTCCAGCTCCAGATCGCCCTTTTGAACGGCCCGTCGACCTTCATCACACGCGGCTTCTTGCCTAGGACACGGGTGAGCGTGCAGTACAGTCGAGATGAACCGGGTCTGAGGAGGCAGCTCTTCCAACTCGTCGAAGTCCATGATGGCACGAGAATGCCACGAAACTATGTTCAACGATGCTGCTAACAGTGGTTTTGATCAGTCCAATTTTGGGGAATTTGCATCTGTCACTGCTAGGCCTGCTAGGCCGCTGGTAAGACCAGCATGTTACCTTCCGTTCAAGCCTAAGCGACTGCTGGAGACAAGAATGGCGGAGCGTTCATGAGTGTTAATGCGCCGTGAAGGCATGCAGTGTCATGTTTGCACAGCACGTCTGCCAGTAGCATTTGCGCTGCACATTGGCGAAGAAGCGTCCTACGCCTGGCCTTCGCCAATCCAGAAGGGACAACACTCTCCACACCAAAGGTCCCGTCCTGCTTGCTCACTCTGATGGAAGAGGTGGCAAGGCACACAAGATTGTTCTCGGATCTTCCTTCTCACCCAGGCCATCATCCCCTTCAGCGAACTGCTCTTGGTTGTCCACTTGCTGACATTGAACTCGCCAGCATCGGCAGCAGCCTTTGCCCAACAAACCTTAAAACGGTTTCCGGGATGAACGATCTTCTGCACTTGCGCGCCTTCTCGCACATGGCCAACCTGTCTGGTGGCCCCCAAGCCCTGTCAGATTCGCAAAGTATGTTCCTCAAGTCGGTATGCATCTCTAGTGCAAAGATCCACCAATCCAATCTGATCTACAAAGGCAACATCCAACCTTATTCGCGTTCCTCGCCGGACATCAACAATCAGCCCAGCAGGCGCTGGATCGGATGCCTGCAAGCACTTCGCTACATGATATATCTCTATTGTGAATCAGTACGGAGAAGCACAACATTGCAGCTTCCTGACGAGGTTTCGTTTTTGCTTTGCCATGGCTGCAAGATGTCTTAGCGTTGCTGTGACTCGCATATCATCGCATATCCTACGCGTAGCTCGTGCAACGAGGACAATGCGGACGCTGCAAACAAAGAACACCTCCAGCTTTGGTGTTGTTGTTGCTCAGCCGTGGCTGACAACTATTGTCAGCATGAGGTGGAGGTGTTTCTGCACAACCGCGGTAATATTTATATCCCACATGTATCTCGTGCAGCCAGGGCAATGCGAGAAAGAAAACTGCAGCCTTGGTAGAAGCATTGTTCGTTGTTCAGCCGAGGCTGCAAGACTCCCTTTCAGCCAGGGCTATGCAAAAAAGCGCATGAGCGGAGGTGGAGGTGTTTTTGCATTGCCATGGCTGCAAGAACTTCGTATAACGCGCATGTCCTGCATGTAGCTCGTTCAGCCGGACAGTGCAAACGAAAAACACATCCAGGTTTGGCAGAAGCGCTTTTCCAGGGCCACACAAAAAAGAACAAACACCTCCAGCAAGGTCGCTTGTGCATTGCCTTGGCTGTAAAGTTCTTTTGCATAACCACGGCTTCCACATGCTATACAGTACATTTTTCTGACTGTTCACAGCCTCCACATGCTGCAAACTACAGCATTTCTGATAGACCCTTACAGCACAGCATTTCTGCTCCAAATGCTGCACATTGCATCATTTCTGATCTTTCACTGGCTCCAACTACTCATCACAGTATTCCTGATTGTTCACAAGCTCCAAAAACTATAAAGCACAACTCTGCATCCACCCCTTCAGGCATATCGAACTTCAAACTTGTGAGACACCCGTCAGATCCCTTCAAAAACTCAATCGAGGGAGTGCTTTGGACTTTTCAGACCTTTCCACTTACAAGATGTCGTAATCGCATTCCTGCAGTTCGGGGTCTGTGGCCGTATTCGTGTTTTTGCGCATTGAGGTTCTGAGACGCGATGGGGTTGCAAGTCCACACACTCAGGCTCAGTCTGAGGCTCAGTCAGAGGCTTGCGTCCGGTCCTAAGTCTTCAAGTCCTTGCCGCAATGAAACGATTTTGCTAAGCAATCGCGAATCTGGGATTTCGGCCGTGGGCAACATAGGGCCGCAGTTCCCTCGGGCCTCCCAACAAGTTCTGGCCACGCGGTAACGCCTTGTAGCTGAAAAGCGCAGAGTGAATCAGAATATGATAGAATATGCAAGGAGCCTGCTGGACGAGACCTCGCAGTCGCCTGCACCATCCCGCCGATGCCTTGGCCCAACATGGTCTAAAATGAGCTAAGAAAACTTGTTCAAGTCGCTTCTTGTTGATCTTCTCCGGCCTCGCGCAGCTCTCTCCAGCCGTCTAGCCAAGGGTGGTCCTGCGAAAGGATGCCCCACACAGGTGATGCTTCCGTAGTATGGACATTTTGGAGCAACAGAAGCCGAATCATCCTAAGGGCTAGATTTTGCCTGCGGCCATGGGCCAGATGTCGAGCAAAAACCGAGTTTGCGAACTGAGCTTTCTGCGACTGATGCCGGCAGATTGGCTACCGTATCGAGAAGTACCAGAAGGATGTCACAGAGCAGGAACAACAAAACAAACAAGGCATCAAAAAACTTTTGTGAAGCCATCACGGTCATGGAGATCAATGAAGATCGTGGCCAAGGTCGCAGGGAATGTGGAACTAGGAAAACCATAGTAACCGTAACAGTAATCGCAGTGATAGAAATGTTTACAACGGCAAGAATTCTAAAAAATAGTGAAAGTAACCGTAGTGAGTTATGGCGATCGATAAAAAGAAATTCTCAATCAAAAGCTAGCAGTCACTAACTAGATCTAATGTAATTATTCAGTCATTAGTAACTACAGGACCCCCAGGCCTGGCACTCGGGCGTGAAAAATGTGTCTCTCGCGCCAATCGGGAGACACTTGCAGCAGATACGGTACTTTGTGACGCTTGGATCCTATCGGGTGCGGAGAGGTAACCTTCAATCTCTGTGTGCGACGGTGGTCCACGTTTTCCCCGTCAAGTCCATGTACTTGTGTGGGCATTTTGGTGTTTCCATTTCTGCAGAAACAAGTTGCTTGGTGACCTTTTGGCTCGCCTTGCTTGTTTTGTGCGTGCTTGCTGCGGTGCTAGCGTCAAAAAATCGTGAACATATCAGATGCAGTCCTCGTGCATTCCATTGCTGAATGGTGTCAAGCCTCACGAACGCCTTGCTTGAACATTCCTGTTGAGGCGCTGTCGCTGTCACATGTTGCCTTGAACAGTGTTGTGCAAGGAAGTGTGCTCTGGTGTGCTTCTCGTGTGCTCTGTATGAGACGACCGCCCAAAATTGCGTGGTTGACCTTGACTGCATGCTGGGCCTAACAAGTTGCTAAACCATTCTGGGCGGCTGCTGTGTCAAGATCGTTGTCGTGGCCTGCTCGGCACTAGAGGTCCACTTTAGACTTTTGCTAGGATGGCTGCCATTTTGTAACATGAGCACCGCAGGCGTGCCCAACAGTTCACGTTGCAAATCCCCGTGTTGACTTCCCAGCGGCTTGCCCCATGTCCTAGCTGTCTGATCCACAACGGCCTACGCAGTCCGCGTAGCGGCTCGGACTACAGTCCTCCATTTCCAGCCGTACAGGGCCCAGGACAAGCACACCACCCAATGGCGCCTGCCAACTTGCATCGGACGTGAGCGTGAGCATTCTAGCAAGCCCCGTGAACCATGGAGAAAGATTCAGCTGCTGGCTCCGTGGCGGCTTGCAAAGCTCATTGCTGCATCTCGACTCGAGAAGCCCCTCAACACGGCGTCCAGACGTGAACACACATGTACGCACACACATGTACGCACACACATACGCACACGTGTGCGGACTACTGCAACAGACGGCCTCTTCTGCACTGCAGATGCCCAGCCCTCGGCGTGGTGTTTGTAGCAGATGTCGCACAAATCATAATCACAACCTGCGCCGAATGCAAACATCCCCACCAGTTTTTGACAGCGCGTTTTACGGTGTTTCGTATAGCCTGTATCTATTTGGTTCCGTCTCCAGATCACAGTCTCCCCCAAAACCAAAAAAGCCAAAGACAAATGGAAGACTAGTCCCCCAGGTCCGGGTCATAGCATCTCAAACTTTTGTTTTTGTTGGTTTTTGTTGTTGTTGAGTGAGTGAGGTTTTTGGTAACAAAAACCTAAACCCTAAAAAACACACAAGACATGGGAGACTAGTTCCCTATGTTCGGGTCATCGTGTCCCATGGCGTTGCATCTTCTTGTTTGGTTCGTTTTGTATTTAGTTTCTCGAACAACTGCTGCTACCAGCCTTATTCGACACACAGAACACATACATACATGATGTGGGTAGTTATTCTACCTCTTCTTTGCATTCCATAGGAGGAAAGCCTTTCAAACATTGGCATTTCTTGGGAACCCGGCTTACTTTTTGATTGTAATTCTCCTCACATTTTCCTAAGAAAATGCCCATGTTTGTGGGGCTTGCCTCCTATGGGATGCAAAGAATTAGTACCAAGTGGAACCGTTGGGAGGGCGTGGGTGGGCTTGTGGATGCTTGTGGTGAATCTTCATTTTGTTGCATCACTCCATGCACGCGAGTTTTCCAAGTTCCCTACAAACAAAGGCATTTCCAACCCAGAATATCAAGAAATGATATTTGCTCACCGTACTATGCCCTCGAATACTTCTTCGTCCTGCGGCTTGAGGATTAAAATCCTTTCTTCTCGATTATCTGTACATCCTTTCTTGTCGTTTATCTGCATTTGAGATCCAATACATATTACCCTATATAAATACATGACGTGGGTACTATTGTTCCTTTTCTTTGTGTTTCCATAGGGACAACGCCTACAAACATAGGCATTTCTTCGTCACGGCTCACACATAAAAGATTTTAGACACTGAGGCTTCCCTACAAGTATATCGAGTCCATCTCCCTAGGAGATAAACATACAAAATGCCTCTTTGTTCTGTCGGGGTTGGTCTTCAGGGGGGGGGGGGGGGGGGGGGGGGCGTGACCGCATTCATCGGCGTGTATTACAACATATTTCCTAGCATTTCTAGTAGATTGTACGGTACTTCTTATACACATGTTCATCATAAATTAGATATACATGTATTTATTTCTTCATATTTGTAATTATACTGATTCTTCTTTACTTTCCATTTATACTTATTTTTGATATTGTTGTGTATACGCCGTATGTATGTGTACGTTGTTTATATGTATGTAATTACACACTTTGTACTGCTTGTGAATCGCCGTTGCTGTTGGTAATTAGTGGTGGTGTGGGTGGTAAATGGTGTTGCTGATGCTGTTGTTGTTGATGATGATGGTGATGATGAAGTTGGTTCAGGTGGTGTCATTGGTGTGCTTTCGAGATTTTCCGCCTGCAGTCGTCGAGCCAGGCGTATCGTTCCACTGGCGTGCTTGAGTCTCATGAGGCTTGCATGGGCTTGCGGTCGATCCGAACTTCAGTCGAATTCATGCCAGATACGCATCCTCAGTCAACGCTCCGCACAAGTCACTGCAACGATTCCCAACCCCAAAATGTTCGCGAGTTCCTGAGGAATTTTCAGTAAACTGCCATCTGCGCGTACAAGTGCATTCACAGCGAGCTGGGCCGATCACTGCATGAATCGTGTTGGGACTTGCTCGGACATCAGGCTTTGATTGTCCGAGCATCTGGGCCTTTCAGTGCGTGAATGCCGTGAGCTTCGATTTATGCGAAAGCAGGTTTGGAAAGAGATCGCCAAGTTACCAAGTCCGGTGAGGCAACATGGAAGTGCAGGAAACGGAACAGCGAAGATTCCCTGTAGCATCTTGCGACCGAGATGGGTCAACCCCCAAACCCCAAACCTGAAGCCCTAGCTTCTCAGGGTGAGCAGAGGGCCTCCTGCTTCGGTCCCG
>CAJNDS010000488.1:0-128326 GCA_905221605.1 Symbiodinium natans | reverse complement strand
CGTTAGTACGCGCAGCGTTTTTGCTTGTTGGCTACACAAACTGCGCCAGGATGTTTGACGTTTTCGGAACCAGGGCACGCGGTCGCAAGCGCTCATGCCTTTGAGGAACATGCCCTTAAATGGTATTACTACTGAAAACAGCATGTGACCTTGGCCCCTTATCCATGAGCTCAGGTCCAGCCCCAAGCAGACCGAAGCCGCACCCGTGCCAAAGCCAGACCTCGCGGCATCACCATCTACAGGACACTTGGAGGGATGGGGGCGGGGGGTTTCTACGTTATCGCTTTCGACATCGAGGCGTCATTGTCCAGGTCCTTTTTTTCTCTCTCGAACATCGAGTTCTATCATGCAGTTTTACCGGTGCCTTTCGATCAACCTTATAATCTCTAGACATTCAAACATCCAAAGAAGAGGCAATGAGCTCCCACCGCCGACCGAGCCTTCCAGCCCACTGGCTCCAGAGGCGAGGGCTCCGATGGAAGCTGCAGACCTGCGCAGCACTTTGCGGTATGATGCAACCCGTATCCCAGTTTAGGGCTCAGGGCTGTGGGGAGTGCCGTTGTGTTTTGTTGAGCTGTGCTGTTCAACACCCTCTAAAGCACGAAGGCTAGCCTGGCCAACACCAGCGCGACCGCGGAGCCGGCGACGACTCCGACGCCAGAGGCGCCTAATATGGCCTGTAATGAAGCAGTTTGGACGCTCGATGCATGGATTCTGCTTTGTTCTCGGATTGTCGAAGGATGATTTGCCAAGGGAACGTTGCATTTTCAATTTGCGAATATGGGGCTTTACATCTTGGAGAGTCGGCATGTCGTATCATCTTGTAGCACCGTGTCAAATGCCCAGCTCCTCCAGGCGCCCTCCACGGAGAAGTCGGACTGCTCTCGATTTCATCCGCTGTCCTTCCTTTTGACCGTGCCGCTGGCAGTGACGGCCATGTGAAGCCATGTGCTCGCACAATTGTTAGATGCAGAGGGCCAGCTTGCGAATTTCACGCACAGTTGGACACAGCGCCGTGCCTCCATGAACCCATGCTCCGTCCCGGCTTCAGCCTGAAAAAAGTTGAGGAGAAAGCCCCAGTTTCTGTAAAGCCACCATGAACTCGGCCCATCTCGGCCCCAAAGTCCAACTGCGCGTTTTCATTGGCCCGAAACCCATAAACCTTGCACTTGCACTCAACTCAAGTGAATGAGAGAAACTGAGGGTGAGAAACAGACACTGACAAAGAGGAGGAGGAGGGAGGGAGGGAGAAGGAGGGGAGAGAGAAACCTAACGGCCAGGGTGCAGGCGGGCCAAGCTTGCCCTTCTCGGACGCTTGCGAAGGAGACACAGAGAGACAGCGAGATACGGAAGAGAGACAGAGAGACAGAGAGAGAGGCAGACAGAGGCGCGAGGGGTCCTCGGGGCCCCCATGCCCTGCAGCAGAAGAAGAAGAAGAAGAAGAAGAAGAAGAAGAAGAGGAAGAAGAGGGAGACAGAGAGACAGCGAGACAGAGAGACAGAGAGACAGCGAGACAGGGAGACAAGGAGACAGGGAGACGGGGAGACGGGGAGACAGAGAGACATAGAGACAGCAGACAGGGAGACAGAAGAGAGACAGGGAGACAGGGAGATGGGGAGACCTCTTCCATGTTTGCCTGATCCTGTGTGACTACTTCCTGAAGATCATGGAAATGGAACAAGTGCCTTTGGGTGCAACAATTCCAACATAACATGTGTAACTTGCAAACCACTACTGAGTCGATGGCTCACGGTGTGCTAGTTAGTTAGGTTCTTTGCCTGGGAAAGCACTGGGCCCAGTTGAGCCCACTCATGCATGAGACTTGCCACAGCAAGTGCCTGGTCTTGTTGAACTTAACGCTGGTTTGCCAGGTGTCTGCTTTTGCAGATCTTGCAGTGCAGTGCAAAAGGGCAGAGAAAAAGTACAGCGGGCCTGGAATGCTTTCCAGGGAAGGACTTGTAGTTGTTCGAGGGCGAGATTGTAGGCTGACCGAAACCAACACCTAGCAGTGGTGACACCAAAGGTTTGAAGTGTATATAGAGTATCAAGGTTTTTCAGCGACGGGTTGGATCGACCACTTTGACGAGAAACGTTGCTGGCATCGGATGCGTGTGGAATGCGAACGTAAAGAAACTGTATGTGCCGGCTAGTGAAGACTTGATGAACCAGAACCCTACTCCGTCGCCCACCTTGACTCACTTCACTCCATCCGCGGCATTCTGAAGCGAATATTCCACCTTCAGTTCTTGGTACCGAGTACTCAGCACCTGCTGAGTGCAGCACACAGAGTCTTGGCTCGTGGGGGAGGGGGCAGATGTGAGTTAAGTCAAGGTTCGGCCCTCGGAGTTCAAGGATGTGTGCTGATTCCGGCTTCTCCATGGTCAGTTCATCGATTCTCTCGGGTTTCCAATCATCGCCGCAAGTTAGCTAAGATTTTGGATGAATCAACCCATCGATCAATTTCCTTACTTGGAACTCCGAATGCCTGAGCGCTAGCCCCAACAGAGCCTTCTACGCATTGCACCACTCTTGGCCCTCATGATGCTTGCGAAACCACCGAGGATGCTCCGCGCCTTTGCAGTGGTGGTGTCAGCACTGGCGGCCTTGGTCGTCGCTTCCTCCGAGGTTGCGAAAGCACTGCTGAAAGCACGTGCAAATATCATCTTGCTTTTAAGGGGCTTGCGACCAATTCGACATACTCTCAACCTGAACTCTCGGCTTGCCTGAGTGGCGAGTCGAAACTCCAGGCCCTAAGCCTTCAAGCCTTTTCCCAACCTACTTGGCAAGCCCCAAATGCTCCGAGGAGGCATGCGAGACACCGCAGCCGCCCCAAGGCCCTTCATTGCTGCAGCCACAGGCGGCGACTTCCCACAGCATCGGAGGCACCGTGAGTTGTGTAAGGTCTTCTCAAGACTCATGAATGATTTCTGACTTGCATAGACATTGCGTCCTTTGGACAAATGACAGCCGGAAGACGTCCTTCGACCTCACAGGGAGTTGAGGTGTAATTCGCCCTTCGGTTCAGAATAGTCGAGACTGAGGATGTGCAAGATCTGGGCACCTGGCTTCACAGCTTGGTGACTTTGCGTTGTCGCGGCTTCAGGGTGCCTTATGTCTGTGTCTTTTGGATCGTGGGGTGCTGTCAAAAGGTCGAGTCTATCGAGCTAGCATGCACCTCCTCATTGCTCAGGCTTTGTGCAAAATGGGCTTTCTGGTGGCGCATGCCTGCTCGATCTGTCGACTCTGTCCTCGCAGTTGTTGTGCAAGTTATGTCTCTTGACAATGCAGTCGCAGGCAAGCAGCCCCTCCCGCCGCCCAGCGAGTCGTCCAGCCCTCTCTCGCCTGAGAAGATCGTGACAACTCCACAACCCACGACCGCAGCACAGCTGATTTAAGGTCTAGTCGATCAGACGGCATGCGTTGCAGGGCAGGCAAGAAGTGTACCCCCAACACCCGCAGCATCAAAGCCTTGAGCAGTTCCTCAACTCTCATCTGTTTAGGAACGGGATGGCTCCAGTTGATGCTTGAAAAACCATTGGGAGAAACGAATGGTCGAGGATGCTCGCGCCTCCGCGATGCACAGTGGAAGTAGGCAGGCTCAAGCAACTCACTGTTCAATCACCGAATCTACGGTGTCATCATCTGAAGTATGCCTGGGTCGTGCTGCGCCCCCTCTTGCTTTTGGAACGCTTTACAACACCCATAACAAGACTTCAAAGCAACACAGGGTGAGGAGGCCGGGGGAAAAGCGCGGGCAAGGGGGAGTGGGGTTACAAATCATGACGTGGGGTCCGTGAAACGTGTTTAGACATTGAAAGACTGAACAAGGAAGGGTGAAGGGGGCACCTCCAAACCTAAGTTATAGCACCTACGACTACACGCATTTTTCCACTACAGCCATCAAGAATAGCAGGACAATGATGTCAACCAAGGCGACAGCAACAATAGGGCCTGCCAACGAGACCCACGAGAAGGGCACGGAGGAGAAGTCCGGTTGTTCTGGGCTGTGCCTTGGCTGCACAAGACCTGAGCCATTTCAATGCCCAGAGCCTCACAGTCACAGGTGTTGCATGTTCCCTCTCTCCCTCTCTCCCAAATCAGGCATCAATGCGGCTATATGGGACTGATTGTAGGGGAAGTATAGGACCTGGTCAACTCGGATTTCACAAGGATGAGGAACAAGATAGGGCTTACAGTGTTTAGGGTTTAGTCTACATATACATATCCATACCCATATCCATATGTATGTGTGTCACCCAAACCTACAGGACGAACAATACAACTATTGGGCATCCTAGCTGAAATTGTATTTTATATCTGTGCATTCCCTCCACTTTTGCTTCCATGTATGTTGCACTTACCTGTGACGCTCAAGCCCTCTGAGTAAAAGGTTAGGCGCGCCCCTGCTCATGGCTTAACGGATAACAACTGGTGGATTTCCCAAACTATAGGTTATCAGCCGTAGGCTCCCCGGAGCTTGCGGCACCACTGACCTGGAGTTTCGACTCAGTGCATGGGTGACAGCCCCGAGCTGGTCCCCACCGAGGTAGCAACTGATCTCGGTACAGACGGATTTACAGACGCAGAATCCGCGGAGATGGACCTCTCAGGCACTTTGGCTATGCCACCGTCTACGGATGGCCGTGGCCTAGTGCTGGAAGAGAATGCAGCAGCAGCTAATGTGTTTGCGCCAAACGCACCTTCTCCTTTCGTAGGACTAGGAGCTCCGCAGATCCACATGTACCGACAACAGTTTCAGCAGAACATCACGATAGGTGAAACACCTGAACAAACAAGACTTCTCCTCACTGAGTTAGAGAACGAAGCAGAGTCCAGGCACCAGAGGTTCCGCCTAGCTGCTGAAGAAGCCCACGATCAACAAATCGCAGATGTTGAAGAAAGGGCTAACAGGCAGCACGAGGAAGTCGTTGCTAGACTTGAGTCTGAAATTGCTAGCCAAAGGTATAGCTTTGTCGCGAGGACCCAAGGTCTCTTTTCAGAACTCCAGCAACAAAACCAGATAATCAATTTTCAGTCAGAACATTTTTCCGATGTTGGTTCGCAAATCACTCGTCTCAGGACAACTCTGGTTGAAGAGGCTGAACAAAACAAGAGGGAAAGCATTAACGAGATTGGGGAATGGTTTGGGAGAGAGCATGATGAGGCAATGAAAAGGTACCGCAGTATAGCCCTGGAAACTGAAGAGCAAATGAGGATTCAAAACATGACCCTCCAAGATGAATTGTCATCAATGGAGCGCGCGCTCCAGCTCGAACAGGACAGGAATTTAGGTATCAATCCCTCGCAGCAAGCTCAGTTTCCCAGCGCCACTGCCCCAGTTGCTCCAGCGCCAAGCGCCGGGCTTAGTGCTCCGTGTGCCCCTCAGTTTTCAGATCCGAGTGTGATTCCGATGAACATCAGGGCATTGTTTCCAAACTTCAGTTTTGGCGGTGTGGCAACTACTGCCACTCCAACGGGACCACAGGGTCCGGTTTCTGCCCCAGGGACCCCAACAGCATCAGCTAACGTCCCAAATCTAGGATCCTCTAGTGGTGGTTTGAACGCCGGAGCCCCTGGTCTTGCGGCCCCAACAGGCACGCCGGGAGGTCCGGCAGCTACTGGAGCCGATTTAATCGCACAGACGCAGCAAGCGCTGCTTGAAGCCGCCAAGCTTCTTAAAGGAGACAAAAGCGGTGAAGATGACAAACCAAAGGATAAAGAAGCTGAAACCATCCGCCTGCCGGATTTCCCTAACCCCGAAACCTACCGTGCATGGAAAACCGCAACACGGGAGGCAGTTAGGGCAGCTTCAGATAGACCAGATGAAGCCTTCTCTTGGATTCTAGAGGTGTATTCTAAGAATGCTGATCATGAAAAGCTTCGTGAACCCGGTAAGTTTCTCACGCTGGATACCAAAATCCTAGCCGCTCTCACTAAGGTCGCCAAAGGTGAGTTATCTCGGCAGGTACTCACTTTCAAGGAAACCGAGGCGGTTCAAGGACGTGCCGTACGAGGACGCCAGGTCTTGCTCATGTTTGACCAGTACTTCAAAACAAATGAAGAGGTAGGATCGCTCTATTCGGTAGAAGACCTTTTGAAGGTTACGCTGCATAGTGACGATCTAACCACATTTCTGCACAATTGGGAATCAGTCATTGCTGGCATGAGTCATGTCCCAGAAGAAATGGTTCTGCGTGACATCCTTCTTCGGCAAATCCGAAAGTCCTCAAGAATGAAGTATGATTTGGAAATCTACGACAGGGCGAAAGAGGGTTCTGCCTCACACTCCTATGCGTTCTTGTTGAAGTCAATCCGGGATTTGTTGACCCGTGAAAGGATGCGCAAGAACAGGGATAGAATCGCCAAGTCTCATGGGGACAAGTTTGGTGCTCCTGTTGTTGAAGGCGGAAGGCCGACACGCCCTCCGTCGAGGAGTGGCCGCGGAAGGGACCGCTCTGCCGGTAGCCAGTCTAATTCAAAGTCCAGGTCTCGCTCTAGGACCCCATCCAGATCTAGATCACCTAGCCGATCACAAAGCCCAAAGCCAGTTTGCTACGACTTTCAAAAGGGTAAGTGCACCAGGGGTGACAAGTGCAAGTTTTCGCACAAACCCCGTTCGCAATCCCCTGTTCGCACTGCCCCGAAGAAGAAACAGGTCTGCACGTTTTGGAAGAAGGGAAAGTGCACTAGGGGAGATAAGTGTCGTTTCTTGCATAGGGAACCGAGCCCTACTCCCTCAGGTGGTGAAAACGCAGCCCCGGCCCCTAAGGGCCCAGACAAACCAAGGTCCCCGTCACCCGCGCCAACGCGCAGGAAATCAAGCCGTGGACGCTCTAAGGAAAAGGACAGGAAGGCCGCATGCTGCATCTCGCTTGCGGCTGCAGCCTCAGCTGGTCCTGAGGAGAGTGAACCACAAGATGGGGACGAAGACTACTGGGAAGTAGACTTCAAAAGGGGTGAAGCTGTTAGGCACCATTTGAAGTACAGAAGTACTATGTACAAGCCCGAAGTGTCATGTCCTGTTGCTCTTGAAAGGTTGAAGGGTAAGGCCAAAGTGATCAAGACGCTTCCCATTTCTCCGTACACTGCAAAGGAGAACTGGGACTGGAAAGAGGGAAGAGGGGGAACCGGCGATAGGACGCCGTGGACCGGCAAGACTATTTTCAAGATCAAAGAACAAAACAAGAAGGTCAGGTTTTCTGACAAACCCAAAGTCAGGGAAATCCCCTTTGAGGGAAAGGGGTACAAACATTCCTACAAAGTTCGCAGGTACAATACTTGCTATGCTGATGCGGAAAACTGCCCTAAGCCTGACGCTAATGACCTTCAGGTTGCAATTAGGAACGCAAGGGAACTCAAGATGCTTCTTGCCCGGCATGAGGGGGGAGAGAAAACCGATTGCCACTTAGAGTGTGATGAGCCTGATTCTCTCATGTGTGGGATGTGCAAGCACGTTGTTGAGAGCTCAGAGATCGCTTGTCCAGGGATCGCCACGCCCTTAGAATTCCTTGCTGACACAGGAAGCGAGGAGGACCTTATCAGCGAAGCCGATCGTGCTATGTACTTCGGCGAAGAGCCAGTAGGCAACGCATTACGACAAGTGAATCTCATCACTGCTAATGGTAACGTCAAAGGTGACAAGTCGGTTAGGATCGACTTCCCGGAGTTTGGCAAAGAGCTAGAGTTCTATGTTCTCAACAGCACCCCTCCTGTTTGCTCCGTAGGCAGAAGGTGCATGGAGGACGGTTATGAGTTCCACTGGTACCCCAAAAGGCCGCCTTACTTTGTTGCGCCCAATGGTCAAAGACTAAGGTGTAGGATGAGAGTTATGGTCCCTGTGCTAGGGGGAGGAGCAATGGCCGCTCCAAGCGCTAAGGAGGAAGCCTCAGGTTCTCTCGGACGACCAGTTTTGTCCGAGGGTTTTCAGAAAACTGCCGCCCAATAGGGCCGGCCGAGGCTTTCGCAGGAGCAGCAGAGGAACGAGACCCAGTGGTCGAGCACCCCGATCCTGAGATCTCCGCAGCCATCAATGAGGTGCCGCCGATAGATATCCCCAAAGAGAAGCTCAAAAGAACAGGTTGGGTTTCGCACCCAAATGCTAAGTACTTGATTGTCGGACACAAACCAAAGACGTTTCGTACTGCTACACCAAGGTTTCCAAGATGCGAAGTCAGATCTACTTGGTTGTTCAGGGAAGGTTCTTGGGTCAAGGTTGAGGATAAAGTGAACGTCAGGGAGCTTGACAACAAAGTTGCCCGACTGGAGGGTAATCCAATCCTGAGCCTCACTATCTTCGAAGACCCCGATGTTGAACCTGACAGTGACAACGAAGGAAACGCCCGCAGTCTTGCAGAGGCCGATCTGAAAGCTGAAGCCAAATCTGTTGAGCACTTGTTCTCGCACAGGCCCAAGAATCCGTTCTGCGAGGTATGTCAGCGTGCAAAGATGTTGGCTCCCCAAGCCCGCAAAAAGGGGGGCTCAAGTACCATTGTGTCAAAGGCCTTTGGGGATCACATCACGGTTGACCATATCATCACTCGTGACCTTCGTGATCATGGGTTCCAGGACGAAAGGGTCGCACTTGTTGTTAAGGACGTGTTCACCAAATTTCGTTACGTCTACCCCTCTCCGACTAAGTCAAGCGATCAGTGTTTTGAAGACCTTCTTCACTTCCTAGGTCAAGAAGATGCAGTCGGCGTTTTCTACTCAGACAACGCACCTGAACTTCATGCCGCTATCAAAAGCCTAGGTGTCCGACATGTTACATCCCGCGAATATGTGGACACCAACAAGTCGGTAATCGAAAGAGAAATTCGGACGATCTTGGAGGGTACCCGCTCCAACCTTGTTCAGGCGGGTCTCCCCGACAAGCTTTGGCCGTTGGCCGCCCAACACCATGCGATGGCACTTAATGCAACTAAGAGGCTTGACAACGGGATTGTTCCCTGGGAGGCCAGGTATGGGGAACCGTTTTCAGGGATAATGATTCCTTTTGGTGCACGTGTGTTGTACTGGAACAACCCCAAACAGAACATTCCTGCGAGCTCCAAGTTTGCGCCGACTGGTGTTGAGGGAATATTTCTTGGTTACCACATTCAACCTGGCTTCGTTTGGAAGGAGGAATACCTCGTTACCCCCGTCAAGGGTTGTGACTTTGCGTTCGAAATAGGAAACTTTCCCATCCTGAGGTCGAAGCGAATGGAGCTGTTGCCCGGGGATTTCACATTCCCAATGAGATCCGAACAGCTCGCACTGCAGGAGAGCCTCCGTAAGCCGACCCTCGCAGATCAGGACTGCTCGTGGGGAGACACAGAAGGTGCCGGAACACGCGCCCCGCCTGGGGATTCGCCGGACGAGCCTTTGCCTCCGCCCGGTGTGCCTGATTTGGACGGCTCCGATTTGAAGGATCGTTTGTCCGAGTACTTGGACCAAGTGGCCCAGGAAAACGAGGACTATGTTCCCGAAGATGTCGGAGCTGTGGAGGACTGGCTGGGGAGGGATGCTCCTGGATCTTCTAAGGAAGCAACATCCACGCCTAAGGCCTCATCTACTCTACCAAGACATGACCCCAAAACCATGCCTGACGGGAAGAAAGTCCCCAAAGGGTATAACTGGGACGGGGTGAGGTTGGTTAGAGATAAGAAAGGTTCCAAAAGGCCACCTGATACCCCTTCGGAATTTTGGCACATGTATTCCAAGGCACAACGGGAGGCTGACATTGAAAGATTCGAACGCAAAAAGGCTCGTGAAGCCGAGGAAGATGCTCGCAAGGCCCTTAGAGACTCCCCGGCCATGCCTGTCATCGCCGAGCCTGACCCCGAGCCCCATAGGGACCGCATGGCGTCCTTGTATTGGGCCAAACTTGGTCAGGTTGCGAGTGAGATGTTTGCTGTTGTTGCCAGGGTTGTCGGGCCTAAAGAGATCGAAAGTACTCCCGCTGCTAAAGAAGCCATGGACCGAGAGTGGAAGAAACTTGCCGATAAGTCTTGCTGGCTCGAAAAGAAGGTTCGAGAGTACCGGGATGTTGCCGCGGAAGCCAAACACAAGAATGTCAAGGCCCATTTCGGGAAAATCTTTGAGATTTGTTCGGTCAAGGGGGATGAACTCCCGGACGGGCACCCCCAGAAGAAATGGAAGGGTCGTAGTGTCTTCCAGGGCAATAATGTCCAGGACGAAAACCACGATCACGCCATTTTCGCCGAACTAGGATCAAGCCCCGCTAGCATGGAGGCCGGGAAAATCATCGATGTGTTTGGTAGCCAACCCGGGTACGTGAAACAGCAGGCTGATGGCATCGCCGCATACACACAAGCCCTTTTAAGGCATTGAAACATGGGTTCGTCTCCCTCGAAACAGATGGCCTAAAGAATGGTCTGGGTATGAAGATCCTGTTTGCCCACTCAGGCTCGCTTTGTACGGCCACCCTGACTCAGGTGGTATCTGGGAGAGGTACTGTACAGAACAGTTAGAGAGTGTTGGTTTTACTGCAGTTCTACCCGACATTTGGCATTCTGTTTTCTACCATGCTGAACTAGATTTGTTGCTTGTTGTGTACGTTGATGACTTCAAGATGGCCGGCCCCCAAGACAAAATCAACAAAGGTTGGGAGTTGATAGCTAAGGTGATTGACATGGAACCAGCCGAGGTCTTGGGGCGGTACTTCGGGTGTCATCACGTTGAGCAAAATCAGGTCCAGCTTTCACGGGAGGACCACCCATTTGCTTACGTCTTCGACAAGAAGCACGCTAGCCCAGCTGCCGACTACCAAGTCCGGCCGAACCGCAAAGAGGACTTCTGGGAGGTCGACGCTGAGTTAGCTGCAGTCGTTAGGCATCACATATATCCTCGTAGGAAACTTTATGTGCCTACGCAGGACGACGTGTCGAAATTCCCCCACATAAGCCGTCAACGAATCACGGTGTTTGATGATGGTAGGGACCCTATCCATGATGACTTGAATCAGGGGGGCCCCGCGGACCAATCAGGTTGGTGGACTGGGAGAACATATTTCCCCATCACTGAGGTCAGTGACGAGGACTTTTCTCATGCTCTCGCAGCTAAGCACAATAAACCCAAGCGGTCCAAAGCCGAAGCTAAACGAGAAGCACGACAGAGTAAGTTCAAGAGCACTGAATCAATCAGTCAGGGAAAAACCCCTTCCATGACTGTGCCCGTGAACGTTGTGTACTACGACATGCGAGATTTCTTGGTGTCCTGTGTTGATAGGTACTGTGAGTTGGCCAAGGTCGACAAGAAATCCCTGAAGCACGTAGCGACTCCTTTTCATGAGAACCGGGTAGCAAAAGTTCTGGAGAACAATGAACCTAGTGGTAAGCTGCAACCTATTGCTAGCCGTGTACTCATGAAGGTTTTGTTCGCTGCGAGAATGGCCAGGTGGGACTTGTTACGCGCCACTCAGGCACTGGCATCCAGAGTCACCAAGTGGTCTCGCGACTGTGACGTTGCTTTGCACAGGTTGATCAGTTACATAAACTCTTCTCTTGAAGTTCGGATGAGGGGATTCATAGGGGATCGCATTCAGGATTGTAAGTTGTGGATGTTCTGCGATGCTGACCACGCTGGTAGCCACGACAGTAAATCCACTTCAGGCTGTGCCCTTTACTTGGTTGGCCCCAATACTTACTTTCCCCTAAATGCTTTTTCCAAGAAACAGACCAGCATCACTACTTCAAGTACGGAGAGCGAGGTTGTGGCTGCCAACCAAGGTATTCGTGCCCAGGGTCTGCCCAGCCTCAGTCTTTGGATTTTCCTGTGGCGTGAGGTTGCGAGTAGGACCGCCAGCTACCAAGCTAGGCCGAAAACCAAACCTAACCAAAGGGAAAACGACATCATCGCACGAATTGATCCTGAACTTGATGAGATCCGTTATGGTGAGTGTAGGGCGGATGGACAAAGCGTTTCCGATTTAAACGGTCTCAAGGTCCACCTTAGCCCCAAGTTTGCTGTTCAACTCCTTGAGGACAACCAAGCTACCATCACTATTCTCCTCAAAGGTGACAGCGAAAAACTACGTCACACCGATCGGACTCAACGCATTTCGTTTGCTTGGATCAAACAACAGTTCGAGCGTAACTTCTTCGAAATGATTAATGTTGACACCAAAGAGCAAGTAGCTGATATCTTTACCAAACCTTTCGCTGACCGAGGTAAATGGGAACATGCTCTAAGGCTCATCGCGCACGTCGATGCCCCTCTTCAGGGGGGACGGCAATCTAAGGCACACGAGTCCGATGCTCATCTCATCAACAAGCCTGTCGTTCATGCTCACCCTGTGGTGAAGCCGTCGGGCGATCCTTGCGCAGTCGCAGCTGAGCTTACCAAGGACCGTGACTTCAGTACTAAGGCTTTGTTGCGTGTAGCCCAGATCATGTACCCCAACAAAACCAAGCGAAAGATGATTAAGCTTGACAATCGCAGCTACTACCATATCTTTGGGCAGTGGTCTTACGGAGGAATGCAAGGGGTGACTAAGGCAACACGTCGGTGGCCTCAGATTGCCCGCTTCCTAAATGGAGTTGTGCAAGCCCATGCTCCTAAGGACTTCACATGGAACTCGGTGCTGCTTAATAGCTGTACTAGTGCCTCTGTGCACAAGGACCATGGGAATGCTAAGGATAGCATGAGCTTTGCCCTCAGTGTCGGGGATTTCAAGGATGGTGAACTGTGGTTTGCGGACCCCCTTGTTCCATCTGAAAATGCTATTGTTAGGGTCGGGCCAAATGGTAAGCGCCTTAGGGGTCGTGCTGTGTCCACCCTGAACAAAGCCATCATTTTTGATCCGCGAAAATTACACTGTGTGTTACCTTTCACTGGAACACGTTTCTCCATTGTTGCGTACACCTCCCGATCCCAAGACGCACTGCAAGATCAAGAGCTCAATTCTTTGAAGACGCTTGGATTCAGGCTGCCCCCACGTGCGGCCAGCGCTGCTTCTGCCCGAGAATACTCGAGGCCGTTGGGGTTCAAACGAATCATAGTCGAGTTTTGTTGCTCCCCCAACAGCAAACTAGGGCAGGATCGTAGCGCAAGTCAAGGATGTTATGTGTTGCGAGTCACCAGTGAGGATGATGTCTTGAAAGACTCTACATTGACTTCAGTTGTTCAGAAAATTAGTACCCTCTGCGACGAGGGGGGAGCATCTAAGCCAATTTTAGTTTATGCGTCGCTTCCGTGTACTGGTGGTTGTCCGTGGAATCGCATGACGCCTGACAGCCCAAAGTGGGAACAGCATCAGGAACTGTTTTGCAGACTCCTCAAGCAGTTCCGAAAATTCATTAGGAAGCTCAAAGAGTACAAACCACAGGTTGCCTTCGAACTCCCTAAGGATTGCGACTATTGGAAGTGGGACCATGTTCAGCATATGGTTAATGATTTTGGACTTGAGTTCTACCGTTGCGATGGTTGCATGTTGGGGATTACGAATTACCAAGGATTACCACTAAGGAAAGCTTGGACCATTGCGTCGTCGATTCCATTGCAGCGGCTGGCAGCGCACAAGTGTGATCGCAGTCATGTTCATGGCGAGTCTAGAGGCCAGGACCTTAAGGACAGTGAGAATTATTCACATGCCATGACTGATTGCATCCACATTGATTGGAAAAGCTTTTGCGATAGGCGTTCTAACTATGCAGCTTGTGCACAACAACAATTTTCGTGTGACCACAAACACGTTTGCACTCGCAAAGCTGAACAAACTAACGCATTAGCTGCCTGCTGCATTCTCGCGGCAGAGTTCTGCGCGCCGGACATGGAAGCCACCAACGCTGGAATCGTTGCTCCGACGGAGGTCCTGCGCCAGTGGTGGGATCGCCGGTTATGGGAGACTTCATTGTCTTCCGAATACCGCACCATGGCGCCTTTCCAGGAGGATGAAGCCAGCGTGAATAACTTTTACAAGTATTTGCCGCGGCCACTGGCATGCGAATATGCCCTCAGTGACGTCAGGGAGGCTGGTTTGGTGGCCAAAATCGGAAAGCTCACCGATCAAGGTTTGGCCATGCTCCAGCCCGAGTCTACTCGAGGCCGTTTGCGCTACCTTGTCATCGTCGCAGACTCTACAACTACGTTCCTCACTGAAGGAAATTGGAAGACAGATCTGCTGGCAGACATCAAGGCCAACCGCGGCAATGCCTTCCCACATCATCTTGGCGTTGAGTACATTCCTACATGGGGTGCGAATCTCACGCGGCTCGTAGAGCTCGCCGTGGGAAAAGTCACCCAACTGGAGCGTGAAACTGGCGCCAGTGGTCAGGTGAGCATTGACCTCATGATGATCTGGAACGGGAACGAGTTCGTCGGCGAAAGAGGTCTGTTTCTGGACCCAGGCTTCAAGAGCAAGACGGAGTGGCTTCGTGGTTACCCGCACATGGCAAAGGGGAGCTGGGAGTTCATTGGACCAAAGGTTCTCCGGGAAATAGGCAAGTTGGCGGATCTACAGTCACGGGCGTCAGTGGGTACTGTGCTGCTCACGTCTGCGACCGACGCTGCCAGCTACTGCCTCCCGCGCGACTGGGGTACCATCATGGCGGATTTGCTCGACTATGCCGCCCAACTTGGGCTGGCCGTCAAGCATTTCAATACGCCTGCAAGCCAGATCCGCAAGTTCGATCACTTTCACTTCCAGGAGGACAGCGCCTATCGTTTGCAGCTGTTGAGGTGGTTGGGTTTTACCGCCAGGATTATGGTCCTTCGTCACCAATGCTCCTTCTTCAAGGAAGCCGACATCGACCTGATCCTGCAAAACTACGGCCACGTCTCAAAGCCTAACGTCAAGTTCGCTGTGGACGTGCAGGTGGAGGAGAAGCTCCTGAATCACTTCCGTAAAGGAAGAGTAGCGCCCACATATCAGCCGCTTGTCGAGGCTGACCCGTGGGACGACATCTACTTCCAAGGACCCCAGGAGCAGTTCCCCGACACCGCGCCGAACCACTTTGTCCACCGGGACTTCAAGGACCACGTTCACCTGGGAGATGGGGAATATGTTACCCGCGAGGACTACGACGAGATGATCAAGAAGAGCGAGGAAAATGCCCCCCGTCCAGGGGAGGCCGTCGTTGTTCCGTCATCGTCGTCAACGGCGCGGGAGACTAAGGAGAAGCTTTTGGCCAGGGGGGAGGTCTACAGTCGTCAGCGGACCGACCCTGAGTCCAGTGCCCCCAAACGGGCAAAGAAGGGCCCACACGAGGCTGACTACGACGAGCCCATCAAGTCCGGCTACTACACAACCGATGACGATTGGTGCCTCGTCGACATGCTGGGCCTCGATTGGGACGCAATCCATTTATGCCCACCGGAAGGTGAGGCCGAGTGGGTTGACATCCTTCAGGACGAGATGCCGAACTTCAAGTATGTCAACATTCCCCAGCATCACAAGACTGCCTTGTCCGGCATTGTTCGTGGCAAGATCGTCCCGGGCCTGCAGGGCGATGGATTGTGGTGCTCTACGAGGAGGATTCTCGAGGCCTGGAACAAGAAGACGAACAAGGATTATGGCCTCGGGATGCTCCTCACTGTCGTCAAGAACGACAATCGCAGCAGGTTCCAGCTGCGAATCGACCGCAACCACCCCCTCGCCGAGTACTACGGCCTAGGAGGGTACCCTACCCTTATTAGGGCGAACCAAGGCATCTCCAAGGATGCTATGAAAGGGGTGCCCGACTCGATCCTTGCTGAGGCCTGGTTCAGCATGATCCCAGAAGCAGAAATGGATGTGCATTCTGCCACCTGGGAAGGTCGGCCGGTTTTGCCCCTGGAGAAGATTCCACGCAGGCTCTACCACCGCACCTACAAGGATCGAGCCTTTGCCATCTTGGACTCCTGCTTTATCCCCGGGCACCACACCGCGAATGCCTTTGTGTATTTTGCCGACCGGGAGGTAGGGCCGGGAGAAAACGTCCCTGGCGTGAGGAGCGATCGTCCCGTCGAGATCGTCATCAACACCATGGAGGCCCTCAGTCAGGGCGCCGGACTGTTTTACTCCCGATCAGACGGCGTCCTCTGCCGAGAGGCTATCTCCGGGTCCACGGTCCTTTATATTCGTGACACAAGGACCGATGAAATTTTGTGGTCCGCCACGGATGGGTCCGAAGGACGGGAGGAGGAAGAGAATGCCCCTCAGGTAGAGGAGGCCGAATCTTCCGGAAGCATGGTTGTTGAAGCCGTGGGACCTCTCCAAGAAGCACAAGAGGAGCCTGATGTCGAGCATGAAGAAGCCCCGTTGGTCAAGGAGGAGTTCGATGTTCCCATCCTTGAGGAGGTCGAGAGCACCGTTCCTGAACTTCCACATCTACGCGTTCGCCTCAACACTGACGCCGATGTCATCGAGGTGTCACCTTCAGGAAGGAACCGTTTGACTGAAGGTCAGTTGCAAGTGGTCCCTGATGAAGGAATGGCTACCCGCTCTACGGCACCGGCAACCCAGGCGCCGCGTCCTGGATGGAACAGGGGAATCACGCAGGTTCAGTGCGTCAGTTGTGGCAAGCTCCGTCTCGAAGGTCAGCACAAGTGCTTCCACTGTGGCTACTACGTCACCCGTGGGGCCACCCAGAGCGCCTTCAGAATGTGGATGGCGCGTGAGCGCTCCCATGTCTTGGACGCCCTGGCGGAGCAGTTTGGGAAGGGCCTTTGGGAGTTGGATGCCGCGAAGATTCGCCAGGCCGCTGGAACGCATGATTTGAGGGGACAGCAGAGCGTAGATGGCCGAGCTATCATGTTAGCACGCCAGAATCTCAAAGGCTTCATGAAGCACGGCTACACGTCGATGGTAGACAAGTTCGACCAGGACGACACCTACGCGATCCACGCTATCAAGGGCGGCTGGACGAGAAGGCGGCTCACTATTCAGGACTGCGTGGCATGCGCTTATCTTCCCAATCAAGGTCGTTCCCGCGAACAACGTGAGTTGGGCTACGGCTCCAACAAAGCCTGGGAGAACAAAAAGGTCAATCATGAGGGACTGGCTCGCATGGTGTTCTTCGACAAGAATGCCGACGATCTCGTCCTGGCCGGCCTCATTGACGACCCCAACCTCGAACCTATGGGCTACGCTTGGCTCGGCAACTTCATGGGCGTGAAGGAATTCGCCCGGACCATCCGCGTCACCCGTGCGGTTTCCCACATCCTCACCTTTACGGAGGGCATCATTGGCATCCCGGACTTCGATGAGGAAGAGCATCTGGCAGTCTTTTTGGCCGAGATCCTCTCTGAGAATTATGGTGGGGCAAAGGAGACGTGCCGAAGGATGAAGGAATCGGCAGAAGCGTCCCGGGCCGCTCAGGCGCGGGCGGATGCAAGAAGGACATCGCAAAATGCCCCCCCGTTTTGGGGAGGCCGATCGTGACACGAATCGTGGCTGGTCGTGGAGCGACAACTCTTGGTCGCAGGGCGACTGGCATTCCTCAAGTTCCTGGCGTGATCGCCAGTGGCAGGATCAAGGATCCTGGTGGAGCTCAGGGAGTCGCACTACGGAGCACTCCCGTGGACCTTGGCGCTACGACCATCGAGATCGCAGCTGGTGAGTCCTGAGTTCCGCAACTCTGCTGGAGTAGCTTAGCATCTTGACCGTGTCGCTCTGTTTTCCTTTCTTTTGAGGTCGGTGCTGAGTGAACCACTGTTTTGCACGAGCCACCTTTGTATCCCCGCCAGCGTTTCAAATTTCTTAAGCTGGTGCGCGGTGATCTGTGGCGTTGAACCTGAATTAAAACTCGGGTGAGCGCACTTTGAACATACAGTAGAGGAGCAAAACGCAGCACGTAGTGCTTGCCGTGGATTCGTTGACTGCGTTTCAGCATTCTCACGCTTCAACGAGGGGGGTGTATTTTATATCTGTGCATTCCCTCCACTTTTGCTTCCATGTATGTTGCACTTACCTGTGACGCTCAAGCCCTCTGAGTAAAAGGTTAGGCGCGCCCCTGCTCATGGCTTAACGGATAACAACTGGTGGATTTCCCAAACTATAGAAATCATCGGTTTTTAAATGGCCTCTCTCTCTCTCTCTCTCCCGCGCTCTCTCGCTCTCTCTCCCCCTCTGCGCCTCTCGCCTCTCTCCCCGATGTTGCTCGCATAGGGTACAGAAAAGCGATACAAGCAAAGGCAAACAACACTGACTGAGTGCGAACTGGCTTTGCAAGACTGAGTAGAAACACAACGAGACAACCATAGGACCTCTCAACAACACACACACACACACGATATGGCATGTCTGTAGTAAACGTCGCTCTGCGATCTTTCTTTTGCCAAAAGCGTGGGCCGGCAAACTTGCTGCTGTACCCACCAAGGACCAACATTCAACACCCCCCCCTTTCACAAAGTCTTTCGCCTTGAGGGTGGCCCTTGTTTGTTGCAGGCCACTTCCAGCCCTGCTGCCTCTGGCAGCTCTGGCAATGATACCTAGGATTTGAGGGCGTGGGCGTTGAGGGTATAGGTTCTGGAGCAACCCACAAACCAGGAAGTAGGCTTCTTGTGGAAAAAGCTGCAGCGAAATCCGCGGCGGTGAGGCCAAAAAGTGCTGCAGCCATGTTTGCTTTGTTGGGTTTGCCTTGATTTGTTCGGCCCAAGCATCGTCAAGTTGCACACGCAGACTTCGCATCCTTTTGCGAGCCAGTGCCTCTGAGCGAGAGGAACATTCCTTCTCGGTGTGCCACTGCTGCCCGGATCATAGAGACGCCGGAGGCGCTCGGGTAAAAGAGGAAGCGGAGCCACGTGAAGCATTCATGAACAATCCCTTTCCCTTCTTCCGGCAGTGGGTCTTGGTACATCCATGGTTGAACAGGCACCCCCAAAGGTCCCATGTCACATCAGAAACTGCTTTGTGAAGTGTTAACCGTCAATTGGGCTTGAAATCACCTGGGCAGGTCATTCCGAGCATTCCCCCGATGGGCCGCCACTGGCTCAGGTGACGTTGTGCTACTCCCAAAACCCCGGCCCGAAACCAACTTTGCGGCCCTGATGAGGCCCCAGACTCTTGACATCTCTTGACCCATAAGTTAGCAATGGATCTTACAACAGGCCAGTACGCATGCCGCATGCCCGTACAAAAACGACAATCAACCAGCCCCGGAGCTTCACAAAGAACGCGAGCCGAGGAAGCCAAAGCACGTCTCATTTGGAGGCTCAGAGGGGGCTGAAACAAGTGAAACAAGTGGGCGTTAATGAGTAATGACCGTTGTTGATGGGTCGGAAGTGTGGGCTCTTTCGCATGGATTTTGCGCTTTCTGGCACCCACCTTCAATTGGGCGAAACAAGACTGTCAAGCCGGAGCGTTCATTGCAGAAACCTGTCCCTCTAGATGTTGAGCCTTTCACATTACCTCAAACCATCCTCTCAATTCGGCGCGTCGGGTAAGTGGTTCTCGTTTGCCTGGATTCCCCTGGCAGCGATATGAGTCAAGCCCGGCCATTTCAGGGCATCAGCTGCTGATAGCCCCCAGACGCCTACACTCCTCCGCACCCCTCACCGTGGCGGAAGGAAGTCGCCGGCGTGATGCGGAGCCAACTTGCGGTCGCGCCGGAGCTTCGAGCCTCGGCTGGAAGACTTTGGCATCGATTTAAGACATTTTGTGCTGTTGTCACTCTCCTGTTTAGTTTGGCGGTGTATGCGATTTGCATTGGTATGCATTCAAGAAATGCCTGATGTATCTGGAGAGTCAAAACATAATTTTGCGTATGTGCTTTAGGTGGATTATTTGTGAAACATGTGGCCAAAGATCCCTTCAGATAAGTTTGTTTTTTGCTAGTTTGCGGCTCTTTCGGAACAATTTTGATGCAGGACACATTGCACAGGGATTGTGTGTATTTGAGCAGCATGCCTCCTGCATGCACATGCGTGTAGCCGACGTAGCCGCGCTGCATCGTTCCATGATGCTCGACGCATGCGTCGTGAAATGTGTGCATAGAGTCTGAAGCGTTTGTCGTCCGTTTGCCGAAGAATTGGTTCTCAGGCCCTGCGAGCAAGCAGTACTTTCAGGGGGATGGCAACGAGATCAAGCGCTGGACACGGGAGGCTTCGCACTACAGGTTGCCGATGGTTGTTGAGCAATAGGTTCAAAAAAGAGGAAGAAGCTTAGATGAGCAGAAGGTTTCGTTCGAGTTCGCTTCCGGCTTCACGAGCGGAAGCGTGTTGATTTGCCCACTGCTGTGCCCTCGTTGCATCGCTTTCTCTGTTAAGAGCAACAATCAGCACTCAAAAGTTCTCCAGTCCAAGGCTCGCCATGTTTGTGCAAGTCTCCATGCCTTCCACAGCAGGCCAATGGTAAAACTTGTTGTGCTTTCTGAAGCGGTACTTCTCATACTTCTCATACTTCTCATACTTCTCATAGTTCTCATACTTCTCATACTGGGGATCTGGTGTTGAAATGTGCCCCGCCCCCAAAACGCATGGACCCGACGACGGAAATCCTTTGGGCGCCACCAGACTGGCACTCCTTTGTTGAAGTTTTGAGAGGCAATGGGCCGCAACCGCGTGACCAAGGCCATCAGTCAGGGCCTGTAGGTAGGTGGGCCTTTAGTAACCTTGGTGGCTTTTCGAGGCGTTTCATATCAGGAGTTTGCGTGCTTTAGTGATTCTGCGGGAGGGGGTTCTGAGTTAAATCAGTAACTAGGGCAGTTCTCTTGGGATTCGGTTAAAGGCGCGTGTGGTAGTGTGGTCGCGAGTGTGGTCGCTTTTGTGCCTGCCAGGTCCTGGGTCTTCAGCGCAAACTTTTGGTTGGGAGGGGATGTTCAGCACTTCGTCCTAAAAAAACCACATGTCATGGCCACAGGAAACCATGGATCGTCCCTAGGGTTTGCAAACTGACAATCCGAAATTGCACGCACACGCGCAGCAATGCCCCCAAACCCGTACCACTACAGTTAGCCCATCTTGGCTGATGCGTGTTGCGCTGCATGAAGCTCATCACAGGGGATTCGCGGGATTCAACAAGTTTAGCGAGTTCCCGGCTCAAAGAGTTTCTGCTATTGTGTTCCATGCTAGGATCAGTGTGGCACTGCCAAATCCGTGGCCGATGTGTGGGCTGGGTGATGCGGTGTACTCCTGAAGGCATGAATAATTGGACAAACAGCTGCGCCCATTGACAAGTACGGGTGACATGGCGACGTGTGAGCATACAAAGGGTGCGCAGACTAGCTTAACCGGCTTAACCTCCCCTGCCATGAGCAAGGAGCATGGTCCAAGCTGGGAGTCGGGCTGTATACGTGTAGACTGTAGAAGATGCTGAGATCTGAAGTGTTCTGCTTTTACTTGAAGTGTAGTTGTACCTGATCCCGACCGGCCAAGTCATGAGAGTCGAAGTGAACGTCTCCAAGGCCCTACTGCGCACCCCAAACCCATCCAAACCCTCAACCAGAGAAGGTTTGGGATGAGTCCGGCCGAGTCCTGGCAGACCGGGGACCCAGGCAGTTGACCTATCCAGGTCCAAGGGTTTTTGGTTTAGGCTTGATGTTAGTTAGGATGGTGGTGGGGGGCTTCGTAAGCAAGTAGCTGTGCTAGGTCCAGGAGGCTGTAAGCATGGACATTGCGGGAAAGCCAAGGTGGTTCGGAGGTAAAGGGGTTCAAGTAGACTGACTTGGATAAATGGTGTGGGGGAATTTGTTCGAAGAAAGAGCTGACAGAAACTTCACTGAAATTGAAACTTGAAGCTTGCAACCAATCTCCATCCAAGGTTCCGTTCGACTGGCAGCACCCACTTCTAAACGAAGCCCAAAATTCGCACCTCAAGCCCGAAGATCCCAAGTCGGAATCCCGTTTGCCCTTGGTCCCGAGGCCGAGGTCGTCGCAGCGCAGCCCCGGCGAGCAGAGTCGCCAACAGCCGAGGCCGGAACGCCAAAAACGAACTCCCCCAGACCAACGCATTCTTCGCGATAGCGCTGAGCTCCAGCAGCTACTCACAGATTCTCGCAGAAACTTTTGGCGGGTGGTACCCGCCGATGCTCGACAACGATGGGGTTTACGGAGGGATTCAGCTGGATGCATCGGAGCGGCGTGCTGCTTTGGCCTGCTTACTGCAGAAAAGAAGTCCCATGAAGCCGCTAGACAGCGGGAAGCAAAGGGAAATCAAATACGGTTGAGGAAGAGTGCTCCGTTGGGACACCCGGGAAAGCAGCAACGCCAACCCTGTGCAGATACGTAGATGCGCTGTGTTCAGGAATCGCGTGGCAGCAGGGTTTCCCCACCACAGATTAAGTAAGAAAAGGGTGTCACAATGAGGAGATGCATGGAGGTGCAAGTCCAAGACATGATCGGGGAGATTCTGACTGGTGAGCCCGGGAATGGGGTTCGTGGTGAAGGAGACTGATGTGGGTGGATGCAGACTCAAGGGGGCCATCCAGTGAATCGAAGCGCAAAACGACTTTCCGTTGCCATGCCTCGCGGTGTGCGAAATGTGAGGAGAGTCGCAACATCCTTTGAGTCCCTCAGGTGGCTATCCCGGACATCCAGACTAGTCAGGCGACTGATGCTCAAGCGCTTGCAGCCCAAATGTACAGGCCTTCCCAATCTGGTGCCCAACAAGCAGAACAGAGAGGGCCTCCTACTTTGGGCATTTAGTTTTCTATTCCGAAGCAAATCTTGATATGAAAGAGTGGGTGACTTTGGAGCTGAAAGTCCGCGGTACTCCATAAAAAAAGGTTGGGGCATCCGCAGAACCATTGTCTGACCCAAAGCAGCACAAAACCATAGGAGCATAGGAGAACTGGTCACTAAACTGGTCACTAAGTGCTTTCCAGCGAATAGCCCCGAAAAGGGAATTGCCCGAAACTTCCGAAATCAAAAGAAAGGCTCGAAGCTGCATCTTCTTCGATTGGGACGACACGCTATGCCCGACGTCCTTCTTACAGCAAGTGGTGCTGCCATGCCCCTCAGATGCTCAAGTTGTTGCATGGTGTTGCCTATCTTTGGTCGCGAGGTGCCTGCTACGAGATTCCTAGATGTCTCGTCGGGCGTTCGCTCTTTTCCCTTCTTTTCTCCCACGCATCTGGCTTGTCATGTTTTGGCAGGTTGCAGTTTCGCTGAGTTCATGGCGCGCTCTGGCGATTTGTCTAGCTTCTGGCGCAAGCCCTGTTTCGCACTCCCCCGCCCGTCCCCCCCCCCCCCCTCCCATTCATGTGGCCTTGGCCCCTCCTCCTGTTTTGTGCGGGTGGGATCCCCCTAAAGGTTGAGGTTGGTTTGAGCTTAAGCTTTGGGTTTTTTGGCCTGAGTTAATGAGTTTAGGCTTATGCTTCCAGATGTAAGGTTTGGGGGAGGGTTCATAGTCATGCTATAGCATAGGATTTAGGCATGGGTTGAAAAGCGTCCACAACTTCCCCCCCCCCCCCCACCCTCTCCCCCACCCCCTGTACCCCCCTTACCCCCACAAGCTAAGCGAACCACAAGGAAACACTAATTAACCTGAAGCCAAGCCTTCAACACACCCCTGAACCCTAAACCTTAAGCCTCTCTCAGTTGCTCTGCAGGTGGCAAGTCTGCTGGGCGGGTGGCAAAAACCCACCATGAACCACCGGGGTACATACAGACCATGAAGGGGCGGCGGGGGGGCTTTCTGGAGGGCGGAGTGCTGCATACCTTTCTGGTAGGGTTTAGGGCTAACATTCGGTTAGTTTAATCAGAGATACGCGGAGGGGAGGGGTCCCGTGGCAGGCTTCAGGCCTCCCCCACCCGGGCGGATTTTGCTGGGGCAGGGGGCATCTGTGACCCAGCCAAAAAAGCCTGGAGACACATCGACAGCGAACACAGGGCGCACAAAGGTACTAGGGCACGGTGGCTGCAAAGTGCAAGGAGGGAGAGGCGGATGAGCAGACTAAAGAAAGATCACAGGAGGGAACGCCACACAGCAAACACAGCCGATGGGCGACCAGTTCAGCAGCCCGAGCAGGCATCCAGCACGGTGGCGGATGGGCAGAAGGAGAGACGCAGTGAGAGATTGAACAGACCATCACAAATTTCACAGCTCAATTAAACCTTAAGCCCTGAGTCGGTTAAGGCCCGCAACGCAGCACTCCAGGCTTGCCACAGATCCCAGGGCAAGAGCTCCCACGAATCCGTAAGGAGAACCCGTTGCTCGGCAGTGGTGTGTTTGTGACTTCGCTTCTGTTGGTTGTGTAGCCATTGCGGCGCTTCAGGGTGTCATGCTGCTCGTGTCTCAAAGTTTGGGCTTGAAGGTTGGGCTACTGGTGTATGGTTCCGTATGTGTTCCGAAGTACCCCTAGTGTGTCGTGAGTTTGATCTTTCAGCAGGCCAGCGACTTGACATCGAATGCGCAGCTGCAGGTTCTACGAGGAACTCGCAGCTACAGCCAAGCTGATTGAGGAGGTCCTACGACACTTGGCACAGAGCAGTTCATCTCATGACTCTCAGACGAATGCGGTTGCTTTCTTGTGGCCCTCTTGTGGCCCTTGCACCCTTCCAGCACAACTCGCTATAGAGATGCAACCCTTCACCCTTAGACCCCAACCAGCATGACGACTACTCGTACACCCAAACCGTGAACCCTGATCCCTTCAAAAATAACTCTAAGCGCGAAGCCCTCAATCCCATGAGCCCCAAAACCTCACCCGCAACGTCTACAGCCCTTAAATTTTCAGCGCTGACCCGTGAAGCACTAAGCCCTTAGAACTTATAACTTCACTATCCCTGGAGCTGAAGCACTAAACGTGAGCCCTAAACCGTTACAAACCTCATTGAGGCCTGAGCGTTAGTTCCAAACCCGCAGCACCCTACAGCAAAGAACTCCGAAACTTCAACACACACTCGTTAAAATGTTTCCCGTCCGCCCAGACCTACCCAACCTAAACCTACGAGACTTAAAAAAGCCCTTGAAGCCTTTGCACCTAAGACCCTAACGCCTCCATCCTAGCAGTCAAGTCTTCAAGGTTTCGGGGTTGAGGGCTCAGACAGCTCGGTTTGGTGGTAGAGGGCTGATATCTTCGAGTCCAGGCAAGGTTTTACAGCCTGATTGCGAAGGGAAATGTTCCTGCGAGAAGGGCATAATTTCCGGGCATGCCCTCGACCCCACTTCGGCTGGCTCGCCAGTTAGAGGTGGTCCGAACTGAATCCTCAATTCCCGAAACAAGGTGCTGCAAAGAAGCTTGCCTCCGTGGCCATTATCACTTTGGCGCGAAGACCATGGCTGAACGATGTTTCGGAGGCACCTGAGCATCGGGGTTTATGCTTTACGGCTCGGAGATGCCATCAAGGGTGTGAGGCGCCCGCTAGTTGAGCTTGCTTTGCTTCAGCCCGAAAACTGGGTAGTACATGTCTCCTCCCTCCCAAGCAACAGAGCTTTAGGACCTTTTGGGGGTAAGCAACGCTCTCACGAGGCCTGTCTTCCTGGCCTCAATCTTCCGAGCCTGCTAACGGAATTGCAGCCGCTTGTCCCATGCCAGGGTATGCTCTAGGGGCTCTCATGGGGTCATGGGGCTTCACATGGTTTCACCAGGTCTTAGTCGTTTTGCTGGACGATTCCAGTGACCGGGCTTTGAGGGTAGATACGGGCAGATATGAGACATCTCCCAGAGTTGAAGCTAAAGAGCCCACAGAATCCAAAGCCCATCCTCTAACACTCAGCCTAGAACACAGCAGGAAAAGCCTTTGTGTAAAGCCAAGGCTCCGCTCCACGTGACACAAAAAACCAACAGCTGTTACTTTAAATCCTGGAGGTTTGGGGGTTTTCGATGAATCCCAAAATGCTGCACCCGCCAATGGCCACACACACTGAAGTGGCCAGGGCATTCAGAACGAATGCAGCAAGCATCATGCTGAGCATACACTGAAGTCACACATGCCTTAGGGAGAGGTTGAAGCCCCAACCTCCTTGAGTGAGGATCCCCGTGCTCTATGCAAGAGAGCATGTGCCCATGGCAGTCGCGAACATGGGATCCCCTGGAGCGCGCCGTGGCAAGAAAGGAACGGTTGCATGAACCAGGACTGCGTCAAGACGACTGGTAACAATTAGCATCATAGACTCTATCTTAAACCCTACATGATTGGCAAGCAACCCCACGAAACCTAAGCACCCGGGAGCTGCATTGCTTTCAGCTATCAGAGAAACTATGGCCTTGGATGTTGATGTGCGTGTGCGTGTGCGTGTGCGTGTGCGCGCTGGAGCTTTAAGGTGTATGGCTGTGGGTTCAGTGCAGGGGCGTTGGGTCAAATCTATATCCGCCCCACGTGCCACTTCTGCGGCATGCCTATCAGTCTGAAATCGTTTAAAATGGTGTCCTAAACATATCAGCGCACATGCTACAAAGCGTGTCAAATTGACAATGCCATCGCCGCGAGCCAAACGATGCGCGATGTTTCTGGCATCATCCGCACTCTTGGTGCGGTGTAGATCATGGCTGCGTCGCTCCGATAGCTTGCATGTTTAGTGTTGTCTGGAACATTCTTTGAATGTGATATACCACCCTCTTTGACACCGAGACACTTGGAATCGAACAGCAAACTTTGAGCCGACTGTGAGCGACCTTGTCAACAGTGAACCCTGGAAGCAGTGCTCTGCTCTGCCAAAGTATGAGAGCGAGCCCAAAAGATGCAAGCAAGAGGGACCCCTTGTGAGCCCATTGACATTGCAACGAGTTAACGGCCATTTGCCCATCTTCGTATATGTCACCCGAGTCGAGTACATGTGTAGGCGGTGAGCATACATGTGCGAAGCCTAAGGTACATACGGGCAAAGCGGGATGCCATGAGAAGCTGTGTGAAGCAACTCTTCGGGAACACAGCGCCTTGCTCGGACTGAAGATGATTGTGCAAATGCTGCTCATGGATCTTAAGGGCTAGGGCCTTAAGCATGCAGAGCTTTATGGTGCGGACCTTGTTCTTGCCAGAGAGCGGTTCGACATGCACACATGTACTTCTGCCTGCCTACGTAGCCCTGTGTGCTGTCGGATGGAAAGTCCCAAACCCGACAGCTGCATGAACTTTCGAAAACGCACATCGAGGCGTGTCCGTGTCAGCAGCAGTTGCTGCAAGAGTCGGTCGAACTTTATGCTTTACTATAAAGTTGCCGTGCTTGGGGAAAAAACTGCCACGACCTGAAGCGGCGCAACCTCAGGCAAACGTGAAAGGCTTCATCAGCAACTCGGCACGCACAGAAAGAGTCGCGAGGGGCGGATAGAGGGGTTTTGACGGTGGGTGTGGGCGTAGGCCTTACAATCTGGAAAGCCGCCGGTGATGTTAAATCCCAAGCCGCCCTAAAACTTACAAAAGTCGCAGAGCAGGCATTGGCGATTCCGAGATCGAGCACTGCGCCCTTCAGCAATTGGTGGGGAGATCCCTGGCTGCGAACCTGAAGTCCGAAGCCATCAGCTGTGGGCCATTGAAGGCATTGTGTACTGCCTGGTGTTCAGGCATTGGCGCGAGCTCCATGATGCAGACGCCTGCGAGCGGAATGCCTCACTGCAAGATTGTTGGGGAGCCCAGCTCGCAAGGTCCGTCCCCGTCCGATCCTTGTGAACCCAGGCCCAAGCTCAAGCGTGCTGCGATCTGCAGATCACATCGGACGGGCAGACATGCAGGTCATTGCAGGTTCGAGATGGCATTCCAAAAGAACTCCGATGTGTACACGCAGCTGCCAAGAGCGATGCACACAACAAGCTGAGTACAATTGATCAAGGAGTGCGTAGCCCGACCAAGCAGTCACACAACTAGATCCTTACCTTAAGCTATCATCACCCCAAGCCCCTTATGAACATGCCAAACATGACTCCTTGCCAAACATGACACCTTGTTCTTCCTAGGAGCCCTGCAGCCCTTGAGCTTTACAGTCTCATGAGAGTCTCATCAGCCAGCTCATCAGCCAGCAGCCCCTCAAGGTGAGATTCTCACTGCAGCCGTCGATTCCAGTGCTGCAGCAGCAGGTGAACCAGCTTTGCTCGTCTTTGTGCAGCTCGGCTTCAGGTTCTTCAGGGTTGATTCCTGGTTCAGGGTGGTCTAATTGCCAAAGACGCCGACGCCCCAGAACTAGGATAAGGTTCATGCTTTCCAGGGGAAAACATGTGGCACCCAGCACGCACCTCATATCACAAGGATCAGGAACAACTTTTAATTTAAAGGACCCAGACAGCTTTCCACGGATGAACAAATGATTCAAAGGAAGGAGCTAGAAAGGCAATAAGGAATGAAAAAGGACCCTTCCCTGCGGTAGCCAAGCCAGGCTCTGCAGGCGTTTGGGAGAGACCCAGAAAAGGCCCACCCAGAGGCCCCAGCCTGGACACGCCGGAGGGCCCCCCCTGTTGCGAGGTTCCTGGCCCCTGCGTTGAATGATCCAGTTCTCTAGGGCCGTCGGAACATGCCACTTCCACAAAGGCTGCGTGCATGTCCACGAAATTGTTGTGCATCCGAAGGCAGCGGCTCACACACGTTCGTCTCATGCCTTGGTGTGGCACTTCGCATACTTTCGGTCTGTCGGGGGTCGTCTTGAGGGAGGGTTATTTGTGCACTGCGGGGGGGAGGCGGGCTCCCAAGTTTCGAGCCAATCGAGAGCCTGGCACAAGTGCGCATGGCAACCAAACTTTTGAACCAGCGTCGCAAGCGTCTTTAAGCACTTCTGCGTGCCTGTATGGACAAGCGCCTATATCATTTTCGGAATTTTGAGAGAAGCGCCTAGGCACCTTTCAGGGCCTTTATTAAGCGCCTTGCCACTTCCCTCTGCCATGTATTTGTGGGCCACCGTCCAGTCCCTGTGCTTGCAAAGTCTCATTGCCGTATATACTTGCCTCAAACAAGGTCGTCAGACCATGCTGCTTCTGTTAAGTGGGAGGGACCCCACTTTCCTTGAAGCCCCAAGAATAGAGGGACTTTCGACTTTCCTATGGCAGCCTACAAGCAATGTGCGGTGGGGAGGCCACCCGCTCCTCTGAACACGAGGAAATTTCAGGCGGCTCCCTGTTCAAAGCTAAATCAAACATGTTGCAACCGTGGATTTGTATTTAAATCCTAGGGTTTTGATTTGTTTTTGACCCTTTTATTACTTGTGTTGATCCCTGGCTGTTGGTGCTTTTGATCCCTCACCCTTATGAACAGCATGTCCGGCAGAATATCTCTGGGAAGAACATCAAGTCCCCACCTTTCCCCAAAACCGGCAGTCCGACCGGCTTCGGCTCTGGAAGTCTGGAAGTCTGGCGGGCAGGAGTAGGCTCGGCAGGAGTTGAGTTGCACCTTCAAAAAAAAGAGGCGCCTTGGTGTTTGGCTCGTTCTGCTGATGTCTTGACACTCCAGGTAGCCTGGTGTCGCACCAGGGCAACTTGAACGTGGATATCTCTTCTTTGAAGATGACGTGCCTTCACTTGCAGCAGCCGTGGCATCCCCTGAAAATGAAACTTAACCCTCATTCAACTGTGAACCCTGAGGCATAATGTTAGAAAGTCCACGTATTGTAGTGGCAGGACCAGAGTTGTCTACTTGGGCTTACGATGCAAATTAGGACTCCCCGGAGAATTTGTGTCCGAGTCAACGCTCGCTGTGATGTTGCAAGGCGCCGCAGCAAGTTTGCGCGCGCATCCCTGGAACGAACGGAGGCGCTCCTATGCTGCTGGCTTTTATCGCAGCTTTTAGTGCTACTTGACTGCTACTCCTGCTCCTGCTGTTGCTCCTCCTCGTCCTGCTCTCGATTGATATTGCTGCAACAACTACGTACTACCGCCACCACGATGACTCCTTTTACTGCTACACCTGTTCTACGATGACGACTAGGACGACTGCTACTACTGCTACTACTACTTCTACTCGTACTCTTGACTCCTACTCTTGCTCGAACTCCTACTCCCACTCCGACCCTCCTGCTCCTGCTTCCTCCTCCTGCTGCTACCGCCGCCACGACTGCTGCTGCTTTGGCATCTGCGGCACGTGCTGCTGCCCTTGAGGTCTCGCTTCTTGCGGTGCTAACATATGTCGTGCAAAATAGACTCCTAGAATGCAGGTTGCACTGCCAGCTGAGTTGCTCAGTGCCTTCGCCCCAAAAAAGGTGCCCAGCACCCTACAAGGATTGTGGCTATGGACTAACTCAAGCTCTTACATTGTTCTGAGCCATGGCAGGCGATCCATCAATCAGCCCCGAACCTTGGCCTGAGCGCTCAAGCGGCCGAGCTTGTGAACCCTGTGCTGTGAAGGCTGGACATTGTCCTAGGTATATTTTGTCAGGTCTTCGCACTACTCACTACTCTGATAACAAGTTGAGTGCCACGAATATGTTTGTGACATGAATATGTTGGTGACAATTGTTTTACGGATTTCGAGGCTCGAGGCAAGCTGTAGCTATTGTCCCTGAAACCAAGCCTCACAGGCAGGGATGTAGACGTGTGCTCCGGCCGGCACTCTCAGCCAAGACCATGCCCTGCTACACAACTCTTCGAGCCGCTGGATCATATCACAAAACACAGCATCGACATGGTAAAGCCCGACGTGGTTCTTACCTAGGTCCCATGAGCCCTCTGAGTCAGTAGACATAGGCCCGAAGGCTCCAGACCAGGAAGGCCATACCCTGTGAAGAAGCAGCTGAATCTCAATCTCTTAGTCTATCTTAGAACGCTCTGAAGTGGCAACTGCCCTCCGATTGCACCGCCAGTTATCAAGAGCTTCGCAGAAGTGATCAGCTATATACTTTGGCCACCCACGACTCGCATGACAATGCTTGAAGTAGCACTCGCCATTTAAATCACCAGCAAGCGATCCACCGCAGCTGCGGTCACCAGGTTGTACAGGGTCTGGGGCCTTGGGAAATAGTCCACTTCGGGTGTCTTCCGATGTAGCACCGACGGGGGATTGGTTCACGCTTAGGACTCCTAGGATGATATTAACACAATTTTTGTTACGGAGTACTTCCACACCCTCACCTTTCTGGGCTAGGTCGATGAGTTACCTGAAGGGGGCGCATCCTTACGCCTTACATCGCTGAGCCCGAAACTCTCAAATTGGAGCTTAGCTAGGGTGTTGCCACGTCATGTCCTAAGCCTCTTAAGTTTCCTTATACAAATCCTGGCGAGATGTCGAAGCTCCCTCGTGCCTTCATATTGGAGGTGCTTGAAGGGTCGCTTAGCAGGAAGGTCAAGCTGTAAGTTCGTGTTTGGCGGAGATTTGAACTCTGAATGGAGTTGCGCGGAATGTCAAAGCGGGCACAGCGCTAACTGAGGGCTGCCGCCAAGCGATCCATTAGGGGTCGCGGAAATGCCCCTTCATCCTCCAGGAGAGTAAGCAGAGACGCACATTTCAGGGTTCAAGATGCCTACAACTGCCGATACGTTCTAATTAGTAAGGATGATGGGCTGTTCCAGCATGCCCTGTTTCGGCGACAGTCCAAGGGGAGGTCAACAACCGCCCTCACTGCAACACAGACATGTGAAAGCGTGGAGAGCGCCAGCGACATCAGCTGTCGACATAGCTCACCTGGTTTTGATGTGGCTTCTCTTTGTTGCTCATGGCAGTTCGACGACTGCGTTGGCAACGACGGTTCACAAAGCTACCCCGAACAAGTAAACCCCGATTGCTTGAGCTTGCGATTGAGCATCCCTCAGCCCTGTGGAAGGTTTAGAGTGTAGATACCATCGCTCTTCAGCATGCCTTCCTTGTTTTTCGAGATGTCGGTTGGGTGCACATCGAAATCTGCTCCTGAAGCATTGTTGTTTCGGGCTTGAGGTCGAGGACATGGAGTGCCACTGAGCGCAACTTAGTTTGAAGGTAGAACCGTTCGACGCTGATGTGCCGGCACTAGCTCCAGGCTTGGCGCTAGCATGACATCTGCCTTGACTTTCGAGTCCAGACCCCGGGCTTTCGTGGTCGACACCCACGAGGCCGTGGACTTGAGGATTATGTCACCTGCAAGCTGCGGAAGCGGAAGCGGCACTTCTCGTCAGCCTCTTTAGAGGGTCTTTGTGCTGGGCTGTGGTTTTTTTTTGCGATCCAAAGGCCTGCGGAGTTGATATGAGCATGTACGCGCTGTTTGGATAATGTTCCCCGACCTTTGCATACTAACGGCTGCATAGGTCAAAGATTCTAGTCCAGGAGGGCAGCTGGGGCATGCAGGTTCAAAGAGGTCGCATGAATCGTACATCAGGCATCCAGCAAAGGGTTTCAGCGACGAGTTTAGGGTTTCCCTTTGGGCGGTTCGCAACACATTTTCAGTACGGCCTACCCCCCTGCCTAACGACGGTATGCTTTTGTTCTTGTCAGCCGATGCGGCTTCCAAGTTCGTCATGCGCCGAGTCTTGCCGCAAACTCTTTAGGTCGTTGCTGATTTTAGAACACCGCAAGGGGCCCGTAACAAACCGGAAGATCGCCAATAGAAGAAAATCAGTCTAGCTGCATGAAGAGAGGAGCAAGTGCACTGCCGCCGCCACCACCACAACACCCACCCACACCCCACATCCCGCCGCCACGACGACAAGACATGACAAGAACAAGAACGCGTTACCACTTCCAACGCGCAGTCACCGGTTCGACGAAGGCAACAAGCCACAAAAACAAAAACATCCCCAAAAACCCAAACTTTCACACAAATGCCAGAAGCCGGACAAGACTTGCTGCCGCACGACAGTCCGTGGACTCGTCGACCCATGGATGCAGCACACGCGTTGCTCACAAAGCAGCGCATTGAATCAAATTATCACTCTCAGTTCCTGCGGGCGGCTTTGCCCCGACTATGCTCGGCCGGTTGCTGATCTGCTGCTGATCTGCTGCTGCTGCTGCTGCAAAAGTTAAAAGAAGAAAGCTTCTGAGTCCCCCCTCCCCCAATTCCAGCAGGGGCGTTGGCCTGACATGCAGTCTCTTCGGAGCGATGTGGCACGCCAGTTTTTGCCCACAGCCCGAGGCTGCCTCCCGAACCTCCCATTCTCAAGGCGTGGGACAGACTCGCAAGAAAGGAATTGAAATGAACATGAAATTATATGGAATGAAATGAAACTGGAGCTGTGGTTCTTCTTGCTCTGAACCATTCTTGTTGCCAGTTTTCTTTTGTGTCGGCATGTCCGTGCAAAAAACAGTTTAAGTGAGCAGCAGAAATCACGTCAACGACAACGACAACGACAACAACGACAACCACCACCACAACAACAACAACAACAACAACAACAACAACAACAACAACAACAACAACAACAACAACAACAACAACAACAACAACAACCAACAACAACAACAACAACAACAACAACAACAACAACAACAACAACAACAACAACAACAACAACAACAACAACAACAACAACAACAACAACAACAACAACAACAACAACAACAACAACAACAACAACAACAACAACAACAACAACAACAACAACAACAACAACAACAACAACAACAACAACAACAACAACAACAACAACAACAACAACAACAACAACAACAACAACAACAACAACAACAACAACAACAACAACAACAACAACAACAACAACAACAACAACAACAACAACAACAACAACAACAACAACAACAACAACAACAACACAACAACAACACAACAACAACACCACCAACAACACCACAACAACACACACAACACCACACACACCACACCACCAACAACAACAACATTTTTGCATTGCACTCACTGCCAGAATCAGCATGTGGACCTCTGATCACTTTGGATCCTCGGCACGTCGGCTACTCTGTATCCGCCTTGGGAGCTCCAGCAGTCTTTGCTAGTTCGTACTTCACGCCCCTCAGGGCTGCTGAAAGGATTGTTGTGCACAGCTATGTTCGAGTATGTGGAATGCATCCGCCCCTCGGGGCTGCGATAGCGCTGTGCTGGCTGGGCACCCTACGACCGCTTCCTACTGGCTCACCTGCACCCGCGACTGCTGCAGTGCCGGCTGGCCCCGATGTTGTGTTGCAGGCTATAGCTGTGCGCTAGCTGAGTTTGGTGTGATTAAGGCGGGCAAGTGTGATATAGAAGGTCTCACCCGCCTTTTTTATTTCACAGTCCGGCCTTTTGGACTTCGAGAGGATCGCTTCCTCCAGATTGCCAGGTCTCACTACCTGCTATACTGAATCTGCTTTGGCAGAGTACTTAAGGATATTCAGGAGGAAACCTCCTAATCTGATGCAATGAATCAATGAAGAAATTGAAGTTGGCACGGAGGCAGCCTCCGATATCAAGTACTCAGCACTGCAAAAGAGTGAAAAATAAGCGCGGCTACCCCGACACCCTACTGTGAGTCACTGCGTCCAGCACCCACGCACCAGCTGTTTAGCGAGCCGTACCTCTGGTGAGGCCGACACTCAGCGTTCCTGTCTAGTGACGTCTCACACAGGTAACGCTAAACAACTGGCAGAGGGCCGTAGGCAGAGCGCACCAAGGCGGCCTTGCACGTTCCAAGTAGGATGCCCAAATTGGATGCAGGGAAGCTGAGTTTGCGAAGCCTGACCTGGGACGCCTTGCGCGGCTCCTGGGGCCAGCGCTGCGACAGGGCAAAATTTCATACCTGGTCGAGAAAATGTGACCCCAACTAACCGAACTTAACCCACCATGCTGGAGGAGGTCTCACATAGATACGAGTACTTTGCGAAGAGGGAAGCACCTGACCTGGGACACCTTGCACGGCTCTCGGGGCCAGCGCTGCGACAAGGCAGGTTGCATCCGAAAAAGTGACTCTAAGTTGAACCCACCGTCCTTGAGGAGGCCTCACATGTTCGGGGGGGAATTTTGCTGGGGTCAAAGGAAGTGCGCACAGGGCTCTTACAGATGCTTCAGGTTCAGGGACAAAAATGGGTAAGCTTGGCCTTACGCTACAGCAGGCAGATCGGTCTACTGTAAGAAACACTACCGGGGAGGAAGCCTCCGGAGGAAACCTCCGCATGTGAAGGTTCATGCAAGAGACTGTACTTTTTAGCACGAGATCATGGCTTTATTGCGCGCAGGGCAGCATTCATGCCGAGTTGCCTTAAGCAACAGCAGGCAGATAGGTCTTCTTTAAGAAAGAACACTGCTGCGGAGGATGCCTCCGGAGGAAACCTCCGCATGCGTGCTTGGACTTGGCGGGTGCTGACAATTGGGCAAAGGCCTGCCTCATGGCTGCCTGGCTGAATCTAATCTCTTACATAGAAGGCCAAGTACGATCCTCGGCATATTTGATCCGAGAGGAGCATGGTGCATCTTGGCGGATCACTATCATCAGCTAGGTACGCAACTCCATCTCTCCAAAACCCCGCTCGGTAATGTCCAGAGCTCCAGTCTTCGCCGATATGGATAATGAATGCATAGAGACGAAAAGACACTGCTTCCGTTGATGTTCCATTATCTAGAAACATTGGCATCTCAAGGACTGTGTCCAGCGCTTGTGGGCGGGAAGTTTTGATTTGCTGATCAAATCTTTGAATTTGTAAGCAAATGAGTCTTGTTTCTGGAAGCAAGGCAAACACACTACCCCTGTTCGTCCATTGTGTTACTGATTGCTGAAGAGTCGAGAGTCCATCCGGCGGCTCGGGTAGATACAGAATCAAGCCACCTTTTTCCTCAACACTTATGCGTTCCTCCGGTGCTGAGATATGAACTCGCGCCTCCCATTTATCTGATGAAAGATCTGGAATACGCTGAGAGATGTGCAACAGAAATTGAGATGCATCCTCCTGCCTGGGTCGTAATCGCCATCCTGCTAGCAGCGGACGAAGATGTCGCAACCTCCGAACATCCGCATGAGAGGATCTGCCATTCAGGGAACCTATTTCCGTTAGGATGGAATTTAAAGAAGGATCTGGGAACAGTCCGTCTGACAAGAGAGAGATAAGGATATGAACGACCGTGTGTGCATAGCACAGTTGATGCGGATTATGATAAGCTAGACGCCAGGCAGCGTCTTGCATGGAAGCTGTGGGAGGTGCAGTGGTTGAACGACCCGAGACGCGTGCAGTGTATGTCAGCAAAGAAGCTCGGCTGCTGGAGGAAGCCTCCTGGGAGGAAGCCTCCCTGCCTCTCACCTGGCTAATTGGAGGATCTGCACTGAAGAGATCTGGCAGTTCCATAGGCTTGGCACAAGCTGCACTCATGGCGTATGTCTGAAGCAGAACCACACATTGCTCTGCATGGCGTACTGGAGCATCTACCACAATGCGACAATACCTACATTCTTCTTTTTTGTGCAGGAGGCGCTTATGTGTTCGCATGTTGGCAAGAATGGATGCCGAGGATTGTGCCCAGAAAGCGGGATGAGCTTTCTGAATGTGCTGTTTCACTCCTTTGTGGCCAACAATGTATTGCCCACAGAGACTGCAGTTCGTTAATAGATGCTGAGTGACATGTCTCTTTTTTAGTAGAAGATCAGGATCCTTCTTAAGTTGTTCCTGCACGCTAGACTGATAGATCATAGCTATGCTTTCTGAGCTTGTACAGGATTTGGCTCGTTCTTTCAGCTCGTGCAGCTGAGGGCAAATGCCTGACTCCACATGTCTGCGAAGTTGATGCATTGTGCGCAACTGCCTGTTGCATGCCGCACATTGCGGAAGTCCTTTGCAGCTATGCACAGTGACCTGAAATTTTGGGCCTAGCTGATTCGCACGCTGTCCTCCATGCTTCACCAGAGTATGTTGCTGAAGACCCTTAGCGCTGGAAAATTTCCGATCGCACAGAGAGCACGGTACCTCCTGGTCTGCCTCGGTCAGGTCCAAATGCATGCTCTGAAGCTCCTGTTGCAGCGCAACAATCCTACCTCTAAGTCCCAGATACCACTGTATGTTCTGATCCGGGTTGTACTTCTGACAGGCATCTAGTGCGTCTTGATAGTTTTTCATCTGGCTGATCAAAACTGCTTGAGGAGTCTGAACCTTATATTGCTCGAACAGAGTCTTCGTGTCAATATGGCTGTAGTGCTGATGTTGCTTAAAGATGGATCTTAGCATCCTCGAGTATTTACTCTGAAGCTTCTGAAGACCTGATGAGGTGATGCCAGTGGCCACAAGCCCATGCAAGAGTGAGGATTCCACATAGACCCTCCAGATCTCCAACTTCTTTGAAGCCTCCAAGGCCTTAGTGGAGCACAGGATGTGTCGAAGTAGCTCAAACTTGCCTTGAGCTTGGGCGATCCTATAGTCAACAGTCTGGTCTTTGTAGGATCCATAGCTGAGCTGCACCCCTAGATATGTTAGTTTGTGATGAATCGGAATCTTATGTCCTGAGGGAAGGACGATGTGCAACTGCTTCTCTTTGCGCATCGTGTGCTTCTTGCGAAAGATGGACTGCTGAGTGCCCTGAACCATTAGCAAGGCTTTGGACTTCGTTGGATTGACTTCCAGCCCCACGTCCTCAAGAGACTGAAAGAGAGCCTCTATTCTGAGCAGGACTTTCTGAAGTTCAGGAAAGCTCGAGAAGGTTTCCTGGAGCAGGAAATCGTCTGCAAAGACCGTTAGGATGTCCCTAGCTTGCTTGCTATCTGGGCCCCATTTCTGCTCCATTCTGCTCATGACTAGAAGTGTCAGCGCAGACCACAATGCCGGGGCTAGCTTGCAACCTTGTTTGATTCCTGAAGAAGTGGGAACTTGAATCTCTAGTCCACTTGTGCCCATGTTGTAGGAGGTCTCACTGTGTAGTTGAACTACCAGTTCTTTCGTAACAGGGTCTGTTCCCAGGCGATCCAAGGCAGCTAGCAGCTCATGTCTATTAACAGAATCAAAAGCTTTGCTCAGATCAACCGAAATAGTAAGTGCCCCTGACAGCTGAGCCTGCCTGGCTCCGCGTTGGGACTTGTGCAGGTCCCTGCGATGCTCTTGACGGAGCTGCTGCGCGAAATCAAGGTGCTGACATGCTTTCGCGATAGCGTCCCGCACCCCCCTCTGCCGATGTACGCAAATTGAGGCTGAAGCTGTGAGCTCACCTGCAGTGCTGGTGCAATGCGAGTCTTCACTGCGCCTGCTAGCACTTTGCCTGGCACGCTGATGACTCCTATGGGCCTCAGGTTTTGCATGGCGGTGGCTGGCTTGCCCGGCTTGGGGATCCATGCAATTCGAGGGTCCTTTAGATAAGGGGAAATTTCTGATTGGGACACCTCAGAGTTGATTAGACCTGCTATGTGTTCGTGGGCTTCAGGACCTAGACTCTTCCAAGCTGATACTGGGGCTGAGGTGCTGGGGACTGCTTTCCCCACTGGCACTGTCTTGATTTGTGAGGATACCTGCAAGGCGGTGATCGCTGCTCTGGGCACAGCAGCTACTGAGTGCAAAGGAGGACTTTTGGAGAAGATTTGACTCGAGTATTCGCGCATAGTTTTTAGTGAGGCCTCCGTATCAAGCGGCTCACCTGCTTGATCCCTTAGGTTGACTCTCTGCACTGGGCGCCACGGAGCAAGTTTCCTGAGAGTATGAGCCAGTTTGTGGGATTGTTGCCTTTTATCTTCCTGGGCTTGTAGAAGCAACTGCTCTTGCTTCTCTAGCTTTCTTTGTTTTTGCTGTTTTTTGAAAGTCCGCGCCTCCTCCTTGATGTCCTCCACAAGCTTCTGGCATTCTGAATTATGCTCGGTTCCAGCCCTCTTGTGCGCCTGGATTTGCCGCACTTTCTTCCAATATTCCTGATGAATTGGACCTGCTACTGGCTGAGACTTGCGTGGAGGAGGATAGTGCTCAGCTGATACACTAACCATCACTTCATCCAGTTCTTGCCAAGACGGTCTCACTTGCATTGTCCTCACCACTGCTTCCGTCAGACGATGTGAGTATGCCTGCCAGTTGTCATCTTTCCGCCGAAAGCTCGCATCCAGGGCTGTGGCATCAAACGGCCGTGGCTTGCTGGGTGTAGGACTGTAAGGAGGAATGAACAGAGTGGCTCGCACTGGAAAGTGTTTTGATCCATCTCTGTAGGCAGCCACAGGAAAGTTCTTATCCGAGTAGGCCTCCTTGGATCTCCTCCGAGCATCGTGCAGTCTGACCAGCAAAAAATCGATCTGAGAGGAATATGTGCCATCACTGTTAGCATACGTACTGCGATGGCCAGAAGCCCATGTGTTCAGCGCAGTTAGTCCACAGGATTTGCAGAGCGAGGGCAGTGTCTTCACATCCGCATTTGCAAACCGTACTCGATGAGGCACACTTGGTCCGATATGAGGACGTTCAGTCACCGCATGCGCATTGAAATCCCCAGCCACAATCAAGAAGTCACGTTGTGGGACTCTCTGTATTCGATTTTCGAGCTGTGTCATCACGTCCTTTCTCCTGCCTCTGTTTTCCGTCTTCGAGAGCTTTGAATCCCAGACGTGCTGGTACAGGTTCAGGAGATGTATTCTGGATCTCTGCCACGGGATCATGACGTGCTGCAAATGCCCTGGAACAATGGAAGTGCTGCGAATTTCTGAAAGAGGAGCCAGTGAGCTATGCACCAAGACAACCAGGCCAGCCTTGTGTCTGCTTGTTGAGCCACAGGTTAGGACTGACCACGGGCCTGAGCTGTAGACCTGGTCCTGCTGCCAATGCGATTCCTGCAGGAAAACGATTTTGATGTTCTTGTACTCTGTTGTTGCCAAAAGGGCCAGAATCTCGTTCCAAACTCGACTTGTAATTGAGCCTGCGTTCCAAGTAAGGACTTCCATGTCAAATTTGTGATGGATCTGTCTGTTCGGTTGAAAAGAACGCCTCTCCGCTTTCGCAGGAGACGCGAATTGTCCTTCATGAGCTCCTAGAGCCTGAGCTGTCAGAAGACGGCCTTTGTAAAGTGCTGCTCCCTTCGCCAGGGCAACTTTACAAGCTCTTTGGTAGCTTCGCTTGCCGGTTTTGTTCATGGTTAGCTGACTTCGCTGCGCATGCTGCTCAGCTTCATCGGGGGGCGCTACTTCCCGAAACCCTCGATTCTGATCCATGGCTGGACCCTGGGACTTGGGACCCAGGCACCCAAGAAAGCTCGCTACGGCTACGAGAAATAAAATCCTCATCTTGGGCCAGAATCTTACAACAACAACAACAACAACAACAACAACAACAACAACAACAACAACAACAACAACAACAACATGCATCGACGGCGACCGCGGCAACGACAACGGCAACAAAAACAAAAAAGCAACAACGCAAATAGAGCCAGCAACAGTCACAGTGATCATGCTCGCAGCCTTTTCTCTTGCCAGCATAACAACCATGTTTGGAAGCCGAGTTGAGGGCTTATGGCTGGAGTTGGACGGTGCTATCTGTTTGTAACGGGCACCCATCTGTTACCACACATATTTTTTAAGCCAGTGCTGAGAAAGACTGGCTTTTCTCTTCTGAGACTCAGCTACATGCTGCTCGGGGACTCGAAGAGCCGAAGCCCTTCGTGTGCAACTTCGTGCAGTAGAAGTTTCTGCTGCACCCTGAAGCTGGGCAGCCTAATGGCCGCCAACGCTCGAATGAAACATCAGACATTCAGCTGTAGCTCAGACTAGCATCAGAAGATCGACATACTGTTGCTTAAATCTGAGGCCGCCCATCGCTTCAAATCTAAGCGTTGAATGTTCAAAACTTCGGAAGGTTTCGTCTTGCGTTGAGGCACATGCTTCGAACAGCTACAGGTTCCTAGCTCACAACGTTTAGGGGTTCAAATGGAATTCCAGGCTTCCAAGGCCTCACAACCCCCACAGTGTGCCTCACAGAAACAGGGGAGCAGCACGGGAAAAGTCTCAGAGGAGTCCGCACGGACTGCGTATATATGCGTGTCTCATATCATAGCCCTCCTGGGCCTCCAACCCGGCTGATGACTCCAAGCCAGTCACCAAGCCTTACATTCCTAGACTTGGAACCTTGAAGGCCCTGAACCCAACATGATGCGCGATGTAAACAGATGTAAGCATATGCACACCCTTAAGCTCCTAAACTTTGCCAACCTTGCCCCGGCGGCTTTTGCTGCAACTTTGCATCCAAGACACTCAGATGCTTTGCATTCTTTGTCGGTGTCAGGGCCAAGTATGAAGCCCGTGTCGTGTCGTGTCATGATCTCATGTTGTATTAACGTTCCAGCTGAAGGCTCAGGACCCTGAAGACATTCTCGTGATTCTAAGTCCTGCCATCTAGGCCCCAAAAGCCTTGATCCTCTTAACGCCGGGAGTTGCAGCAGCCAGTTGGATTGCATAGATGACTGCTTCCTGCAAGCATTCCTTCTTACACAGTCCTGAGAATGGAAGACGTCAGCTTCTCCACAACTGCAGATGCCTGCAGTGCCCTGAACGGAACATGAATGTATAAACAGCACAATCGCTTCTAAGAGGCACTTGTACGTGTTGAGTTGCAATGTCAGACAGGGGGGAGCTGCAGAGCCGACAGCTGCTCAGCGAAGAACGCATGCACTCGCAGACGTCACACCTCTTCCAGCATACACATGCTACTCTCCCGTTGTAAGGAAGGGTTGGCTTGTTGAGGTTGAAATCTGACGGCTTCTGGCAGACACGAAGCCGACGTCGATGCTCGGACTGGGCGAATCCCTTAACAAACCGAACCAAGATGACACCTGACAAGATTCCAGATAACACCTTGAAAACAGAGGTGCCTTTTTGGTCGGACCCTAGCTCATGGCAAGATCCATTGCAATGCTTTGGAGCATGTCACGATGATGCAGTCGGAACTCGGGGTTTGGGCACTCGCAATTCTAGAGTTGGTTATGTTGACCGTTGGTGGCTTCACCAACTCAGTTGGTTCTAGTGCCTCCATTTGCCCACATGTTCCGGCGGCCGCGCAATTTCCTAGAGGCTTCTCTCTTTGGCGGCTGAAGGCCCCCAAGGACCTGCAGTCTGGCTCTTGCCATTTTGTCCACAACTGCGGCTGCTTTCAGCCTTTCAGCCTCGCCTGGCTCGACTTGACATTGATGCCCATGCCGAAATGTCGAAGTGTACCTCCTGCTCGGAACTCCTGCTTGAAACCCCTTTGCTCGGAAACGTGCAAAATTGCAAAATTGCGCCACGCATGCCACACTCCAAACCATATGGCAGGGCATCAAACGATCTCCCGAGCAAGCCGCAGTCTTTCTGCTGGGGAGATTGACCCCTTGTGGCAGAAGGAGCCAAAGGTCCGGAGATGTCCGGAGAGATGTTCTGCAACGAACCACGGCCGATTTGGCGCATGTTATGGGTCTGTAACAGTGGACTGTGTCACACCGCACAACAAATCTAAGTAGAGGAACTAGGGGGTATTGATTCCATCCTGAAATCTTAACCTTATCATGCGGCTGACTGAGCGCAGCGGTGCAGATTTAGGTTTTTGAACAGTTTGGCGGCGTTGGCATTCTCGGAACCTTATATATATATATATATATAGAGACTCTGTATCTTTGGGATTTCGGATGGTGGTGAGGCTATATAGTTTAGGTCGGCAGTCGTGCCTTTTCTGCTTGCAGGCACGCATTTGAGCCCTAAACTGTGCCAGTGGCGTGCTTTTAAGAAGTCGCCCCAAGAAAGAAGGGATGTGGTTGAGTTGTTGACTGCGTCGCCCCAAGAAAGAAGAGATGTGATTGAAGTTGTTGACGGCGTCTATGTGTAGGGCTTACCTGGTTAAGAGATGCTTCATGCTTCCATACGAATCCTGCAGCCTGTAAGGAGTCGATGTTGTCATGGGGTTTCCGTGCCTCGTGCCTAGACATAGGACGCAAGTTTTCCTAGGCTTAAGTCTGCTGGATGTAGGCAAGTCAGTGTTTTTTGGTTGGGGGGGATGAGGTATGTGACAAGTATTTTTCTTGAATTCCCGCTGGAATAATGAAGCAGGCCTTATACCCTTAACCCTCATCGTCCTTGGTTTGCCGGAATCTTTTCTGAGTCACCGCGGCCTTGAATAGCTTCTTGCATATTTGGCGACCACGTAGGGGACAGCGTCTGGTCATAACGATGAAGAGGACTTGCTTCTCCCACGGTTCAGATTCCGGCGGTTCTTCAGCGTGAACATGCCCACAAGCTAGTTGATTTTCGTGCAAAACCATTCCCGTGTTGATGTGAATGCTAAAGACGCTTGAAGAGAAAGCTTTTGAAGCCGTGCTTTTGGGGAGACAGCCGGCAAACCAGTACATCGGCTCTGCGTCAAAGGCCATTCGGGTGCATGCTCTCGGATCTGCATCAAGAGGAGGAGTTTCTGTGCGATCCCAAGGGTCCCAAGGAGTTGAGCCAGGTCCAGGTTTTCGTCGTTTTAGCCGTTTTTTTTTGCAATTTGGGGCCTACAAGCAGGGCGCGGCGGGGCACGGCCAATTGGTTTCAGAGAGTATTTGGCAGGAAAGGTTGCGATTTGGTCGATGTGTGAGGTTGGGCACTATCCTCGACCTTTGTCTAGCCATGACCGGCGTAAGCATGAGTGATTCAGCGCCTGCTGATCCTTCAAGAGCCTGATGGGCCTAGCGCGACACTGGATGATGTGATTGTCGATGGTTATAAGTTATAAGCTAGCGTTGAAAGATGACATTAAGTATCATTAAGTTTTTGCTTTTTGCAGACCTGTGCGTTCTGTCTCAGTGTCAGGTTGCGCCTGTGGTACGACCAGGTGCCTGCAGAGCAGCCTGTCCTCCACGTGCTATGGTCCTTTGTCCGAGGTTATGATCTTAATCAGTTGTATGATCCGTAGCCACTTGTAATATCTTTTTAGCCAGGTCAAAAATCTACTTGACCAAATAGCGACTAGACAAGACGCGAGTCATTCAGGGCTTGTGCGGAGCTCACCTAAATACTGATGACCTCACCTCGTAGCACTGGGTTGGACAGATCAGGCTGAGAATGCCCAAGAAAAGTGCTTACCAGGAACCCTGGGGATTGTCTTTGGGCAAGGGAATAAAACCTCAAAAGCAAAGCGGGCACCTCGAAGGTCACGCGAGCTCGTGCAGCAAATCAGCAGCTACGCTGCCGAGGCTTCCTTGGCACTGGCTGGAGATGCTGAATCGGCAAGTTAATGTTTCGAGGGTCACAAGAGCCACCATACGCAAGGAGCGAAGATGTAAATCGAGACCATCGAAACCCACTGGCTGCTTAACTGCTTAACCTCTCGTAGCCTTGTTAAGCCCTGATGGTTTGCAGCCCCTCTGTCGGCCAGGCTCTCCGCGCCGCAGCGCATGCTGGCAGAAGCAGCAGCGATGCCACCCTCTGAGGTTCTAATTAAAGTGGTCAGTTCCGGATTCGAAGTTCTCTACCAGCTCACGTGTCTGAAGCCGTGTCTAAGTTTAAAGTTTGAGCCAGTGCAGAAACTCCACAACTTGAACTTGAAGGAACAAGTGAACTAGCTCAGTGGAGCTTTTCAGAAAAGACTCCGGAGTTAGGGCTTCAGCAAATTGATGCCTTGCCTGGGGCCCTGCCAGTCGAGGTGGGCTCGGTGGGTTGTTCTCGCAATCCGAATGTAAAATGGGCTGGGCAATAGGGGCTGCAATCGAGCCCCCTTGTGAACAAACCCGTCTCCAACCTCGATGAATTTTCGCCCTCATGCAATCGCGTTTTTGCACTTTCCTGGATGAAGCGGGAGGTCCTGAAAAGAATCCAAGGACAGTTGTTCGGGATATTCATTATAATATGGCAAAACTGGCACGCTCCCCATAGCCGTCTTTGTGTCAAGACCAGGCCTAACCCAAGAGAGTCAGAGAGACAAGAAGCGATTGAGCCGATGATGCAGGACTCCTAGATGGGAGTCCTGCACGATCGACTCCATCGGACCTGATGTTTGATGCGTTCAGAGTATGTCAGAGTCAGAATCAGAGAGACAAGCAGCGATTCAGCCGATGACTTATGAGCTCCTCAGTTAGGAGTCCTGGTTCATCCGGTCGACCGGACTTGATGCTTGTCTGATGGCCGAACTGGGCGACCCCTTCAAACCAAAATTCATATGGCTTCAGTGGTCCGGGGTGACACTGTTTGACGTGCCTGCCTGAAGCCATGTGCGGTCAAATGGGGCGGTTGCGCCATCTGCCCTTAAGTCGTGTTTGCTTCGCATCATTGAGTTTTCGACATTGGGTTTTCAATGCAGGGGGTGCCCCCAACACCCTCACTCCCCCGCGCCACTCCCACCCCCCCGCCGGCCAACCCTCCCCCCGCCGCCCCACTGCAACTGATACCTTCGTTCTTCGTTGTATCTATGTCAATCGGTTTGCAAGTGGAGTGGTGGAGGGGGCAACACGCTTTCCTTCAAAAGCAGCGCGCCGCGCGAATGGCTTTCAATATCTCACTCTCATCTCTTCGAGATACAGGATCCCCTTACAACTGCGTCAACAAGTTTGCAAGAGATGCGTGAGCTTCCTTGAGACTTGCTCAAGGTTTCGCCGTTTCGGATTCTGTGCGCCGCGTCCCCAACTTGTTCTGGTTTGGTTTTTGGGTGGGCTGCAAGCCCACTGCGGTGTTTGTGCTATGACTACGTGGTTTGGTCACCGAGGACTTGACAAATGATTGTAGGCTTTGGAAATACCCTGCTCCTTTTGAGCTCATAAGGTTCAGTCTGCGTTTTTGGCAGAGCTTGATGGAGTGTGGACGCATGATGCATACAACGACGTGACACAGCTTTCCATGAGCCGTGCAAGGTCGTTGCGTGGGACCTAAATGGAAGCGCACCTGATCTTAGTAGCACATTGCATGAGACATGTGCATGCCAGGTACGCAGTGATGCACAACAACAACGACATTTCGACTGCAAAGCTGTAGACGCTTGCTGCTCTCAAAACTCTTAAGCCCAACCGGTAGGCCTTCAGCTTCGATCGTAAACCGGAAAGGTGGGGAGCGGGGCTTCGCGACTTCGTCCAGGCCCCAGATTCAAGGCCGAGACATGGCCAGGGTTTTGTGATCCTGAACCGTTTGCCGCAAGCTTAGCAAACGCATTCGCTAGCTTTTTTTTGCATCTAACCTTGGCGGTCTCAGGAGCTACGCCGTGGGTACGTCAAAAGGTTTCCGGGCAAGCAACACCAAACGAAGTCCTGTTTCGATTTCCATCTCACATGAGCAATCGCAGATGTGTCTCGGTTTCTGAGGCCACTATCTGCATTTCATCCTCCAGAAGGCCGGGCCAAGGGTGTTGGAGTCATGCCTAGTCCAGGGCTGTTTAGCCATTCGCAGCCGAGGCTTTGAAACTACGGTGGTGACTCTATGGATCCTTAGACTCGTACCCAAAAGGCTACAGAATTGCCATTTCGAGCATCCCCACCCTGCCCCCGAAACATCTGAAATGCTGAAGTTTTGGGCTTGATCGCTTTTCGCTGTTGTAAATGAAACCTGAAAAGAAGAGTTCCTGAACTTCAATTTAGAAAGTCCACATAACTTCTTAACTTTATTGGAGTACCTCGCCGAGTCGGACCCGCCAGCAGTGAAACCTTTCCTGGGAATCCCTTGTGACCACCGAGATGGGGCTTGAAGCGCAGACCATTGCAACCGTGAAGCCTTTCGATCCTCCTTATAAAAAAACAGTGAGATGAAACTTGTGCAGCCAAAGCCTAGCAGCAGCCAATCGCCCTTGAGCTTCGAACCCTTCTGATCGTGGGACTAAATCAGTGGGCCAGTGGCCTTGGCTCCAGGCCCCGCCAGCAGCCCACGTCAACAGGTGTATCACACCCCTTAAAGCAACATTCGGGACAGCTGCCCGCCTGAGCCTCCCCATCCTGCGTATGAAGGCAACATTCTGCACAGTTGTCTGCCGGAGCTTCCATGGCCTGCTTATTAACCACTTTGGTACAGTTGCCCGCCTAAGCCTCCCTGGCCACAGTTGCACGCCTGAGCTTCCCTGACAGTGACCTGAATACTGTCTGGCCTGCTGTCTTGACTACGCAGCGAGACATTATACATCTAACAATGCCACTTGTCGGGCAGGCCCTGTTAAACTCTCAACAAGAATTAGGCTTCCAAAGGGGCCCAGCAGGCGTCGTGGCTTGGATGCAGGATCGAAAATGCCAGAAGCAGTTTCGTCAAAAAGGTGGTGGTGGTGGTGGTGGTGGTGGCGGCGGCGGCGGCGGTGGTGCTGGTGGTGCTGGTGGTGCTGGTGGTGCTGGTGGTGCTGGTGGTGCTGGTGGTGCTGGTGGTGCTGGTGGTGCTGGTGGTGCCGGTGGTGCTGGTGGTGCTGGTGGTGCTGGTGGTGCTGGTGGTGCTGGTGGTGCTGGTGGTGCTGGTGGTGGTGGTGGTGGGCAGGTTTGTGTGTGTGTGTGCAAAAGCCAGCTTGTAATCAGGGTTTGGGCTCGCATGTGGCCACCCGGCACCTGACAGAGAAAACCAAAAAACCTTCGACGCTCTGCACTTCCGACTGGCAGGTGTTCCGACGGGAGGACCTGCGTGTGCAGAACCAAGGATGGGCTTTCTCACGTCCACTTGCGAAAACTGCAGACATTGCAGACCTATTTTGAACTGAACCCTCAGAGAAAGAGTCATGTCAGCAGGCATCCCTGTGAAGCGGTTTGCCAAGCTGTGCGAGCTGTTACGAAGAGGTCAGTTCCAACCCTGACAGCCTCATGGCATCTCATGGCTCCAAGCAGCGGAGAACCTCCGCAGGATCTCAAACCCGGCCGAACCGAACCGCCAAGCTCCGAAGTCCTGAATGCCAGAACCAGTTAACACCCTGAGCTCCAGCTCAGGTGGCGGCAATTGTTCCAGAGCGCCACGGGCCTAGGGCTAAAAATGAAGCTTTGAGGATGCCTTTGAACGAGACTCAGCCTGAAGTACCATGAAACAGCCTCGTGATTGGGCTCAGGGTTTTTTCAAAAGGGCCACCGATTCCGTTCGCACCCGCTCAGGTCATCCAAGATCGGATGTTGCTCGCCCTCAGCCGCGGCCAAGATAATACTGATCTGTCCATCTTTACGACGTTCAGGCAAGATGTGCGCAGTAGCTCACTACCATAGTTCAGTGGCTAGTTCTCGCACCACAGCAGAGCCGGGCGCAATCTACGTCGCCACGATATTGCTTGTACTTGTGTTTATATATGCTTGACTCCGCGTCATCTTTCTCGCAGCTTTATGCGTGATTTCGAGCCGTCGTTATTGATGTGTCTTGCACCATGGTTGTTTAACCTGCGGCTTGGGCAAGCCGAGCGTAGTGCCTTGCATGACCCCTGTCGTGCTATTTTTGAGCTCGCCTTTGCGGCTGACGGAAGTAGAAAGTTACCGTAAAGTTGTCTTTGCATTCAAATCTGCCGCTCGCTTCAAGACAAACTCCTATGGTAAGCGATTGGTCTTCCAAGAAGGTGGCGGTCCATGCGTTAAAATTACAGGAGGTGCACTGAAAGCGAGGATGAAGCAAAACTGTCCCCAGCCAGCCAGACTTCATCAGAGCCCTCATTCGTAGCATTGAGGCCTGCTCGCTGGCCGCCGCCACCTTCGAGGGAGGAGGGGTCTGTTTTTGGACGGTTCCTGTCCGTAGCTTTTGGTTCAGATGGTCTTTGGGAATTTAGATGGCTTAGATGGGTGGGGATAGGGCATTCATGGGGCGAACAAGTGCCAAAAGCCTAAAAGAAGGAAGCACAATGAGGCGCATCTCAGAATTTCTGGGGTTGTTCGAGGCTGTTGATCCCTCATAGCCTTGCAACGCCGCTGCTTAGCTTGAGTAGGCTTTCCATGCCACTACCTTTCTTGCAGCCCCAAACTATTCTAGCAGAAGACTTGTCTGCAACTCACACAATCATGAAGGCAAAGGCACGTAACTTCCACAGCCAAAAAGGCAAGCATCACATGTTGATGCGGGCAAAGGAAGGAACAAGTCATGCAGAATGCAACTCCCAGGTAGCAATCAAGAATCGAGAGCACCGACTTTCACAAGGAAGGGAGAAGTGCTTGCAGTGTTCCTAGCCTGAACACGCACTGTTTCGTGTTTTGCACCGTCCCGAGGAGGAAACAAACAGACGTTGAATGCGGAACATATGCCGTGGTTTCGGAGCTCACCCAGCCGCGTAGCTAACTCAGAGGCCACAAGGGATTCAACAAGATGAAACGCAAGCACTTCAAGCCCTGGAGACCTGACCTAACTTTTCTAACCCTTGACTGCCGCGGCGCAGGAGCAGTTCCTGCCAGCGGAGGCGGGCGCTGATGTTGGCCGTTTATGGTCTAAGAGTCTAAGAGTTTTAGATGCCCATCTGAACTCGGTTTGGAACTTCGCGGTAGGAAGCCGAACGTGAACCATGCCAAGCACTTGCCGCCAAAGCACCAAAGGCTGCCATTTCTGAGGTTGATAACTTCACTCCGTGCGGAGAGCAGATCACGAAAGCTGACGGAGTTAGGATTGAGTGTAGTCTTGTTTGAGTAGGGAATAGTAGGGACAAGGTCCGCAAAGCTGCGAGATATTAATGCAATCACAGGATTGGCGGGATCAACCGTTTGTTTTTGTTGTCGGATACAGGAATCAGTTTTTTGTTGTCGGATTTCGGCTAGCTCCGCCTCGGCTTTCTCAAGTATGGGGGTTGATCTTGGGGAGATGTATGGAGATGTTTAAGCTTCCAATGGGTTTATAAGGGGAACAAACGGTTTATTTGGGAACGGGTATTTTGATCCACCACCATATCTTCCTAAGTCCTGGACATCCTGGATGCTCAAGCAAAGCAGGCCGGGTATACTCTGCCGGAGGCCTTGGAGGCAGCGAAACCACTGGCGCACACGGGGGCTTCTATCAACGCGGTTGGGGGGTCCCACTCCGAGGTTTTTGAGGTGGGTAGGAGGGGGTTAGGAAGGGGGAGGGGGGGGGGAGCAGGGCAGGGGTAGGGGGAGGGGGGGGCAGCAATCATCGCTTGTTTGGGAAGGCCAGCTAAGCAAGGCGAAAAGAAGCTGTGGTACCCCCTCCCCATGTAAGGGCTTAGCTCTTTGAGAGGTTTTTACATGTTACATGTGCAACATCCTGGTGCAGAGCTTGAAGGTTCGCTTGCTTCCATGATTCGGTTAGTGGTCCAAAGACTCTCCGATAAGTGGTTTGTCTGAACCGTGTTCCTTGTCGCAGGCCTATGCTCCGAGGTTGGTGATCTGCGCCCTGCGCTGAGACTTCCAGACTCAGATGGAACACGTCAGGGCGCCACCAAGCTTGACTTGCTCCCAATTCCTACAGCAACTTCTGCCAGGTTTGCATGCCACCAGAAGTCGATTGGTCTCTCCACTTCCGACGGGCTAGCAGCCACAGGCTCAGGAAGGTACCAGCAGGGCTTAAGAAAGATTTAAGTGTGTTATAAGGGCTTCAAGTCGCCTCCGAAACCATGGGCATATTTACGGGCCGGTGAAGTTGACACGTAGACAAGGGCCGCGCCGGCGGCTTGAGGTGCCAAACTCGTGAGTCACGCGGGGTCATAATACTGCTTCACATAACCTCCCCATGTGAGGTGTGCTGGAGTATTTGCTCGTTGGACCTGCTGACTCGGACAGGACTGGCGCATCTCCCGTGCGATGCTCGAAAAACATGAAAAACCAAGTTCTGAACAACATCCTATTGTTTTCAATTTAGCTTCTCCCTCCCCCGCCACTTAAACTCATTGCCTAGTTTCGATTTCGCTAACAGCTCCCCCCCTCTTCGGAAGACGTTTCTCTAAACTCGTTCTTTTTCTCGACTTAGCCAACGGCACCCCCTCTGATAATCATTGTCTTGTTTCCATTTCACGAACATGGCGAAAGGGGATTTGGTATTGTCTTCCTCAACACGAAGACTCAAACGTGAAAACAAGGCAGGACGAAGATAATCAGGAAAGGCAGAAGGCAGCCACTCAAAGCACAGGTTTTGATGAGAAGGACGGAACGTGGCTGCCCTTTTAAACTCCGTTTAGCTTCCCCTCCTCCCTAGTAGGTCGACCGCATCATGCACCCAACCCCCAACACTGTGATCTAAGCCCCAGAAGGCCCGAACCCCAAGCAATCCAAACAGTTGTTTTTTGAATTTTAGGACAACCAAGATTATGAATCCTTCTTTCGGTGAAAACACTTCATGCTTTGTTGTAAAGCCCAAGGTCGCCACGTTCCCTTGACCCCATCCACCGCAGGAGCGGCTGCCTGAGCCACACCTGGGGAGGCCGTGCCCTGCATCGTTTTTTGCTTTCTTTTTTGTTTGGGGGAGGGGGGTTGGGGGGTTGGGGGGGGTGTGGGCGTGTGGGCGGGGAGATTACGTTAGCGGAGACCATTTCCATTTTGTAGTCATGCACCACCCCCTAGCACCCATCAACGCGTAAGTGAGTGAGTGTGCGTGTCTGTTTGTCTGTCTGTCTGTCTGTCTGTCTGTCTGTCTGTCTGTCTGTCTGCCTGTGTCTGTCTGTGTGTGTATGTGTCTGTTTGTGTCTGTCTGTGTCTGTCTGTGTCTGTCTGTGTCTGTCTGAGTGTGTGGGAGTGTGTGTCAGCGTTTGAATCTGCAGATCTGGTGGAGATGACTTGGTCCAGGTGAGGGTTAATCGGGTCATGGACGTCCCCACAAGCATTGTTCTTGGTGACTGGTTGGCTCCCCGAACTCTCAAAGCCCTTGAGCCCTCGGCTCATGGAAATGTCAGGTCCCGAGGCTTTTAAGTCCCGCGGCCGCGTCCTCGAAGCGCCCAAATACGAAGCGGAGGGCTGGACACGCGTGGAGGCTTTCTCTGGGTTTAACTCTTCAGCGGCTTTGGGGCTTCTAGGGGTTCAGGTTCGGTGTTTCTGGTCGAAGGCCGTATCCTGTGTTGTCAGGTGTGAGAGTGCAATGCCGTGCGATGCCATGCGGCCTTGTGGCCATGTGGGTTACTGAAAGCTTCAAGGGCGGAGCTTGTGGTCCTCGCGTGCGCATTTCATAGATTCTTATTATGCTGCTCTGAACACGGCTAGGAACAGAAGAACGACGATGAAGATTGCAGTATTTGCATCCAGTATCACCGCTTGAGTTTAAGTCCATTGCCGGGTCATCGGGTTTAGGGTTTAGGCCTCCGAAGATCTCCAGATCAGATTGTTTTTTGTTGTTGGCCGTTTCTGTGTTTGTGCTGCGGCATTGACTGTTTAGGATGGCGCAGAAGAATTGAAGAAATATGTTGCGGAGGGGTTGCCGACTTGATGTGGCATGTTTTAACTTTTTAAGGGGCTCGTGGATGTGAGGTTCCATAGAGCTGCGAGTAGATTGTAAAGGGTCACTTCTGATACCTTCTGTTCCGTTCCCAGGGCAGGTTTTGCGATGCATGCATGCCAGTGGGAACCATGAATCAGCTGTTGGCTTTGAGCCTTCAGGATTGTAGAGAGCCTCCCTAAGGATGGAAAGATGGTTCAAAGTAGGGATAAGTAGGGCAAATCTTGTTCAAAAAACCTGCGCAGCCGCCGGAGCTCACTGCCGCGGTCCTCGGCTCTGACGATGCGCCCGGGCGGGTTCTTGGAGCAGCAAGTTCCAGCCGCGAACAGGAACAGCGTTGGAGATTCTACATTGTGTGGTGCACGGGCTCTTAAGGTCTTCAGGGGTGCCACAGGTACTTGTTCAAGTCGAATCGGGTCAGGTTCAGGCTTGCAGCTTGCACGCATCCTGCATACAACCCCGAAATCCGATACTGAAACGTCTACAGCAGGATGGCTATGAAGCACCTCTACTTCGCAGATTTAGCCAGCAATGCCCAATGAAGTCCTTGCCCGAAAGAGAAGACTCAAGAGCTGAAATTCGAGCCTGTTCCCTGTCAACATGTGTCATCATCTGTCAACTCTCACATCTCTCAGCTTCAAGCCGCGGCCCTCCAAACCTGTTTTCGATGCAAGGCCTTGTTGCATCATGTATCGTGTTGCCACCTGAACCCTAAACCGCACCCGCGGGCGTCCCAGGTAGGCACGAATCGTGCTGTCTCTTTTCGACGGCTTTTGAAGCCTCAACTCAGCTTTCAGGCTGGCACCTGAGACCTCAGCTTCGGTCATTGTTACACAAATCTAGGGCCAGCATCGAGGAGGCCCAGGTCGAGGGTTAGAGGTTCTTCGCCGAATGATTTTTCAGGGCCAGAAGGTCTGGGGCTTTGGGGTGGGGTCAGATCGAGGGCTGGATTGAACCTCTAAGCCGACTGAGGAGTAGAAGGTGCATAAAAGCTGCAAGATGCTGAGGCTCCTGAGTGTCCGCAAGTTGAAATCACGATGGCCCTTCGCAGGAGACGTTGCTGAGCCCAAAGTCGGCAAGCGAGATCTGCGAGACCCAGGAGTTGATCGTGAAAGCGAGTTTGGGTCTGACTCGGTCTCAGGGTTCTCAGACGGTTAAGGGGACCTTTCATGGGCCTTTCGTGGCTTCAGCTTGCCGAGGCTTGAGTTTCGGATTTGAGGCCTGACACACGAAGAGAGCGGAGCCTCAGCCTTGTTATCCACACCAAAACCCAGGGCCTGAACTTTCACTCTCGGTCCAGTTGAGTGAGGCACGAAGCCAGCACGAAGCCAGCATGAAGTTAGTATGTTTGCTGGGTTTGTCAAGTTGCGAGAGCTAACACAGTCACACCTGCACTATACTCGAAGCCGAAGACCAGTAATCATTGCGGCAAGCCTCCTACGGACACATGCCCATCCCCGCAACCTCTTTTGCAATCCCAAAACCCTCAGCGCGTATCCAATAACTTTTCCAGCTGAGCAGTGCCCGAATCCTTGCCTCATGTCCAGCCGCATCCTCCATGGGTGCAGTCTCCCGCGCAGTGCACGCCAGGTGGGCGGGAGGAGGTAGCCAATCAGAACAATGTTTTTACATGCACCTGCGGGTCAGTTTCGAAATGGGAGAAGTCCGGAAATCAGATTGAGAATGTGCGAGGATGTAGGCTGCTACTCACTGCTACTCCTTCCCCCCTTCATGCTCTGTTGCAAAAACAAATTCCCAAAAGGTGGTTCTTGTTAGGCTGCCGGACATGGCTAAGGCTCTCCAGCTCAGCCTCGGACCCGCGCAAGGTGGGACACGCGCAATGCGCTGGTTGCAAGGTTTAGAGGAGAGCCTTCTGCCCCTGCATTGCAAAGAAGCCTAGCAGCAGCGGGCCTGGAGCCCTGGACCCTTACAGCGACGCCTGCAAACGTGTGAGCGATTGAGCGATTGCCGTCGCCTCTTTCAGGCATTCAGCAATCACAAAACGCAAGGATTCAAATGAAAACCGTATACAGCAAGCTTACGCTCAGGCGACCACGGCACTCAAGCGGCAGCACGGCGAGGGTGTCGCCGCCCAGCTTCTAAAGGCTTTTCGAAGGTTGCAAAAGGTTTGTGTAGGCCGCTTTGAAAATCCCCCAAGCCATAACCAGTCAGAAAGGTCGCCATGCTTCAGACTATGTTGGATGAGAAGCTGGAGCCCAACGTTCAGCACTACAATGCATCCTGCCGGCATGCGGTTGAGGGTTGAAAGGTTGAATGCTAGACCCTTTTGGGCTTTGGACTCTGGCCCAGCTGCAAACACATTGCCGTGGAAGATGTGAGTTCCCTGTGCGCGCGCGGCAGCTCTGCAAGGCCTCAACCAACAAGCCAATCAAACGCCCCTCCCACCGCTGAAGAAAACGCGCAGCACCACGGCTCTGCATGGTTCTACCGCCGAAGCGCATGAGGTCAGCATCAGCACCCTGGGTCGCTCCAGTCACTGGCAGCTCTCGCAAGAGTGCTTCCGCACCTGAGCCAAAGCTTCGAGAATTAAACGTTGGAATTCTTTAGGGGTTTGAATTGTAGGTGGTGCGGAAATTGGGGTTTTAGGACTGGGTGTTGCATGGATCAAGTCCCTGAACACGTACAACTCTGCAACCAGGTCTCATGGAGGAGAGGAGTGTTCGGAAGGACACTGCTGCTAAGCTGCAAGATGGGAGATGAATTCCGTTCGGTGGTGAAACTTGTTCAAAACGACAACTTTTCCCTAGGAAAAAGTTGTCTTTAGAAAAAGCAACTTGCCCCTAGTAAAAAGTTGGTTTTAAGAGGAAAACCAATTTTTTCCTAGAAAAGCTTTTCCCTGGTAAAAAGATGGATTTGAACCTTTCCCAAGTACAGTAGAAAGTTTGGTCAGAAGTCCATCTTCTGACTAGGGAAACCCTTTCTAGATCCTCCTCATTTGTACATGGAACGGGTGGGTTTTAAACGGCCTTACGACCGAAACAGACCACGGTCATGTGGGAGGGGCGGGGGTCATATAGCTCACCTCCCCCCTGACCTAGCGGGAGGCGATGTATCTCGGAAAATAGACATCTTTCTTTACATATTCACATATTGTTTGAAATCAACCAGTATAGACATCCCGTAGCTGTTTGGTCATCTAGGCAAACAGTGCTTCTTCTGGATAAAGTACTGCTTGCACCAAGCAAATACTGATCTAATACTAATTGCGAATTGGATATACTAAGGAAGTACCAAGTATACACTTCTTGCGTTCTACATCCAATGCGATTTCATTACTGATTGAAAAGGACCTTGAATACAATTAATACATGAACTAAGTCTTACTTAAATTAAACACAAAGGTATAAGGTAGATATAGAAAGAGGTACAAGATAAATGCCGATTAGGTGAATGTAAACAAAACAGCATATGCGGGAAGACTTAAACTCATGTCACTTAAGAATTGCTTGGGTTATGTCCTTTCGTGTGGGCTCTTCTTTTCTTATCTCAGAGTCGCTCACCGGGTAATGAAGGACAGCTACTGGGACACCCACGTCAGAGGCTGACAAGCCAGCATTGGATTTGTTTTACGGACAGACAGCTCTGGTTGTTGGTTTTTGGAACTCCTTGTTTGAGCAAGTAGTGCTTCCACCAGGCAAAACATTGATCAAATATGATAATATGATCGAATACTCAACATGAATCGCATGCAGTAGCGAAGTATATAAGTACAAAGAAAACAGCCTATGCGTCAAACGAAAGAGTCATTACTCAGTACATGCGGAGTTAACACTCATAGAACACATATTGAATCGTCCAATGCTTTTTCAGTGCGCAATCTTGCACCACCAGTACATGCGTACTTGAAACGATTGAGGCATCAAAACCCCGCACCCCCTGCTTAACATTGGCGGCTGGGACTCTTTAAGCGGTGCAAGATTTCGGCCAGTGGAGCAAATCCGGCCGGTAGCTTTTCACAGCCAATGTTTAAAAGGGTGCACGGGGAACACAAAAAGACGTTTCTGAAAAGCGGTGCAATATTTTGTCCATCCACAGTCCCTTTCGGCGAGTGTTGCCAGGTATGCTCTACGAGCGTGAGTGATTAGCTATGGCTTCAACGACTTTTACTTTGCTGGGGTGCAGTTTTGCATTCCCAAGGTGCCTCAAATGCGTGCAAAATTACAGTCAACACTCAGTGAACACTCAGTCAACACTACAGTCAACACTACAGTCAACACTACAGTCAACACGACGAAAACCCTGGGAAACCAGCAGATTCCACAATTCACTCGTTTTAAAGGAAAAATGCGTTGTTTTAGCTTCTTAATGCCCAGAACGGCAAAATGCTGGATATTCCAGCATTTTGGCAGTGTTGACTGTCGTGTTGACTGTAGTGTTGACTGAGTGTTGACTGAGTGTTGACTGAGTGTTGACTGTCATTTTGCATGCATTTGCTGCATTCGCAGGAAATACAGTGTCGTTAAGCTTCTTAATGTCAAGAACAGCTTTTCGCAGCGTTGACTGTAGCGTCGATTGTAGATGGAATGAATGGCTGTGTCGTGTGTCCCGAGCCCAGGCACCCTAGAAATGGGTGGGCGCGCGCTCTCAGCTTCCAGTTAGTGTAGGTGCGCAAAAGATCGACTTTTGCCCTTCGGTGGATGGACGCAATCTTGCACCACCAGTACATGCGTACTTGAAACGATCGAGGCATCAAACCCCGCACCCCCTGCTTAACGTTGGCGGCTGGGACTCTTTGAGCGGTGCAAGATTTCGGCCAGTGGAGCAAATCCGGCCGGTAGCTTTTCACAGCCAATGTTAAAAAGGGTGCACGGGGAACGCAAAAAGACGTTTCTGAAAAGCGGTGCAAGATTTTGTCCATCCACAGTATTTCAGTACTAGCTACAAGACTCTTGAGTGCAACCAATATATTAAACGAAATATACATTTCGAAACGAGTCTAAAAAGCTGTTACTTAAATACATAATATGATATCCTATGCTCTGCCTGGAAAATCATTTCTTTGGAAACGCATAATGGCACTTGCAAGACGAATTCGCGGTGACGAAAGAAAGGTTTATCCTACTGGTCGAATATCGTGAGATAATGTGTTTTGCATGCACGTCCTTAAAAGACATCGTTGCTGGAGATTGATCTTCACATTGCGAGAAAGATATAGTACACCACCTCGGCCGAAGACATGATCATAGACCTATAATCAGATATCTATCACGCTTTCTTGTCTTGTGTATTGATTGAGTATGCCTCGGGGTTATGAGGACTACAAAACAGAAAGGGTTTACAGAGCAATGTTGCGATTTGGATTTCCTTAAAAAAGGGTGGGTTTGTGACCAATTTTTGCTAGGGAAAAGTTGGTTTTTTCACCAAGACCAACGTTGTTACTAGGGATTCGGAAAAATCTTCTTTACTCGGGAAATTTTAAGCGTACTTTTTGTTGGTGAAGAGTACGAACTTTTCCCTAGTGAAAAGTTGGTTTCGCTGAGAAATACCAGCTTGTCCCCAGTAAAAAGTTAGTTTCGGTCAGACAACCATCTTCTGACTGCGGAAACCCAAAAGGAACCCAAAAAGCATCAAAAAATGACTTTTTCTAGATCCTTCTCATTTCTCTGAAAAAGTTGTTTTTGTTGTTTTTGCTTATTGATGCTGCTGGTATCAGTATCGAATCCTGTGTTCAAGCCTAAGTTCATATACCCTAGATAGTCAGTTCGAAGAAATCCAACACTTGGAAGCTCTTTTTGTTTGCCTCTGATCTTGTGCACAGTAATCTTGTGCGCAGCCAATAGTGTTGTACACCAGCACCTAGAATTCTGTAATTTACAGCATGTGGGGCCTTTGAACTCGCGGTGTTGAATAGCAGTTGGGCCTTCGGGAAAAACAAAGGGGCGCCAAGTTCGGGAGAAAACACCTCCGCCGAACACTCCTTTTTCTGCAGACAGAGGTGACATACAACGCTTCGATCGCTGCATGCTCAAGGCCGGAGAGGTAACATGAATTTCGTTCATGGTCTGAGTCTAAGTTTTTGGGGTGTTAGGATGGCTTTACGGGGTTCGGGCAAACGGGTGCAGATCCACAACTTGCAGCCCGTTTTGCGACACGCAAAACGATGTGTTGGAGGCATCTCTTGTGCGCTGGATGTCGCGAGTTGTTACAAGGTCGTTTTTTTGGAGCTTCGTTTGGGGTGGCTGTTGGGCCGTTCACACAATGCACTTGTTTTCAGATCCCTGTGGCCTTTCAGCCGAGAAAGAAGGAGGCAACGATGAGATACTGAGAAAGAGATCCTGAGAAACTGAACAGATGCTTTAGCCCTGGGCCGAACCACAACCCCAAACCAAGAAGTCTCGACCCTCCACGACGACGCAGCAGATCGGCCTCAAGACGCTTAGGGAAAGGGGCCCGTCACCTGCTGCAGCCATGGGAGACCGCAGTCGCACCAGTGACGCATTGATGGGCTTGAGGTTGCAGCGTTTGAGATAGGTTGAGATGGTTTCTCGTGACATATAGTAGCCTTTGGAATGAAAAAACAGGTTTTGCCTTGAGAAAGATGTCCCCTCCTTCCAGCCAAACCCTTAAAGAAGGCTCCAAGGGTTTGGAATTTGGAAGTGCAGGGCCTTAGAGCTTCAAACGGCAACGTCAGTAGCTTTCCCCCGATCCTTGCTCTGAGGATCTCGATCTCGCGATGGTCCCAAGGATGTTTCCTCGGCCGCTAAGGCAGGAAACAGCACCTTGGACTGCTTCGCCTTTCAACGGGCCAGGTATTTGTTTCCAGCGTTTTGGGCATGGAGATAAGGGGAGGGTCGGGTTGGAGAATCAACAGTACGAAGTGGCAACCTGACAAAACTAGTTGGAGCTGCAGAATCTGCAGCACGCACAGGTCATGCACACGCATTGCTTTTTCTGCAAGCAGATTCTGTTTCGGCTTTGTCAAGGCGAGCAGGAGATTGTCGCAGTGGCCATCAAGCAGCTGCCAACAGACATCCGCGAACGCGGCTCGAATCCAGTGGACCCGGAACCCACCAAGCCCATCAAACAAAGCCCAGAGACCAGCCTGGACTTCAACTTTTGCTCGCTGGTCCCTGTTGCACTAATGAATCTCGCCACTTTGCATTTTCAGTGGTGGGGCTGTCTCAGATAGAAGCTTGAATCATACGAAGCCCGAAACCCAAAACCTTTCTTCGGACTTTTGTGGCTTGGTCGATTGCTTTTTGTCTTCCCGAGTGGAAAGGTTCAGGGGCGATTTCTGCAAAATCTGCCCCCAAGAGCTTCCGAATTTCTCCGGCTTCGTGATGTAGATCGTAAACCCCACTTGAACGAAGCCCGACGATCTGAACCCCAATGAAAAAAACGCTCCAGAAGCCTCATGAGTACGGGATGCCTTCTTCGCGAACTTGGTTCTCCTCTTGTGAAGGCTTGGAGAAGTTGTTCGAAGAAGGCCTGCTGAAGGAAGGTGACCTTGATCTCCGTCGCACAGCCGCATTCGGGTGCTCTGAGTTTTCGGATTGGGGCTCCGAACTCTCGGGACTCGGCTGTCGGTCCCTTACAAGGTTTTAGCATGCTCTGTCGGATCTTGTGTTGAGAGAAGACACAGAGCCACATTAAGCGCATGTTATGGGGCTAACACTGCACCGTGCGCGGTGATCTCTGTGGGTTGTGCCAAAGTGTGCTTTCACCTCAGTCACTCGCATTCCCCTTGAACCGCTCGGTGTTGACTTGCCTTCGACCAAGGTGCCATTACGGTCTTTGCCTCTCTGAACGAGAACCTTCAGTCTCGGGTCCTGAACCATATGGAGACGGAGCGAATTTACGCCAGATACCTAGTGGAAGGAAAACACTGGCAGGAGGTTTGCTCTGAGGCCTAGGCAGGGGACACTGACCTTGAATAGGCATTGTGTCTTCGGGCATTTTCACAGAGTGCCTTTCTTGAGGCCAGCAAAGGTCCTTCAATTCGTAGGTTAACGTCGCGGTCTAGCCAAAGGTTTGAGCATTGGGCTTCATCTCTCAGGTGGCCAATGCCCGCTCAAAGAGTGGGTTTTTGATTGCCACATGCCACTTGGGCCGCATGGTCTCAGACAATCTTCGGAGTTCGTAAGGCCTCGATTGTCATCCATGCCACACGTAAATGGAGCTTCGGATGGGGATCTGCAATTTAATGGGAAGTCATGTCACACAGCACCATGAGAAAGCCTAGCAACACACATTTCAACTCTCCACGCCGTGCCTCAGCTCCTACGACAATGCATCCACTCCGCGTCCCCGGCCCTTCAAACGCTTTCGTCCTCCTCGCTTTGTTCCCAAAACCCTTTGGTATGCTCCTTAGCTCAGGCGACAAAGCCAAGACTGGCTGTCTCGATGCACGGGGTCTAGGAGCCCTGGGTCTGCACTCTGCGCAACTCTCTCACAGTCGGGATGTTGCACGCAAATGCCTGTCCAGGCTCGCCCTTTAAGAGCGTCACGATCTCCAAAGTAGGCTAATTCGCCTGTAGACCTCTACAGGAAACTTACCAGCTCAAAGCCCCAAGCTACACTGCAGCTACACTAGCTACGAGCTACCCGAATTCCAAAAGCTTTCTGATTTCCTGAGCTTTCAAAACCCATCAACAACACCAGAACTGCTTGGGGCCCCAACGGCCCTGGCGACTATCTGAACGAGTGTTGTTGCGAGTGTTGTTGCTCTTGGCTTTGGCCTTTGGGGTGCTGAGGGGGGTAGTGAGGCAGTGCGTGAGAATTGGAGTTTGGCCATGGTGGGGCAGGAGCTATCGACCCGTGGCGCACAGCCCTCGTGGCGCTACTTGTCGGTGCAGGAATCTGCAGGAATTGAGGTTGGGCTTGAAGATAGAAACCGTAAACCGAGGCACCTCTGCAAGCCCCAGAGCTTGTGCACTTCCATGCACCCTTGCTCCACTAGGCAAAGCAAGCCTCCCAAGGATGGCCACGCCGAAGCAGAGGCAAATTGAGCTCAAGAGCGAACAGGAGCGCTGAAACCTTGGCCCTTTGACTTGACCCTCAAAGGAGGCGGAGCAGCCAGCATGCCGGCGCAGGGCGGGGGGGGGGGGGGGGGGATTGGTGTAGGTGTGAAGAGACCCAGCCGCCTAAAGTCTTGCGAAAAGTTGTGAACTTGAGAACTTTGGGACCCTTTGCTTGCGGGCTTCCAAGGCTTGAAGGAACATGTAGGGGATCAGGCTCGTTCAGGGTTGAGGTTCAAGGCCACTTCTATAGGCTTGTACAGTACCCTGCTCCACTCTCAGACCACCAGCTGCTGGACAGGGGTGGGCCGGGCACCGGGGAGGATTGGCTGGACGAGAAGGGTGAGACCCCTATCAAGATCAATGTGGACGTGCCGCTGGGCCCAAGAATCTTAGGACGGTTTGATGTGTTCGCCTTTGCAGGTCTTGTCTGCTGTAGGATCCAGGGGTCCTTGAGGGTCTTGTTCGGGGTGTGATGCTGTGGTGGGGCCCCTGTTCTTCCTCACGCCAGGTCACCAGGTGTTTGTGTCTCTTCGACTTCATTTCCAAACTTTCCTGGCATAGAAGAAGCAGTTGAAAGGACCTGAAGCATGAGACGCTGTATGATCTGGAATGGGGTTGCAGGGGAGGAGAGGGAAGGCATCATTACATCTGGGGGCTGGACCGGGCGTCTCTATGCCCCACACCTCGGCAAGCGATTTATTGGAGAATCTCAACATGAAATGGGTTGATTCCAGAACCTCCATAGCAATGAAGGCGTCGATTGAGCAGTTGCACACAGGATTACGGACATGATTCAGGCTCTACGCGGAATCTGGAATAACAAGACCTGCCGGGATATCTCCATGGGCAACAAGGAGATGTCCACACCACAAGCAGAAAGGGGCTTACCAACCTACAGGCTGCGTCACAGTGCCCTCCAAAGAGCGAGGTGTTACACATGGGTTTCGAGGTGAGGGGAGGTCTGCAGGCAGTGAGTGGGCAAGGGTTGTTGGGTTGAGGCGAGGTGGAGGTGGGGCAAAGCCTCATGTGCAGGAGGTTGTCTGGCATGGGTGAGAGTTACGTTTGGGGTTCAGTCTTCCCTCCCCACAGGGAAGACGATTGGCACAAGGGCGGCTAAGCTTGTATCGTGGAATGTCAAAAACTGAAGTGCCGGTCGTGGTCAACAGCGGCTCACAGTTTCATCTGTGATTTTCGTACACCAGGGCACCCTGCTGAAAGAGCCCAGGGCTTCGGGCACCTTAGGCATGCAGAAGAACACGACGACGAAGAGTGAGAACGAGTGTGTGTGTGTGTGTGTGTGTGTGTCTGTGCGTGCGAGAGAGAGAGAGAGAGAGAGAGAGAGAGCCATACAAGGGGTGGGTTTATCTCACGTGGCGCGTGTTTTTTGTACGTCGCGCAGTGCGCAGCGTCTACTTGCAGAAACCAGGTTTCATGCTAGCTGCTAGTATCGTGCACAATCAGCTGTTTGGCCGGCGTGGTCACTTTACAGCCGGGACAAGTTGCTCCATTCACATGTGAAGAGTGTCTACCTTTTCTTTGTCAATTTCTTTTCGGTCGCACTGTTTATCTGGTCAAGAGCAGACTCATGTACCAACGGAATGCCACGGACCAGCACCACCAGCAACTTGAACACGGCTGCTTGAAAACGCTAGGTGCGCTTTGTTCCGCACCACCCCTCAGAAGTAGGAGCGGTTTGTGTCGAGACTCTAGTGATCTGTATAGCCCTGATGAAGTGGCCTGACCCACAAATCTGGGTTCTTATATAACGGAACAGCGTTACATACTTCGCGGTGGCTTCATGAATTTTTCTTGGGGGATGCCTGCTTGACGCGGAAGCAGAACTGCATAAAAAATGCGTAAATACCTTGGCGTCTGCCACCTATGCGGTTTCTGCATGCTTCCAACGCAGCGTCTACTTGGGGATTCGTATTCCCTGTTGCATATTTCTGCGATTGATGCGCGTTTTCTGTCTACTTGGGCTGCTGCATATGTTCTCACCGGGTGAGGTGAGATAACTCTACCACCGAGTAGCCATGTCTATCTACAGAGATGAAAAGTAGTATGCCTCATGCGACAACGTTTATCAGGGCATATCGTAGTTGCGAGCAAGGCTTGAGAAGTGTATCTGCATTTAGAGCGGCGGCATTAGTGTGGGAATCTCAAGCTTTAGAGACATGGCCTAGTCTACACGGGAATCTGCAAATGGAAGATCCATCGTGTAGAGTTGTTATCAACACCCTTTAAATGGAGATTTCAAAAAATCGCCCTTGAAATATGTTCACCGTGTAGAGTGTTAATCACCATTAATATGCTTTAAGCAGAAAGGGTTTACACTGATAGCATGAGAATGTCTTACGTGTGCATTTGTGTGCAATTAAGCAGCGGTCTAGGGCAAATGTTTAATGGCAGACCCTACTCGGATCCATGCCGGCGCACCCAAATTCCTCAGAATAGCTTAAGCAAGAATGAGGACCTTTAACGGTAGACTCTACTTGGATCCATGCCGGTGCACCCAAATTCCTCAGAATAGCTTAAGCAAAAATGAGGACGACCGTTCCCTTTAACGGCAGACTCTACTCGGATCAATGCCGGTGCACCCAAACTCCTCAGAATAGCTTAAGCAAGAATGAGGACGACCGTTCCCTTCAAAACCTGTGGCGATGTGTGGAAAAGTCGTTTCGCCCGTTGAAGGTTTACGGCTCTTGTAGCCCATCTGGGAACGTGGCTAGATTGCCCGGCGCTCAAACCTAAAGGAACTAGCTCCGAAGCATTAAAAAAAAGGGGGTTGAGGTTTGGCCTTTGTGTTCTTCTATCCTTAAACCCTGGAGCCCATGAGCAGCTTCCACCCCAAAGCCCTAACCAAACCGTAACTTGCCCAGGAGCGTCGTGGAGAGCGAGCTCGGTATGAAGCTTCGTCAAAACAGAGATGCTAAGAGCCCTAAAGCTTCTTGGAGGCTCCGTGTTCAAGGTTTAGCGTGTGCCTAAGGGTTAGCCACACTGAAGTTGAAGGCACTTCAGACGGATTTTGCATTATGCTGCTTGTCCCAAAGTGTCAGAGCTCGGACTTGATTTCCTTCCGTTGGCCTCACGAAAAGAAACTAAGCTAACTTAAGAAACCTCAGAAGCTTAAGGCTTCAAGCCCAAAGATTGGAAAAGGAACAGCGTGACTGTGGAGCTGCCCCTCACGGAGACCTGCGCTGCGGTAAAGGCCGCTTCCTCTGACATAGGCTACTGTACTTCGGGCTCGAGATCTTAGGTCTTACATGGTTTTACTATGTTAGGGTTCCGGTTGCTCGGGCTTCAACTACGTGTTTGGTCCAAGACAAAAGGGCTCAGCCTCAAGCCCTTGGAACGGCCAAGTAGATACGAGGGTGCCTGCGCAAAGGGCCCTAGGGCCCTAGCTAGCTTGACTGCACTGCAGTCCTGTCTCGTGACATATCAAGGTTTACGGGGCGTAGGTTTGAGTTTGAAGCTTGGGGGGGGGGGGGGGGGTTGTTGTAGCCATTTCACTGCTGTTGCCCCAAGCCGTCGAAGTTCCAAACACCTGAAAAACACCCAGGGCATAAGCCTTTCTGTGGCACCTCAGATACCCTGATGCCAGGCGAAGCTTGTCGCCATGGGAGTTCGCTCGATTCCAGCGAATCGCATGATGCTCTTGCCTCAGACTCGCACGTGGTACCGTACCAGCAGGACCTGCTAACAAGCTACCTTCATGTGAACCCATGCGCCCAATCGTTGGGAGAAGTCTTGCTGAGGCTTCACAACGAGCCGGTCGGTTTCTTCTTGAAGGAGCAGCTGCTGTTTTGTCCCAGCCGTGGGCGCGGATATGGGTTGCAGAGTTGAGTGTACTTCGGAGATACATCAACCCAAACGCACGGCAACAAATGCCTGTTCCAGGACGTCATGGGCCCCATGGACCTTTCTATTTTGGTCGGAGGCCCCTTTAGCACAATAGGTCATGGGCCCCACTGCCCCTGAACAGCATCCATTCCCAGCCACAATCACTCCCTCGACATCGTTGAACAACATCCACCTGCACCTAGACCCCAATGTTCCTGCAATCGTCGGCTCCAACATGGCATTGAACACCAAGCAGGCCAAGACGAACGCCACGCTAAGCTCTCGAGGTCAGCTAGATGGGGACAACCAGACAGCCAGGTAAGGAACACAGTGTAGTCATCACCATCGAAATCAACACCACCACCGTGCAACCCAACCGACGTCAAGACACACGACAGCGACCGATGCGTGAGTTTCCATGCCTAGCAGCAGAGCACTCCTGAGAATTCGCAGTCATGTAGACAACCAGATTATTTTCTTGCCCTCATAGCCATTGCATATCTGGTTGATTTGAGTGTTTTGCTGTTGTTGTGGCACAGTCCTCCGCAAAGGAGCGATTCACTTTCGCGTACTACAACCTCAGTGATGGCATCACGTTGACCCTTTCGCAGCGCAAGCGTGCCGGCAGCAAGTTCCGCCGGGACCACACGGTCATGCCCAAGCGGCCAAAGGCCCCACCTCCCGAAAAGAAGCCCGAGCCAACCCCGGCAGCTGGAGGCGTGCCTGCAAAGGCGGGGCTGCCCTCTTTGCCTGGCCTTCCCGAGCTTCCCAAGCTGCCAAGCTTGCCAGGACTGCCCGGAATGCCTGGCATGCCCGGTATGCCCGGCATGCCCAGCATGCCAGGAGCAGCGACTTCGCCCGCAGGACCCACCGGCATCCCACCAAAGCCCGGCATGCCAGCCGCAACCCCACCACCCAGCATGGGCCTCCCTGGCGGGATGCCCAGCCTCCCCAACCTACCAGGTCTCACGGTGCCTGGCGGCATGCCCGGCAAGGCTCCAGGAATGGCGCCTCCCATGCCAGGCGGTGCACCAGGTGGTGGTTACCCCAAGATGGGCGGGATGCCCGGCATGCCTGGAATGCCACCTGGCGGAATGCCAGGTGGGATGCCAGGTGGAATGCCAGGCGGAATGCCAGGCGGAATGCCAGGTGGAATGCCAGGTGGAATGCCCAAGATGGGCGGCATGCCGGGCATGCCAGGAATGCCCGGAATGCCAGGAATGCCCCCACAGTTCTGATGGAGAAGTCTTCGGCAGGAAGTGATCAGCGGCGCTTGCACACTGTTGAGTCATGGGTGTTCTCGTGAAGTCGGACCAGCTGGGCCTATGTTAGTAGTTAGCAGCAAGATTCAAAAGAAGTGGTTGCCAGAGAGAGCCGGCTCATCAAGAGACATCCGTGCCACCGTAAACAACTTGCTCTGGCAGCAGCACGAAAACCGGCTATGTGCACAGGGGGTGGAATGATGTCTTCAAGTTAGAAGTCCAGGGTTCATCTGTGTCCGGGTCCGCAGCAAACTTGAGCTTCTCGTGCTGGAAACTGCGTGCTTCAGTGCTTCACAGAGTTTGCCCGTTTTGGTGGTGTCTTTGAGGCTCTAGACAAAGCCTGAAAAGGTAACCTTCAAAGACTTAGACTCGAAGAGGGGTCGCTAAAGAGCAACGAGTTGTGCCTCGCCAGGGCCGGCCGTTTTGAGCGTGCTTGGCATCTCTTCACTGAGATGCCACTGGCCTCGATAGCACAGGCTGCCGAATCAGGGGCAGAGGATGACCGAGGTGTTGCTGTTTGGCGTAGGGTTTAGGATTCAAGTGTGCGGACCAGACTTGCAACTGAAGTCCGATTTCACCTACTGAAGGCAGCGCGGGGCAGTTCCAAGGTCATGCCACTAGGGCTGCAGGGATTGCAGAGTTCCTACAACGTTCCCACAAGGCCTCCCGCAAGGGTTCAGCGGACCGACTGTCCCATGCAAACCCTGAGCCGCAACTTCTACTCGGTCCGCATGCACATGCTCCTTCAGAAACCCATGTAGACCTGCAACAAGTCAACGTCTTGACAAACATTGACAAACAAACAGAACAGCCTGCGAACAGGACCGATACACCTACAGCAGCGCCATGAAAGTCTGCTCTGAACTCCAGCAGTGGGCCATGGTGCTTCGTTCCGTGGCCAGTCGACTCTTATTGTAGGCTTGCAGCATGTTGCGGCATGTTGCAGCTTGCACAGTTTCAGGTCTAGTTGGAGCGAAACGTTTCCTTGCCTCAATGTCTGAGGCGCGGGCTTTCTGCCGAAATCCCATTGCATTATGTCCATGTCACTTGCATCTTCTCGGAAGGTCCGAGAGTTTGAAAGCCTCGAAGCCCACAAATAGCGCGCAGATCCGAGGTTTGCTGGAGGAGCCACAGTGATTGGCATGGCGGGCCGATACGGCCGGCTTAGGGAAAATGAGCTTGTGAGGAGTACCCGAATGTCCTCACGGTATGGATTTCCTTCTTAGCCAGATGTACTCCTGGGCTATCATTCTGCTGCATCGGAGATCTTTGTCGCTGTTTCTGGGGATGAGGTTTCCTTTGGGAATGCTGGCGTGGTTGGGTGAACGCGAGTGAAGACTGACACGGGCTTTGCCTCGAGCGCAAAGCATCCTAAACCGCAAGATGGAAAAGCCTTATTTGTTTGGATTTCGCGAACAAGCTGTCCGAGCCCTAAAGGCCATAAAGTCTTTTCCAGGCACTGCCAGCGCATGTCTTCCCTCGGCAGGACATGAGGACTTACAGCATCGTTCGGGACCACGTTGTCTACAACACCAGCGACTTGTTCTGAAGGGTCGCTAAACCGGGGCCTCTCAGCTCGGTAGATTGCAAGTTGAGGCTCGTCAATTGGAGCATGGTGGACAGCAACAATTTCCGACAACAGCCTGTTTTCAGCACTATTTCTCTTGACCTGTTCTTACGTCTCCCAAAGCTGAACTTCAAACTTTTTGGGTTTCCTTATTTAGTAGGAATAATGAAGTTTAACCTTTTTTTTCCCATGGTTATTGGGGAAGTAAGTGTTACCATTAAATTCAAGGGTTCCCCAGAGCACAATCCACGGCTAGAGCTGCCAGAAGATAGAGCGACATTGAGGCGGAAGGGCTTGTAGTTGAGTCTGAGCCAGGTTGCAGCAGGGTGGAAAGCAACTTTGCAGGCTGGCCTGTTACCGAGAGTGACAATAGAGTAAAGATGAACTCTTTTTAACCCCCTTAGCCCCCAACCCACCCCTTGCATTCATCGGCTTCCCAGGCATCAGTGCCTGCGAGAAGGAGCCATGCCGACATCGAGAGCTGAGAACGACATGATGGTTTCCGGGTTTTTGGGGGATTTTGGGGGTGCGCAGGTTGCCACGGGCTTAGAAACGCAGCATTGTGTATGCAACATCCTCAACTGCCGCAATCAGCACCTTAATGCTTCAGGTCTTCATGGTATTGCCACCGCAATCCACTGCACCTGCAAACCCTGAAGACATCGAAACATTACCATCACCCGCCTGTGGAGTGAGAGAGGCGAAGCTGGTAATGAAAACACTTGGTGCATGGGACGAACTCAGTAGGGACGGGGGCCTCGTGCTTGCGAGTGCCCGCAGTACCCTTTCCAGCTTAGCTTGGCTTTTCTCCCCAAGCAGTTTCTGTAGGGGTTCAAAATTCAATCGTGCCCTTCCTCCGCCCCGAAATTGTGATTGCCATCTTGTTTCCATGTCTCACACGCGCCACCTAGACACAGAGACAGGGGCGCATCCCCCTTTCTTGCCTCCCTTCTTGTCTTCCTCTATATGCACCAGCCAGCATTCACGCCCCCCGTCCCCAGTGAAATTTACCCCCCCCCCCCCGTGGTTCAACGATGGGTTCGGGGCTGTTGGGTTTCGGGTTTTCAGGAAATTTTCACTATGCCCCGGTTGTTCATGGTGGCTTTAGGTTTATATAAGGGTTTAGGGTTGGGTTTGTAAGCTTAGGGTTTAAGGTTGCTGGGGGGTGTGAGTGTTCGGAGCCTAGAGACGCAGAACCAAATCACCAAACGCCCCCTCTCTGGGCTCGCTTGTTGCTCCCTTCTAGACGCAAAACCAGATCGCTGGACGCCCCGCTCTGTTTGTGCCTAGCGAGCTTATCTCCTTGTGTCGCCTCTGCCCTCGTGTCTCTCTTGTCTCTTTTCAGGCAAAGAGATCACTGGACAAGATGCCGCGCAAGTCTTCCTTGTCAAACTACCCTCGGAACCAGAGCCTGATCAATTGACGACGCGCTTTTAGTCTCTCCTCTAGTCTCTCTGTGTTATCTCAGTCCCCCTTAGAGCATTGCACCAGAGCACCTCGGTGGACGCCACTCTGGGGGGGAGGGTGTGTTATGTGGTAATGGAAAGGCGTGCGGGCTGGCCGCCCGCGCTTGCTTAAGAGCTGGGGGGGGGGGGTTGTTTTGTGGTAGTGGAAAATCATGCGGGCCGGCAGCCTGCGCGCGTTTAAGAGCTGGGGGGCATGTTTTGTGGTAGTGGAAATGCGTGCGGGCCGGCAGCTGCGCTTGCTTAACAGTGGGGGGGATGTGTTTTGTGGTAGTGGAAAGGCGTGCGGGCCAGCAGCCCGCGCTTGCTTAAGAGCTGGGTGGGCTTGTTTTTGTTGTAGTGGAAGGCGTGCGGTCTGGCAGCCTGCACTTGCTTAAGGGCTGGGGGGTGGGGGGGCGTGTGATAGCGAAGAATGTGCGGGCCGGCAGCCCGCGCTTGCTTAAGAGCTGGGCCGCGTGTTAGTGGAATGGCGTTTTGTGGTAGTGAAATGGCGTTGGTGCCGGCAGCCCGAGCTGGCTCAAGAGCTGGGGGGGGGCATGCTTTGTGCTTGCTTAAGAGCTGGGGGCGTGTTTTGTGGTAGTGGAAAGGCGTGCGGGCCAGCAGCCCGCGTTTGCTCAGGAGCTGGCGGGTTGTGTGGTAGTTCTGTGCTAGTGGAAGGAGCGCGGGCAACTTGTTTGCCTTCTTTTGGAAATCGGTGAATGTGCATCACCTTCCGCAGTTAGTGCTTTGAGTCCTTCCACCACTCTGTAAACCAGCTACCTTCGACCTCTGGCGAAGAAGCACTGCAGTTTCTCCGTATGGTTTGCCAGCTTGACCTCAGATTTTCGTAGCGGGCAGGGTTAGCACACTCAGCAAAGTCAGTGAGCGCCGCAAGGCCTTGGGCATCTTTTGCGAAACAGTTGTTCAACACCTTTTCCGTCCTTCTGCCCGCCCTCAAAACTGGGTTTGGAGAGGCACGAAGGGCATCACAGGGAGTAAAAAAGCACTTGTCCCTACAAAACGACTCAACAAACAGCCTCCTTGGCATCCTTCCTGTCGCGATCTTGCCGAGTTAGGGTAGGCCCTAGCAACTTGGACTGAGACTTGGCAAAGAAGCAGCATGAGCATGGGGCATGCTCGTGCGATCTTGCGTGCTTGGGCCATCATGCTTCGCATGAGCCAGCCTGAATCATGCCAACGTTAGGTTCATCAAGCTTTCTCTTCGCATTTGAACCATCTTCTTGATTCCCAATCGTTTTCATGCGAGCCTCAGCTGGGCATTGCAGTCACGAATGCTGTAGTGTCGGCGCTGCTGGCTTCGTTGCCCAGCGGTTTGCATGGCCCTGGATGCAAGGCTGACGTCCTGAAACACCGGCCTACCCCCAGAGACGCTCTACATCCCAAATGCGGTTGCTGCTTTGAGGAGAAGTGGGAGCTCGGGCTGCAGCTTTTTGGCCACCCGGCGGGTTGGCGCTCCATGTGAACAAGTGCCTGGGGCTAGGCTAGGCGAGGAGGGTGTTTAGTTCAAGGTTCACATAATGCTCTAGTCGGGGCGCGTAGGACTGCATTGGTTGTGTTTGGGGTGCGTGAGATTTTTTTGGGTGAATTCCGGTGTGTGTTCGCTGTTTTTGGGCTACCTTCAGAACATCTCGAACAGAATGTTTTGAGCTTTTCAGGAACTTTTAAGACTTTTACAGCCATTAGAACTCTTCGATGTTTTGGAGTTTCGTGTACGTGTATTGTATTGAAACATGTAGAACTTTGAAAAGTTTTAGACAAGTTTTAGAACTTCTAGAACTGTCAGAGCTTCAAAGTCTCTAGATGAGAGTCTCCGAAGTGACAATTTCTTCGAGTTTGTTAGATCTTCGAGTTTGTTAGATTTTTATCACCTCTTCCCTACAGCAGTCAGGATGCACTGCTTCCAGTCAGAACTTCCTATAACTGATAACGAAGTTTTGATTTTTTGAACTGCTAGAATTTTACAAACCTTAAGAACTTTTGGAACACTTTTAGGTTTTCGGACTTTCTGGAACATATAGAACTCTCGATCAACTGTCAGAACTTTCTGGCACTTTTAGAGCTTGTGGAACTGTTTAGAACTTGTAGAAAGTTCGACCTTTTAGAACTTTTGGAGCTTTTCGAGCTTTCAGGACTTTTTGCACTCTCGGAACAACTTCTACAAGCTAATTTCTAAAATCTCTAAACCCTCTGAAAGGCCGAAAACCCGTAAAGCTTTGCACCTCTAGGGTCTCCTGGAACTTTTCGAGCTCCTAGAACTGCCTTTCAGAGGCTTTAGAGCTTGTGGCAGCTTGTGGAACTTGTGGAACTTTTGAAATTTTTCGAGCTTTTTTGACGTTGAGAAGCTTTGTAGAACTTTTCGAGCTGTAAGCACCTGTAGAACTTGTAAAGTTCTAGAACTTCTAGGCAGTTCACATGCCAAGCTGCAGGTTCGGGGTTTCAGCTGCGTGGTTTATGACAGCGCGCAGGTGTTTCTAATGCAGGGGCTCCCCTTGTCACGGCCGGTGGTAAGACAAAGCAGAAAAAAACGCCATTTTTCAAGCAGGACTGGCTGCTCAAGGGTTCCTTTGCCTCAACTGGATCTAGAAGACCCTTCAGAACGGAACGTGAATGTTACTTTCCAGCTCAAGCTGCCTTCGAGCCTGAACAAGCATACTAGGTGAAATGGCCCGGAGACATCTCAGGACAATGTGGGGATGTAAGGGGTTTGTCACGTGCCACATGGGGCTTGCCGGAGCCCTTTCCATCGAGATTGCAAAGTTCTTGAAGAGGAGGGATGCAGTTTCATACAACTCGGTCATCAGCTGCTGTGCCAAAGGGGCACAATGGCATTTGGCTGCTGCCCTTGGGCTGCAGCAAGAAGAAGGAACGTCGACTGTTGGGATGTTTGGGGTTCTCGAGGTCGGATCCAGCGCTTCAGGGCGTTTTGGCGCGGAACCAAATTGCTTAGGTTTATGCCATCACGACATTTCCTGGGTAGTGGCGCCGTCTTGCAGGTTTTGACATTGCGTGCGTAAGTTGGAGGAGAGCCATGAAAGTGGGTTGGAACAAACTCAGACGACGATGGCGAGCTCTAGACTGTAATATTTTGGGAGTTGACTTGTGGCACTCTGTCTAGGACTCCTTAGCAGAGGGTGCAAACGCTATCGTATAGGCCTCAACACTAACACCATCCTGCCCTTTCACAGCCTTGTATCCTGAGCTCGAGACTACTGCGAGAGTTTTTCCACGACTAGCAAGAGTCTGCCGCAAGATGATGCAAGATGCAGAGCCAGGTCGTTTGGTGGTGGGTGGTGGTGCCATAGCGATCTGGAGTTCAGCCTTGATTTGTCCAAGACTGGTTTCTTTTCAAGGTTCTTTTCGGTGAGATGGACGCGCAGCAAGTCAAGAGGGACACAATTTCCTTCAGCGTCGCTGCTGCAATGTGGCTGACTCGGCCCACCAATATCATGCAACATTCGTGTGATTTCTTGACATCACAGTGCCGCCCACGTTTTTGATCACGTTCAGCCCCTGCGGACTCGAGTTTTGAAAAAGGCCTGTTGAGCAAAACCTGAACAAGCTACGGATGTTAGGGGATGCAGATGGGTGTAGTATAGTGCAGTTGTGGAGCAGAGGACCTTGGCTCCTTGACGTTTTTTTCTGGGCAGGAGGCCCAAAATTTGGGGTGTCATGCGTTGCGTAAGATCCTACTAGGCACGTTCAATTCATCAGGTTCCCTCATCAGTGCAGCAGAGCGAGGGCAACACTGGGCGGCAGCGCTCGCAGTGATTCGAGCGATGCTGCCAAACGCATTTCAGAGATGGGCTTGCGAGTCGAGAGTGTTTGAGGTTTTGCTTCGGATGCGCGTGTAGCTGCACTTGTTGGCATTCTTCCTCACCACTCCATTAGGTGGCTCATATCGCATCAGCTCACCTCCCAACGCCGAGATTGTGTGATTCGATGATGGGAGGTTCAAAGCCAAATTTCGGCTTTGGGACTCGAGTACTCCAAAACTCTGTCATCTCCTCCAATACAGACTGGCATCCAATCAAAATGCCCTTTTCAACCAAACCCCCCGCCCCTGATCCGAGAGAGATCTTTCCCCCATGATTCCCCTCCAGCTTGAACAACCCGGATACATGCCCCTCGTGGGCGGCCCATGTTGAAACCTGGAAACATGCTGGAATGTGGTGTGGAGCGGCGGGGCTGGGGTGGGGGCAGGAGCTGTGTGGAAGCAAGAGAATTAGAGAATTGCTTGAATGGGCCCGAGCTGTTTTCTGAATCGGTTTTCGCCGCTGGAGGGGGGGGGGGGTTGGGGGTCCACGGTGCTTGGGTTATTCTTGTCACAGAAACCGGCAGTTCCTTGTTCTCAGAATGCTGCCTAGCATTGAAGGAACCTGATCACAACTTTGCAAAGTGTAGACGCTTGACAGCGACGCATCAGGTTTCGCAGCAAGGTGGCCGAGGACTTGTTGACGATTTGTGCATGGCTGCTGTTCCCAAAATGGAATTGAAGGTTCAAGCCACGTACTAGCTCAGCAGCTGCTGGAGTCGAAGCATTGTCATTGTGTTCGCCCTTTGTCGGCAGTGAGGCTTTGCATGTTTGTGCTGAGTTTCGCTTTGTAACTCCTTCTGAGACCACCCAAAATGGACGAAGTTTTGGATAGCAATTTGGCAACTTGCAAAAAGAGCTTCAGGATTTACAGTAAGGTGTTTTCGAGTTTGGAGAGCGGAGGACATCATCGTGCACAACGCAGCCATGAGCGCGTGCCGCGCGACTTATTGGTCTCGGCTCGGCTCGCAGTTCCTACCCTGTGTCTTTCGTATGCACGTGTTGTGTTGTTAGTATTCGTTAGTGTACACACATGTACATATGTATAATGTACATGAATGTACAATGTAATCGGTTTGCTTTGCGCATGATTGGGTTTGACCTTAATTCTCCCAGTGCCATACGAAGTGCTTGTTAGAGTCGGATATCTTCTAAGCGCTTCTGCATAAACGAGCAGGGTTAGGAGCTCTCTTCTTTTACGAACCATAAAACCCATAGGTTCTTCTGAAAGAAGGGTCCCTCATTTCTAATATAGAGGCGGGGCTCTGGTTCTCAACAAAAGATGAGGAGGGCTATCATTGTTTGGGAAAGAGAGATCTGCTTTCCCATGATGAGAATACAAACAATTCGTATCAAGAGCTGTGGCGACTCACTCATTCAGAATTCAAACGGGTGGGATTGCTTTGCCTGAAGAACTACAATACTCTTATTCATATGATTCAACGATAGATCTATTCGGGTCCAGGTTCTTTTTTCGTATGCTTTCTGATTTTTTGTTCGTGTTTTTCATGGTTTAGGGTTTAGGGTTTAGGGCTTTAATCTCACCTAAAACCGTAAAAAAGCACGAACAAAAACAATAAAAAACACGAAAAAAGAACCATCAGCCGATCTATTCATATACTATCCTGCAGCGGCAGCACACACTCTAATTGCACCTTGCTAGCGCAGGCTATGTCAAGGGGATCTCTGTGCATGTTCATTGAAAAGCAGCGGTTATCATTGCTTGGGAAGCAGAGTCCATCTTCTTTCTATGTTGAGAATACACACCCTTCGCACTGAGTGGGGGGCGGGGAGGCTCCCTCAGTCAGAAGTGCCAACGGATGGGGTTGTCATCGTGTCTGTCTCTTATTCGTGTGAATATCCTTCAGAAGAGTTTTCATTCCGTCTTGAAGCCTGAAGAATGATAATGTTGCACGGTCTTTTAGTATGGGCCCCCCCCCCCCCAAACAAATTTGGACCCTCTATAAACGCACGCGCGGCGACCCCCCCAAACAAATTTGGGGGGAAGGGGGGGGGACCGCCCTCAGGGCCTCAAGCCTTTAGGACCTCAAGGCCTAGCCTTTAAGATTCCTGGAGCCCAAGGCCCTCAGGGCCTCAAGCCTTACTACGGAAGCGCCTTACTACGGAAGCCCTTAACCCAGAACACAAGCCCTTTAAAACACAAATTCATCCGAAAAAAACTTGGTATTATAGAGGGTAGCCAGACGAACTTACTAAAGACCGTCTGACCGGCCCGTGGGCTACCTATCACAAAATTTGTTTGGGGCCTCGTTTCGTAATGAAATTCCATTACGCTTTACATGGAACTGGCCGGGCTTAGATTTCTGGATTCTCCGCGCTCTGGAGCCCAAGACCCTCAGGGCCTCAAGCCTTACTGCATAAGCCCTCAACCCAAAACACAAACCCTTGAAAAAAAAACGCCGGGAAAAAACTTGTGATAATAGCGGGTACCCTGAACAAACTCGGTTCGCAGAATAAATTTTCGAAACTTGTGATTATAGACCCTCCTTCTACAAAAGTCAGTGCCACATTAACAGAAACTCGCAGGAGTGGAAAGACATGTTTTAGCATGCTTTCAAAAGACTGCTTGGAGGATTCAGATTTCTTGCAGACATATGGAGTGGTTTTCAACAAAGATCCGAATCCTCCAAGCAGTCTTCCGCAAGCACATGGAGCTGCCTGAGTCCTTCCGCTTCGCTCCCTTACCCTGCGTTAGAAAGTGTAGGGTTTCTGCTATCCTCCTGAAGAAAGCGAAAGTCTTCTGATGCACAAAAAATATTCGACACTCTGACATTCTAATAAGAGTATGGTAGTCCTTTGGAGACAGAGAGGACAGCCTCATCCGTTTGCATTTCTGAATGAGGGGACACCCCGCAGCTATTCACGTCGCAGAAGATCCATCCTCTGCTCCACAAGCAATGATTTCCCTGATCTTTTGTTGAGAATCCCTCCTTTTCGTAAGAAATGAGGGAACCTTCAAGCTTCTTCTCAAGATTCTTAAGACATCTTATATCTGGACGAGAAAGAGGTAAGAGAGTGCTGCCACCTGTGCATGAGAAATGGAAAGCTGCTCTTCATCTTATCAGAAAATAGGTCTGTCGCCGTCGTCTAAGCATCAACAGAGAGCTCCTTCTTGAAAGAAAGATGACAGGGCTCGCTCAAGAACAAGGAACTGGGGGGGAGCGGGGGGAGGGGGGGGAGGGGGGGGGGGGGAGGGGGGGGGGGGGGGGGGCATAAGGTGCATGCAAATTCATAGGGGTCCATAGGAGGTCCAATCACAAGTTCTAGGGGGGCGAAGCCCGTAAAGGGTCATATGGGTGCACAGGGTCCAAAAGCGGCCCAGACGAGGGAACCCATAGAAGGCTGTAGCAGGTCCATGTTGGGGTGTATTTGGGGGACAATCCAAGCCAACGGGGGGCATAGGGGTTGGATACAGGAGGTGGTTGACATTGCATTGTGTTGGTCATAATCTGAATAGTATAGAAAATTTGCGTAAAACAAGCAGACGTAAAGTTTGCATGCCAAAATTGTTACGACCGGAAACTTGGAATTCTTAAGTCCTAAACTCTTGGGGGGGGGGGGGGGATTAGTAAGTATGTCTGTATGGTCTGTGTACACAAAAGTCTTCGTGCTTCTTAAGAACATGTGTCTTGCACTGGGGACTTCTGCTCAAAGTTTCCAGCGCCTGCCTCCTTAGCCTTCGTGTAGTATGACCTATTTAAGATTCCACAGCCCTTGATGTTAAATGAAATCTGGTGTTCTTGAAAATCTGGCTCAACTGAGGGTTATGGACGAGACTCAGTCTCCAGCAAGATAGGATTTTCCACGTTGAATGTGTGAGTTTCGTAGATGCTGTAAAGTCACGACGTCTAATTAAATTATGCCTTATGTTTGAAACCTTAGCCTAGAAGCCCAAAAACCCTTCAGACTTCATAGTTGATTCACAACGGCGTGATGCCGCTGCATCGGCAAAACACCGTGAAGCCTGCAGGATGCGATTGACGGGCACCCAACATCCCTAACATCCCCAACATCCCCTCCCACACCCTACATGACCCCTAAAGCCTGGATCCTTCGCAAACCTCATGGCCAAGAGAAAGCTGGAATGCCGGCGCCTGTGTGGCGAGCACCCTGATTGCAGTGTCATTCAGCATCGGCACTGTTGAATTTAGGCTTCGTGGTTTTGGCATTTACGGTCGTGTCCTCGCTGCAAGCTCGTTTGTCAAGACTGTCGGATGTCTGGATGCAAAAAAAACAGCCATGTACGGTGTCAGCACATGCAAGCATAAGAGGACATGGGTTGGACCAGGGTGACATTCCACATGTGAGTGGGCAGAGCTTAGAGGCGACATGAACTGCATTCCAGGCCCATTAGCATGCACCAGCCAAAACTTGGGGACACCTTACAGGTCTGTTTTGGGGTTCATGAGTGTTGTTTGCATCCAGGTCTTAGGTGGGATGAACCGTTTACAGTCGGGAGAAAACTTTTGAGTACAGTTGCCTTCGCAGGCTGGCAGTTCGCCACTCCCTGCCCTGAACCCTCAAACCTCGAGCGCAAACCTAAGTTTCTTTCGGTTGCTGGCAGACACCCTAATCTACATGACGTGTATGCGACATTCGGAAATCTACCTCAAGTGCACATCATTGTGGGAGGCTGATCCTCACCGCCGAACCGGAGCAGACGGTCAACGATCTCCTGTGCCCGGGCTTGAGCACGGCTGCTAGCGGACCCTGACCACTTAGGGACTTGAGGGACTCTGTCAAACTCAAGGCGCATCTTGAAATGTCTTGCCCAAACGGAGGGCGTGCAGTTCATGAGCCTCAGGGTGTTTTCAGCTGCCTTGCTCAATTTCGGGTAGGGGCAGTTAAAGCATCCGGTGGTGGCCCGAAGCATCCGAATCTTCCCACCTTTATGGACTTGAGAAGTTTCTGGAGCAGCCAAGCGTACTACTCCACAGGGCCCACAAGGGCAGAACTCCCTGAACCTGAAAATTCCCACAACGTTTCGGGAGACCAGGTCCGCTCTGGCCAATGTGCTGGGCGAGCCGACCTCGTGTCTTCAGCTTTGCCGTGCTTTGGCCATGGAATCATCCGATGGCTTCGCTTAAAGTTGCTTAAAGCCTCTTGTCCTCAATTGACCAATCAAAAGCGCCAAGGAGGACTTGTGGTGGTGGACGACAGCCGGGAGGACGTGCGAAAGCGGCCAGCATGCGAAGTCTTGGCGACTCAGAACTGGATTCAGCTAGCAAAGTTCTTCAATTCCCTGATGCCAAGATATTCCAAGCAGGTTACGCTCCCCTTAACAGCATCAAGGCAGGCAATTCGTGGAAGCTTCATTCGAGTTGTGAGAGGTTTAAACCCCCGAAACGCCTTTGGCCCCCCCGAACCTCCCTGAACCTTCAAGAGCTGCTCGAGCCTAAAGCATCCTCTGAAGCCTTCAAAAAGCCTTTCAAAAAGCCTTCCAAATGACCCTTAAGATACATCAAAGGAGACCAGCGCCGATGCAGGCAGGAAAGATCCATCACATGCTGCACGAAAGCTGCATCTTGAAATTCTTGAACCTCTTAAAGAGTTGGCGCTTTCAGGACAATGGAGGGGATGCTGCTAAGACTTCTTTCGTCCCATGGTATGACTCCACGCTCTCTTGACGGGGTGGGGAGTCCAATGTGGCAAATCCGAGGCACAGAGTATTCACAAGAGCACGCCACCAACGCACGGCCACTCAGCACCCGGCAAAACCTTGGCATAGATGGATGCGGTTGGAACCATGACACTCTCCACACTGCAGATGCCATGGAAGGGTCCCTTCAGTTTGCGTTCTTCTGTGGCTAAGCCGACTTCGCGGTATCCTCGCGCGGCAGTATGGCACACAAACCACAAAACATCACAGATCAGGGTAAAACAGCCACGCAACATATGGGCACTGCAAAACCATCATGCTGATGACCCCCAATGCCAAGCAGCACAAATCAGCACAAACCGCGCGCAAAAGAAGCTGCGTATGTTTGCGGCTCACAGCATGACAGGCTTGGATTTTGCTGCCCTGAGGATTCGCAATTCGCCTAGACCACCCTGCGGCCCGGAAGCCTGGCCCTACGTTCACAGCAGCGTCGACGAAAGCATGTTTACTCAAATCAACTTCACGCCATCCAATCTTGAAATCCGGTCCTGTCTCAAAGAGGGAGAAGATGCGCCCTAAAGACCCGAAAAAGGAGCCTGGATTCACGAGTCTGTTTCTAGGCCTTGTGGTACCTCTCACAAAACCACCCCGGTACATCCAAGCCCAAACTCGAAAGGCACGCTGCAACATCATGGGCACGAGCAACCTCCAGGTCCCTCGCGTCACATGTGGAAGCAAAACCAAGGTAGCGGCGTGAGACCAACAGCGTTCTTAATCAGTGCCCAAAACAATGCTTGCAGCAGTTTTCTGAAAGGACACCGCCTATAGGCAACCCACAAATCAACCCACACAAGTGAAAGATGAGGTTGCCAAGCGAGCACATGTACTGAACATGCACGCAGTCGCCCCCGCAACACGCTGACAACAGACCTGTCAGCGTTCCTTTGGCAATTGAGCAACTCACGCGTACGACCAGCTGCGTCACGGGGCCTCGCCATTTCAAAGAAGTGCCCAGCGTCAGCAAGAACAGCAGTGGCGCCAGGCTTCTTAGCCCCACATGTAGCGCACGACAAGTGTTCACATGTAGCCACGCGGGCCATCGCATTCTATCATTCATGACGTGCTTCCTTTAAGGACCGGACCAATCTGCGTCCCGTACGCGCGCATGAGCATCTCGAGCACGCGGTGGATGTAGTGGCAGCGTTTTCGCATGGGCCAAGCAACAAAGGAGACTACCTTCCGGAAGCAAGAGCGGCCTTAAGACATGTAGGGCAGCACATGCAAGAATCGCGCAGCGCAAACACATGCTTGATGGATCCAGGCGACAATGTATCAAGGACACTCCTGCACCACACGTATACGTGTGCAGTTTCCCAAACAAGGCAGGTCAGACGCCATGCGAGAGCGGCCATGGCGCGCTTGGGCTCCTAACAACGGGCCTGATGAACTTTCATTGGGCACGACGCGGCCTGCCAGTTGAGAAGGCTTCCCAAGGCTTCACTGGGTGGAGACATAGCCGGGGAGTGCTGCGATGGACTCGGCAGCCATGCAGGAGGGAATGACTAGACAGCTCCAGCGCCGCATGACAGCGGATGGCCGGTGCAGTGATGATCTCGATGTTTCAAGACCACCAGCACTAACATTCCCAGTTGTTTGCGGTTACGTTGTTCTGGGAGCTTGTGGTGACCACGCCTGGACCCACTCCACAGTTGCATTCCGTGCGCCGCCCTACTCGCATCAGCGACATCTCCGGTAGATGCTGCTCCATACCTTCCCTGAGACTCCATTTCGACCTAGCATTCATACCTTCTGCCCATTCCTGCCCTAACTCTATGCGACCGTTGAGGGGATGGTTGGAAAGCTGTTGGGCACATGTGTATTTTCAAGGCCATCGGCACCTATGGGCTTTCCACTCCCGTGAGTCAGCGATGGACCTGTTCCAGTTGCACCTCCTGTGCCGTTCAACGTGCGCCATGGCAACACACTCGATGTAGCCCGTGCCTGTTGGAAGGGGGGGGGGGGTCGTGCCTCTTGCAGCGAAGCTTGCGCAGTCTTTCTCAGAACGATGGCTTGCACAGGTTCGCTAGAAGATCTCATAAACAGATGCTCGACAAAGAAAGTTGGTCTCTTGAGGATTCCGCGAGTACTGTACCTTTTACAGGTCTAGATTTTCTCAAGCCTTCTATACATAGTTCAGTGTTCTAAGGTGTACTTTGCAGCTTTCCCCGAGAAAAAGACATGGCAGTGCACGAACAATTGCAGACTACAGCTTTTGGGCAACGATACACGAGGCCTTTCCGGCGGACATGCTGGAGCACATGTGCTTAAACTGCTCTCGCAATATGCGAATCATCTAGCCGCTCTCGGAAAGATTTCGTCTACCAGTACCCTCCTTTACCCTCCTCACGTTGGGTTTGCTTCCACATAGGATAGAGAATTATTCGCGAAGTGAAAGCAGAAAAAGTTTGAAGCAAGGGTGTTTCATGTCGATCCGTTGGATCGCATGGTTGCTTTTACAAGATTGCATTTGCCTGTTGGGCCTCAGGTCTTTGGCAGGCCTTCGGGGGCTTTGGGGTCTTAGAGCTCTTAGGCCCTCAACCCCAACTCATCTACTAGAGTTGCTAGAGCTCTAAATCGCCAAGCGCCGTGAATCTCAAGCTTGGAGGTGCAGACCTGGAGCCTCTGCAAGTCCTTACCGTGACGCGACCTCCCAGGCGTCTGAGAGTTTTGGGTGGCTTTGAGGCTTCTGCAAAATGGTGGTGGGTGGGCTGCGCTGGGTTTGGGGCTTCAAAACTAAACGTTTGCAAATCCAAAGCTGCTCACACCGCTTCCCAAGCGGCAGTGTGCGCTGGGTGAATGACCACGTAGATGCTACCTGTGCTCTGCCACAGCTCAGCCTCAGAAACACAAAAGTCACATCCCGGATTCAACCCAATGCAGGCATCACTTGTGGCCGCAGACAGATGGATGGATAGGCTGCGGAGGCTGGAGTAGGGGGATTTGGGTTGGTTGGATCGTGAGGTCGCCTGAGTCCGAACTTTCATCAAAAGGGATGCAGCAAGCCAGCCGTCCTTCAGAGTATCAAGCAGTCCAAGAATCGGCAGCAAGGCAACCCAGTCGGGAAAGCCCGCTGCTCCGGCCTCTCCCTCAGGCATCACACGACGGGAAGGGTTATGGGCTTAGCCTTTACAGCAGTTTGAGCCCGACCCGGTGGATCTTGGGGACGACGCTGAACACTGGCAAAAGATGTGTGTCTGAAGAGGATGATCGACCCCTGTGTGCTGGTCTAGCTCTCTTTGGCCAGAGGGTCCGGATGCAACAAACCTAGTCTAGAATGCCCTAGACGCGTTACGTGGATGCGAGTGGTGCTGATCTGAGGGATGGGCAACTGCAGTGCCGCCTGTCGTGATTATGCGGCTGCGTGCACGGCTTTCTCTGTGACCATCCACGCCCCTTTCCTTGACCCACATTTCGGTGTGACAGTGGTGTGACACTGGGCTGGGATTGGGCAGACAACCAAGGACAGCTGCATCGACTGTGGCGCTCGAACGTGCAGGCCCCAGTGTGGACAACGGAGCATCCAGAACCTTGCAGCATGAACTCACGAACCCTGCTGAGTCTTTTATGCATGTTAATCAACCTGTGCCGCAGGTTGTCTGAGCCACTTCTCATCGCTGCTTTTTTCAAGAAACTTCTCCTTCGTCATCCTTTCAGAACCAGATACAATGTGGAACAGTGGTGCCTCAACCATTCCGCGATATTCCGCTCCGCGCAACCCTTGCATAGGAGTGGCAAGGCAGCGCCATGAGTTAGAGCACGCTGCAGACGTCATGCAGTTCACGCTCAGGTCTGTAAGATTCAGATGTTGCCCCGAAGTACCATGCCATTGAGCCACGCATACGTATCTCAGGCATTGGCGGTGTTGCGGTTGTACTGCTCGGATCCCAGACTTCAGACTTCGCACTCTGATAAGTTGCAATCCGGATCAGCAAATCTCAGCGAGTCCCCAGACTAAAACCTTGATTCTCAAAGAGCGTTTAGGGGCGAAAGGCGTCGTGGTTCTCTTGGAAAGTTGATGTTTGTCCACGGTCTTGTCTGCACCATTGAAAAAAGGAAAACCTCTGGCGAAGTAAGTAATTGGAATTTGATGCATGTTTGTGCTGATGAGGACCGGAACTCAGAGTTCTGCCTTCCGGGCACGACGTCCCAGCAGGCCAAATTGAACTTCGAAGCCAATCAGCATATTCATTGCTGCATAGAGCTTGGGGCTACGGGAGCCGGCGTTGTCGGTGACTTCCCAGGTCGACCATGCCATCAGGAGTAGAGCCAAACAGCTCCGAAGCGTCTTGTCCTCCGCTTCCCTCATTCGCCAAGGAGTACTGCTTCGAGGCGTACAATGCGAGCAAGCTGGTTCCGAAGTCCCTTGCACTTTCACAGTACTATAGACGCTGTCGGGCCGATTGAGTGAGTGAGTGCGTGAGTGCGCGTGAGTGCGTGCGCGCGCGTGCGCACTTCTGACTTCCAAGATGTATGCACTGGTGTCCGTAGCGGGGTGCGAAATGTTGGCCGAAGATTTTCGCCGCATGGAGATGGGGATTTTTCGTGGACACGAAGATGTGATGCGGATTTCTGGCCGCGGACGTGAAGACGTGAATGCTCGTTTGTGGGAGGGCTGCAAATGCGAAGCCGCCAAGCCATGTATTCTTGCCGGCAGACGTCACATAAATGAATATGTATATATAATATAGCACCGCCGTCAGCTCCACGATTTTGCCACAGATCCACAATTTGCCGCGCTCCTAGCCCAAAGAATGCCGGATCCCTGGAGTGCCCTTCCCCAGAGAATCGTGCAGGTTATGATTATGGAGTGCTCCCCCCTCTCTCCGGGAGAGAATCCTGCAGAGTATCCCCGGAGTGCCGGAGTGCCCGTCCCGGAGAGAACATCGCAAAGAATCCAGATGAATCCAGCAGAAAATCCTGAGAATCCAGAGCATCCCGGGGCGCCGACCCCTTCAGAACTGGAGTTCCCAAGTGCTGATCGCCGCGTTGCCATCATGACTAGCGTGTTCGACCTTGCGTCAAAATGCTTTGTTGAAGGGTTGGGATGTTCGAAGATGTTAGAAGGCAGTTTTGGCCAGTTGGTTGATGGTTTCGGAACGTCGGGGTCCAGGGTGCAAGGGTCCGAAGGACCCCCTTAACCCTTGGGCCAAATTGGCAGCCCAACTGTCACGAGGTACGCTGATTCAGCGCTCGGTGAGCGCAGGTAATTCGACTGTCATGGACCTGGATCGAACTTAGCGAGTGCTTAGCAAGTGCTTCCACAAAATGGGGGCCCTGTTCGGGACGGCCCGGAAACAAGCCCACGAAATCAAAGCTGCACAGCTGCCCAGAATGTTTGCAAGAAGCAAGCAATCTTGGGCCAGAAAAGCCGAAGCTTGTCAAGATGAAGGGGTGATGGTTGGTTTGTCGGGAGCTAGTTCTAGCATCCGAAGGGTGAGCTGGCCAAACTCGATGGATCAAATTAGTTTGATCAAGTGCTTGCACTACTTTGGAGAGGCCCTGAACCCTGAAGCCCACGAAATACCAAAGCAGAAGCCGAGAATCTGGGGTACTGGCGCCTGCAGCTGCAACTACCCTAGCCCCACAGAAAGCTGGATTTGTTTTTGGCAAGCGTGATTCCAGGCGACAACTGAAAGAAAGAAGGGCACTCCGATCCCTGCAGTCTCGGAGAGCCATGTACAGGACCGTACAGGACACGCGCCAAAAAAGCAAAAACCTGCGCTGCGACTATGCCTCAAAAACAATTAAGCCTTAAGGTTCAGCTCTGGCACTCAATGTATTTGTAAAAGCTATGCTCGCCCCGATGAGCCCGAGTCCCTCCGAGGTGAGAAATGCGGCCGCTGGGAGCAGGCGCTTGCTCTTCTGGCTGCGCCAGGGGCCCCAGCATCAGATCAAATATCAACGTCGCGTACGATTGGCCTGCACGTTTCTGCTGTCATTGTGTTTGTTTGAGCGAGCTTTTAAGCACCCACACGGCCGCCTGCCGACGAAAGCACACGCTCTTTACCAGACAAGCATTGTTCCCCCAGAAGCTCCTCACACATCGCTGCATACCAACGAGCGACGGATAGTAACTGAAGTTTCGGCCCAAGTTTATGCAGAAGCAAATTAGCGAGCAGGCAGCACCTGTGCATTTTCCACCTTCCTCCATGTCTCTGTCTACGTGGACCTGTCTTTCGTGCGGAGCTCCAGGACATCCACACTGCGATGCATGTGGGCACAGATCGATGTCATTGTCACCACCTCTGGCAAGTCCGGCTGCTCCGGATCCTGTTGCCCCTGCTATGGCTGCTATGGAGCTGGACATCAGCCACAAGGGCAATGTAAATGGCAAAGTGGATGGCAAGTTGGATGCCCAGGAGCTCCTAGAGATTGGCGACAATGTTTTCCAGGACCACCGGTGGGAGCAGGCACAGGCGCTGTTGACAAGTCGAAAAGAGTGGGGCCCAACCGCTGCCAAGGACATTCTCTTGCAAGGTGCCCAGAGCATGGGTTTCTGGCACCTCCCTGACGACACTTTGGCAACTCTTGTAGACCAACTCATCGGCGCTGCGCCTCGCCCGAGCATTGGCTTGCAGCAATGGGCAGATTGGACGGACAAGACATCGGCCGGCCGTGGCATGTCTGAAGCCTCGCTGATGAACAGACTCAAAAGCAAGGAACTTGCCGTGCCTATAGAATCCAGTCGCTTTTCCCCGGATGTCGACCTGTCCAGCACCCCTGCAGGCTTCTCAAAGCCCCACTCCGCGGTACCGGACTGGCGCGGCTATTTTGTCAGTCCGAACTACTTCCGCTACGCGAACGTGGCTATACACTTTGTCGTCTTTGGTCTTTCCGCGGCCTACGCCTCGGACCTTGTCATCGACAAGTACCCGGATGCTATCAAGCTTTTCAGCTGGCCAATTTGGTTTGCGCGCCTGGGTGGCATGGCCACCTCTATCTGGACCGCATTGCTCTTCATTACCATGTCCCGAGCAATGCTGAGCAGCATTTCCCGGTGCCTGCCAAAATGGGCTAGCTTTTGCATAGTCTTCCTGGATTCCCACAAGGACTTTCACATCGAGGCTGGCAAAGCCTTGTGCTTGTACTCTTCCATCCATGTGACAGGCCACACCATCGGCACTGTCCCCGGAGTGATGCAGAAAAGTGTAGCGGAACTGAATGGTCTGTTGGGCTGCGCACAAGATGACCCCCCGTGGCTAGTGGACTTAGACCTCAGCAAGCTCTACTGGCCCATGTGCCCTTTGACCGAAGAGAACAAGCCAAAGACATTCACCGAAGCCTTGTTCCTAACAGTGCCTGGAGTCACGGGAGCCATGCTTACAAGCTTGTTGGCCTTGATTGCCGTCACCAGCTTGCAGAGTGTTCGCACGAAGCACTTCGAATGCTTTTGGAACTTGCACAATGTCGCTATCATCACCTGGCCAATCATTCTGTTCTTCCACGGCTCGCAAGGATGGGTCGGCGTTGGCATTCCGTTGGTCGTCATTGTCTCATCCTTTCCCATTGCCGCCTACGGTGCCGGTCGCATCGCACGCCTTCTCCGGTACTACCTCTTCGTCGGAAAGGCCGTGCGGATCCTGCGAGCCACCGTAAGGTTGGGTAGGCAGGGTGACATCAACGGCTCCCTGACACAACTGGAGGTGACACCACCTCCGTACTTGTGGAGTTTCCATGCAGGCATGTATGCCTTCATCTGCATGCCGGACTATGCACCTTTGCAGTGGCACCCCTTCACAATCACCTCGGGCAAGGATGATGCCACCGTGAACTTTCTGGTGGCAGGGGTGGGCGACTGGAGCAACGAGGTTGCCCGGAGGTGCCTCAAGGGTGAGCTGCCACGCTTGGCTTTGGATGGGCCTTTTGTGTCACCCACACAGTCAGCAATGGACAAAGAGGTTTTGGTGGCTATCGGCGCTGGGGTCGGTGTCACGCCGTTCCTTTCTCTGCTCTCCACTTTTTTAGTACAACTCTCAACTGAAACTTCTGCGTCCTCATTGGTCGAAGCACATTTCTATTGGATCACCCGCGATCCTTGCGAGTTCATCTTCGGCGCGCCTTTGTTGCGGAACTGGCTGTCCCACCGCCCTTTGCATGCCAAGATCGTCGTCCACCTCTACACAACAGCCAAAGGCCCTGAGAACAGCCTCCCCTCGTTCCTCTTCAAGGAATGCCTTAGACGACAGAGCATCGTGGACCGCGCACACTTCAAAGCCATCTTCCCTGAGTGGCAGCGGCAAAACTTGCAGACTCCGGGTCCACAATTCCCTTGGTGTTGGGCCGAGGGCGGTGAGGAGGAGCTGCTATGGGTGCCGTGCCCCTCAGGGGATGATGGGATGGATAAATTCCGTCAGGTGACCAGTCAGCCCACAGCCTTCGAACAGAAACAGTCGCGGCAGAATGAGCAGAATGCCAATGTGGAGGCAGCTGAGGAATCAGAGGTCATCATGGTGCCGGTGAACGTCGGTAGGCCCAACTTTTTGCGAGACATCGCATCTATTGGCAGAGCCCGGCCGGAGAAGAATCTTCATGTCTATGTTTGTGGCAACACCACCTTGGTCCACGACCTGCAGAGTGGATGTCAGCGAATTGCCAAAGAAGCTTTGCAACGAAACCCGCATCAGAAGAAGTTGCAGCAGTACATTGTGCATTTCGAGCGCTTTGGATGAGATCCGGCGGATGCCAAGCATTCGCTGTGAAAAGCGTTGTGACGGCAGACGGCTAGAAGGGCTGGGGGGGGGGGGGCTGGTTTTCTGTTGATGGGTACAGTTTGTAAAGTGATCGGTATGGAGCTTGCCGTGGCAGCTGTGGTCAACCGAGAAGCTGCCCCCTCGAAATGAGCTCATCCTTCAAAACGGAGGGAAGGCCCCCACATGAATGTCGATGTAGTGCTTAGGCTGGAGACAAAGTAGAGTTTAGGATAATTCTTCTTCCGAAGCTGAGAGAGTCTTCCGACGCTGCATGAGTTTAGGATGATTACTTCTTAGGGAGGAGAGCCAGGAACCGGGTAAGACGAAGTCAAGGGAGGGCAGCTTTGTTGGTTGCATTTTCGCTGCTCGTCAGGATACAGGCTAGTGCAGCTTGAACCGACAACTTCTGCGGGGGTCGTTGAGCTTTGCCGTAGTCGGCTGCAGCTGGGACAACTGGGACAGATTATGCCTGGTGGGGGGTTCTATAGGTAGAAGGCTGGAGGCACTTGAGAGGGGTTTTTGTGGAAAAAGGTTGTAGGTGCCGAGTTGCTGACCCCAAAGGCGCGCTATCTGGCTGAGTGCATGTCCCCAGCGCCTTTGCTCCACATGCGAGGCACAAAAAACTGCCACTTGCATCCGGCATCATCTGGCGCGTACCGCCTTGTGACACTTAGAGGTGGAGTAGAAGCTGCTCAGTAGCCATAATTAAATCATAAATTGGTTTTTGGCTTTCCTGCAGACCTTTTGGAGCCAAGCCGAAGCCATCCCACTGACAAAGGCTCCCCTGCCGGACACTGGCCCCGGATTCCGTCAGCTTCGGCACAGCTTCAGCCGCAGCAGCCAGGGCTCAGCAGTGGGAGGTGCGAGCTTTGCTCCAGTTTACATGCGGTGGAGGTGCGGGTCCAGTAGGGTTCAGGGTTAGGGTCGCCAAACGCCATTTTCGTGTCCTCTTCGGACATGACATCAGTATCAGAAGTGCTCTTGAGATCTCCATCGGCCTTCTCCACTGGGCGGAGGAACTGCACTTTGGAGCTGACCCCTATGTGTCACTTGGCCTGTGTACAAGGTAGTCCAGCTGAAGCCCAACCTTTGGAGCAAGTCCTAAGAACGCACCCCAAAGATCCCAAAGCTGAGGCGGTCTACGGCAATCGCTGCTTGCGGCCATGTTGGCTGCGATTAGCACGAAGTCCCGGGCTCCAAGAAAGCCCAAAAACAGGCCGTGGCACATGGAACATGGAAGCCTTCCAGAAGCTGAGGGGGAAGCCCTTCGCTGTTCAGCCCTTTTGAACTGGGCTTTGAATCAATTGGCTTGTGGTGGAATGTTGGAACCGAGAGCAAGTAGATACAAGAACAAACGCGACAAAGTGTCAACGCAAGGAGACTTGGACCTGCGATAAGATCCCACCAACATTCGACGCCGAACAACCGCCCCCCCCCCCCCTCACCCCCCCTCTACACACCCGGATAGAGGATCCCATATGCAATCCCTTGCGTTTGAGGCCAAGCTCAGTGGCCGCGCGGGCTGGAGATCTTCGCCAATGGGCCTACAAGTGCCCTTGGCCGAACAAAAAACCTGAAGCAGAAGGCCTCGGAAAATCAGTGTGTAGACCAAAGCCAAAGCCCAACAGGGTTTTCCTGTGTGGCCTAGAACTGTGAAGATGCGAAGTGGCGCAGTGTGGAACATCCGCAACAGCAGACGCAATGCCAATGAAACCAGTCATCCAATAATCGCAATAGGCAAGAATCGCAAACTGTGAATGCAAGAGCTGTCTCTCCAGATTCTATAGGCGCGCCTTTGTGTGGGTGGTCCTTGTCAACTCAGCATCAGTTCCTTGCACCCGGTCTTTTCGCAATAGTATCATACACATTGGGGGCCCCGTCAGCTCCAAAAAGACCGCTCGACCGCCTGTAAATTTGCAAGGTGCCTCGAAATTACGCGCAATCGAAATGTTGCAAACACTGTCAAAATGCCGAAATCAAAGAGAGGGACACAAGGCGAATGATTAGAATCATCGGGCGGGCTCTCCTGGCCGTTCCACGCAGCTGCCAATCCACAAAGCACCATTGGAATTGAAGACGGCGCTATAGATGCGCACCTTCCACCCCAAAATTTGGGAGAGTGTTGTAAAGGTTCCCTTGCCTTCGCCAGACATGCTGTGACTTTGGCTGAGCTGCTGTCTGCGATTTGGACCTGCTACATACGGAAAGGGGAGGATCTGGCCCGGGGCAAAGGCGAGATTGGAGGTGGTTTCGCCACCTCCAGTCTGCCTCAGTATTGTGCAGATAGGAGTGGTCGGGCCTGTGTATGGGGTGGACAGTGGTGCCCATTCTGTGTCTGCAAGGTGTGTCGCAATGGTGTTGGCTTGCTGTCGCTATGAAGTGGCGGCGGGCCGGGGCGGGAGTGGAGTGTTGACTCGACCTCTATTGACACAAGTGCAGCCTTGCCTGGGTCGACGGTCTCCTCACTTACGGCGGGCCGGGAGTTAAAACCATGGGGTTTGGTCCTTGTTCGTGTGGGGATTCGTTTGTGAAGTTCACGTTCTCGATCATCGTCTTGAGCCGCCCTTGCCCGTGCGAACGCCTGTATCAGCTCCCGGATGTTCATGACCCAGGTGCCCCATTGAGGCAAGCCCCATTGAGGCAATGGCTCAATCGGCTTGTGACAGCTGATGCGTAGTAAGTGCGTGGCGGAGTTGCCCCCACTTAGTCTTGTGTGTGTGTGTGTGAATCGTATTGCAGCACGAGACAAAGCAATGACAGATCCTGAAGCCCCAGACCCAAGAAGACCACGTGGACTCGACATAGGCCCTGACAATGCTGGTTCAATTGAGGCCGCACAGCGTTCAACGCTATCCTGGATGCAACGCAGACGATGGATCCTGAAGCCTGAAGTGCTGCCAACTTAGGGCTTATTAGGGATTATGACTTTGGTTGGGGTTGGGGATATGGTTTGGGGTTACATAAATTGAGTATGTGTTTGGGTTTCAGCCAGGAGCTTCAGGGCTCAAAGATGCTCGAACAGCCACCTCATACCTTCATGCCACGTCGCATTCACTTTAAAGCCACAAAGCCTGCCCCGCGTACATAGCAGTCTATAGCAACTCGAGGAGCAGCGTGTGAGTCTGGTTGGCTGCTTGAGTTTGGGGCAGGTTCTGCTTTCCCACACGCCAGTCCTCCCCAACATTCACGACCCTACACCTCTTCTTTTGTTGGACTTCAGGCTGCCACAAAGAAAAATCTATGCATTGTTAAGCAATATGTCGTTATTCCATACATTTGAACGTGCAGGTTTCAGGCCGTGGGCACTCGTAAGTTTCGGCTTTACAGGTCAGTCCCAGCTACTTCTGTATCTTCAGTAGTCGTCCCTTCAGGAGATTCGTGGGCCGTTGTTTGAGTTGGCGTTGCAACGCAGTGCCTACCCAGGTGGGCCGAGAGTTTATTCCAGGACTGGAGAGTGTGACAGGGATTTGAGTAAGTTTATTCTTGGCGTTTGGCTGGCCGTTGGTTGCCAAACGCTTCTGGCATGGCTAATGACGAATTCTAACGAACTAACGCGCATGTGCAGCCTCGGCTCCGCTTGCGGGGCGCTGCAGAAGAAATGCCCCTCGATTCTTGTGTCCTGCTTGAATTTGTGAGGCCAGACCTTCCTGGGTTTCGGAAGCTGGCTTGTACGATCACCTCTCCGAATTTGCGTGTAGAAACAGGCAGTCAAAGTCAAGGATCCAAAAGTGACGACAGTTTCACACATCGCGAGCCCAGAAGTCCAACAGCGATGCAGACTTGCTTTGTTCTGATCAGAAGAGCAGGCCTTAGCAAACAAAGCAGACGTTTTTCCTTTTATTGCAAAAGCAAAAGTTCCTCTGTTATTAGCAAGGCAGCTCCCAGTTCCCGCTTCAATCAGGAAAAAGACGTGATATTGCTAGGAAATACATACAGCCTTTGTCATTTTTGACACCAAACGACAAACCCACTGTCCATCACTGTCCTTTGAAATTGAAGGAGGGGGTCGTTGTTGACCAGGACTCCCTTCATCTCCCTACCCTCCCCGTACCCCGCCGTTGAAGACTTGCATGTCTGAAAGAGTATGAACCTCGGGATGTTGCACACACCTGCAACAAAAAACACACACACACACAAGCACCCACACACGCACGCACAGACGAACGCGCACGAACGCGCACGTGCATGCACGCGCGCGCACGCATGCACGCACGCGCACGCACGCACACGTGCATGCACACGCGCACGCACGCACGCACGCACGAGCACGCACGCACGTACACATACACATACACATACACATACACATACACATGCACATGCACATGCACATGCACATGCACATGCACATGCACATACACATGCACATGCACATACACAACAACAGCAACCACAACCACAACCACAACAACAACAACAACAACAACAACAACAACAACAACAACAACAAGAACAAGAACAAGAACAAGAACAACAAGAACAATAACAACAAGAACAATAACAACAAGAACAACAAGAACAAGAACAACAAGACAAACAAGAACAAGACCAAGAACAGCAATAACAATAAGAATAACATCAACCAACAACAACAACAACAACAACAACAACAACAACAACAACAACAACAACAACAACAACAACAACAACAACAACAACAACAACAACAACAACAAGAACAAGAACAAGAACAAGAACAAGAACAAGAACAAGAACAAGAACAAGAACAAGAACAAGAACAAGAACAAGAACAAGAACAAAGAACAAGAACAGAACAAGAACAAGAACAAGAACAAGAACAAGAACAAGAACAAGAACAAGAACAAGAACAAGAACAAGACCAAGAACAAGAACAAGAACAAGAACAAGAACAAGAACAAGAACAAGAACAAGAACAAGAACAAGAACAAGAACAAGAACAAGAACAAGAACAAGAACAAGAACAAGAACAAGAACAACAACAAGAACAACAACAACAACCACAACAACAACAACAACAACAACAACAATAACAACAACAACAACAACAACAACAACAACAACAACAACAACAACAACAACAACAACAACAACAACAACAACAACAACACTACAGGACCTGGAGCGTTTCTGTTGCAAGAATAGTGCCAGAAGATACTTCATGATAGGAAATTTGGAAATAGAGGTTGTTCCGTTAGTAGGGGCCTTCGTAATAGAGGAAATAAGAAATACAGGCCCATAGTGAAACATGAAGGGGGTAGTAGAGGTTTGAAAACATAATGTACGTGAAATCGAAGTTTGCAAAGAAAGCTATATACATATATATATATATATACATTATATATATATATATATATGCATTAGCAAGAACAGCCGAAATAGCGAGGAAGTAGCGACACGGCACGTGAAAGCACCGAGGGTCTGCACGGCACCTAGAAAGGACACCGAAACGTTTGGCATTTAATTCTGCACAATTTGCAAGCGCGGAATAGCAAAGACTTCTTCCCTAGAGTACACAGTACGGGGGCCCTGCAATCGCAGACCCTGCCTTAAAACTTGAGCCCCGCCGTGGGAGGCCTTCTGAAGGATGGCAAAGGGACCTTAGACCTCCACGAGCTCTCGGTGGGAGCAGCGTCTGCTGCTGTGTCGTCCGGCGAGGGATTTGGGGCGCAGGGCGCAGGCCATGGTTGAACCATCGGAGAAATTGCCTGTTGAGGAGCTGTAGCTGCGAGGTAGTGGGTGGGCCCACGATCAGGACATGTCTGAAGAGTTGCATGTTTCAGTTTAATGCGCTTCTTGGACAATTGGCGACTTAAACCATCAATCTTGCGTTTTCAGCTCCACGTCTTTTGTGTTTTCAGTTCCTGTGATTTGTCAGCTTGGGTTTTGTCTGTCGTTGACCCTAGCAGATACGGAGATACGGCTTGGAAGAATGATAGAGTTTGGAAAACTTGCTTGAATCGAAATCCTGGCTGGTATTGCTGTGATAAACCTCATTGTGTTGTGTCCACATCCCTGGCATTCTCGCCTAGGACATGGTGGTTGCAGCACGTGGCTCCCAAAATCTGCGCAACTCGTGATGTGGATCGTTTGGATGCTTGCTTGCACAAGCAGAGATGTCAATGAGGCAGTTTTCTCCTCAATAGTTTCCGGTTCGTTTGCATAAATGAGTGAGAACACGACCTCCTTTGAGTATCAGCGTGTGTCAGCTTTAGTCTCCACCCCATCAGGCTGGCCCTTCAGCAAGTATCGCAGTGGCAATACATGCATGAGCGAGCCATGTCGCAATGGCGAACGCACAGTCAGTGCACAGTCCAAGCTCCTGAGGCGAAAACAAACACCCCCCCTGCGAGGTGCTAGCTGTTCCGTTTTGAAGTCTGTAATGAACAAGTTACACCATCTCGTTCCGTGTCTGTTAAACCCAGTATCCCCAGTAGATAGGTACTTCACGACGTTGACGCCTTGCTGTTGCCACTGCTTTCAAAAGTTCGTCTGGGGTTTTGCTGCCCTTGCAATGGTCAGATGTGATCTCTTCATGCAGCTTATGTTCTTTAATATTGGAATGTCAACTGAAGTATTCCTTGCCACGGCTGAACAAATGGCGCACTCTGCACGTTAACTCTTGCTTGCTCATTTGCTGCTCACCACTTTCAGGCATCTTGTCTTCAAGTTTACTTAGTTCATTGCCGTCGAGCGAAAGGCTGGGAGAGTCGCGGGCCGTCATATCCTCGTCCTTTTTCCAGATGAGCTAGCTTTTCAAGATGAGCTACACAGCAGTTGCATTTGCATGGCTAATGTCTGGCACTTACTTCAATTCTGTATTAAGTTCTCTCATCATTGACGTCTCAGAAGTGGCAGTGAGGACAGAACGATGGAGGGTGCGAGGTGATGGGTCAAGCCGGCAGGCAACAGCGCAACAGGGTTCTACACCGATGCACGCCCCAGACGAGACTGGTGATGGCAGAGGTCTTACAACCATCCTTTATTCACTTATTATTTATTTGTTTATTTATTTATTTGCTTGTTGTTTTACTTTTTTTTTGGGGGGGGGGGGGGGGGGGGGGGGGGGGGGGGGGGGAGGCGAAACTGCTGTGCTTAGGAGAAACCTAAATGCACGAGCGCTTGCTGAAGCATGTATGGCGTGCAGTTTCATGGGCCCTGCCTGTCTCCAAACAATATTACAGCTTACCTGCACCTTTCCAACAAGGAACTTCTCAGATCAGCTCTCCCTACTGATGGTATCGCAGAAATGTAGCATATGAAGCCTTGAACTTCGCTCATGTCTGCCGGTGGCAAGACCTAAGTGTGGCCCTGGGTCGCCTACCGAACCGGTGGCTGAGGTGAAAGGTGAGGGCAGGGACTAGGTTTTGATAACCTCCGTGATGCTGAGGAGATCATCACGGGCATTGGAAAGGGCCGCAAGGCTCCACGGTGCTTGCGATGTCATGTCGGTTTTTTGGTTTGTTTTGAGGGTTTTGAGGGTTATAAGTTGTAGGGTAGATGTAAGCTGCTGAAGCCGAGAGCCACGAACCCCACACCCTGGCTTCGAAACCCTGACGCTCTAAGCCGCCATGTCCTTGCTTGGTCGTTTCTAGGATAGCCGTTTCCCTGAGTGCAAAGCAGCGTTTCTTTCAGCCTCTTCGAAGAGTTGCTTTTGCGAGCTGTGTGTATCAGCATCGAAACGAGTGACAAACTGATTTCTAACTAGCGCACTTTTTGTTTTGTGTCAGACCCTTGACCTCTTCGGACTCTTCGGTCAGGCCTGGCGCGGGGAGTGCGCTGGCGATGTCCGCCAAGCAGCGAGCAGAGCCCTCGCAGAGCCTTTGCTCTTGGTTTCAAGGATCTAAGTGGTCTAGGTCAGTCTAGGTTGCCGCCTCGCCTTGCCTGCGCCTTGTCCTACTTGTCTCGTTTTTTTTCTAACAAGGCCATACTAAGATTCGACTTTTTTCCGCGAAATCATGATAAAAACAGCCATGTGCCAGGGCATCCGATCCAACAACATGAATTACTTTCGCATGTGTTGTCGGTCCAGCTCGCTTTTGCACTGTTTCTCCACCCTCGGTGTGGCGTTGTTGGCTTTTCAGTCAACTGTGAAACTCATGTGTGGTCAGGACTGTATAAAGCCTGCGTGTGTTGAGCTTGTGCATCCTGATGCTATTTCGGGCCCTTGCGCAGTCGCGCCAATCTTCACATCAACCTGCAGAGAGTCCCGCCGAGAATCCTTGGAGTGCCCACCCCCAGAAAAGTAGCCGCCCCTTTCATGAACCTGCACTCTGCAAACATCTGCAAACCGTTCTCAACCCATCAGCGGTGGGAGCAAACTATGTGCAAGGCTTCGTTGTCGTTGTAGTCACTTCTTTCGGCGTCAAGTAGTGACTGCAAGCATTTTCGGTCGGTTAGGACAATTCTTCGTCTTCTAGCAAACAACAGTGTCGATATACATTTTGCATTCGCATGAGAGGGAAACAAAGCACCTTCAGTTCTTCAGAGCTAGATCAATTGCAGGCTCCTCATTCAGTACTTCCTATTTACTTGCCATATTCGCTATGCTTCCTGGTTTTGTTTCGAAAATTTTCGTCTTACCGGCTTACCTAGTTCATTTCCATTCTACGTGATTTCATTCGTTGTTAACTTTATTTTCTTCCTGAACCACCACTTTAAATTCATAGGGTCCTAAGGAGTGTTGGGCCTGACTAGTTTTCACTGGTCGTCTGTCTGTTTTTTCCCACGCATTTGTTTCTGTGTGACTAGAATCTCAACCTACACTGGGTCGTCTCCTTCGTTGGGTCACCTCGAAGGTGCTCTTAACTTTTGGTTCCGCTAGGTTGCCTTGTTCTTCGATTTATCCGGTCTCGGGGTTACGGGGATATCCGTCTTTAGTTCGGTTGTTTGGCATAAATAAAGACTTCGCTTTGTGGTGCTTCTAGGGTTTAGTCGAAATCATCCTGCTCAGCCCTCTCTTTGCACTTACTGGCAACAGCGTTATGGTCGTTCTGGCTGCACGGTGAACACATCAGCTGTGCGAAGTTTCAGTGGTTGACGTCAAACCCATTGAAGACTGGATCTTCCGTGGTTTGCGTTGGTATTCCTTGTTATTCAATCATCTGCATTCTTCGTTTTTCTCTTGGCACACCTTCCGTCCTTTCTGCATGAAGTCAAAGCGTTATCTCTGTTGTGTTCTCTGTGTTCTTTTTTTTCGGTTCAGTGCTGCTTCTTTATGATCTTGGGAAAAAGACGCTCTTTTGCTTTATCCTCTAGTTTTCTCGCAGGTTCTCCATACATATATATAGATGCTCACCCCCCCCCCCCCCCCAATGGACCAACCGCGAAATGAAAAGGACAGGAAAAACTAGTTGTTTTTGTAGTGCTGTGTGTTTTTTGCGCGTTTTGCCTTATTTCTTGGGCTTTTTGTGCTTTTTTTGCATTGTTGCACTCTTCTTGCATTTTTTGCACTTTTGCACTTGTTTTTGCTTTTTGCACTTTTGCACTTTTTTGGCTTTTTACACTTTTTTGGCTTTTCGCACTTTTGCACTTTTTTGCACTTTTTGCACTTTGTTGTGCTTTTTTGTGCTTTTTTCCAATTTCGCAATATTTTTGCAAATATTTGTCCTCTTGAATGTGCTTTTCCAATCCAAAAATCCAAAGTTCTCCGGACAATCTCCCAGGAAACTTTGGATTTTGGGATTTTGGGATTTTTTGGTTTTTGGATTTTTGGATTTTTGGATTTTTGGATTTTTGGATTTTTGGATTTTTGGATTTTTGGATTTTTGGATTTTTGGATTTTTGGATTTTTGGATTTTTGGTGATGTTTATGAATTTTAGCATTCGAGGTTGGCTCATATTCGTTCTCCTTTTTTTGAGTGAAAGGAGGGCGACCATTCAAATGTACCCTTATCAGAATTTCAAATGCGTCCTACCTACTCGAAACGTGAACACTACTTTCATAGCACAACTAAATAGCATATCCAATAAGATTTTTTGAATATGCTGTTTCTGTATATGAGGACCTGGTAAAGTCTTGCCTACTCAAATCTATATGTGCAAATATCGAATTGTGTGCATTTGAAAGAAGCTGAATTTCCTTTTTTTCAATAAGAACCATTCTGGGATCACAGTACCTGCTGTTTAAGAAAAAGTCTATATCTCATGAACACCCTTACTTTGCGATAACGATTTAGTTTTTCTGATCCTTTAATTCAAGCTCTTAATATTGCATTGCCCCCCTGTGATTATTACAGTAAAGCCTGCTCGAATCTCATTAGCGTCTTAACTACTCGATTGAAAACTGTATCAATAAAATCCTAAGTAGCCTGTCCAAAAAGCCAATAAGGTTTTGAAAATATCCTACTCGAAAAGCCAACAAGAGGTTGAACAGAAGAATTCAAGACAGTAATAGGGCTTGCGTCCAATACAACTGTCCACTCTAAGACTTCCCCTGGTGAAGTGAAGTGTCCATTCCGGGTAGCACAGTTCACGTACTGGTACAAGAACCAGAACATGTGGACAGTCACGGAGAGAATGCTTCGCGCTTTGTTTGATAAGTAGGGTTGAGAAGGCACGCCACTCATCGTTCAGTCTTGCTGCTAAGCAGAACTCACAGACCTCCAAATTTTGTATGCAAATCCTGCGACCAGAGGCCACACCGCGAAAGTGAAAGGATGCCAGAGTGCCTGCACGGGTATAGAGTAGTGGCAGCTATATAAGCATCCCAAAAGCAAAGAAAGCCCAAAATCCAAAAATCCAAACATCCAAAGCATCCTGGGAGATTGTCCGTTTTTGTTGCACGTTTTGCATGTTTTGCACTTTTTGCAGTTTTTGCACTTTTTGCACTTTTTTGTGCTTTTTTCTAATTTCGCAATAGTCTTGCAAATATTTGTCCTTTTGAATGTGCTTTTCCAATCCAAAAATCCAAAAATCCAAAGTTCTCCGGACAATCTCCCAGGAAACTTTGGATTTTTGGATTTTGGGATTTTTGGAGCACATTCAAGAGGACAAATATTTGCAAAAATATTGCGAAATTAGAAAAAAGTGCAAAAAGTGCAAAAAAGTGCAAAAAGTTCAATAAAGTGCAAAAAGTGCAAAAAAGTGCAACAAGTGCAAAAAGTGCAATACGTGCAAAAAAAACTGAAAACAAAGCACAAAAGAACACAAAAAGCACAAAACATCACGAAAACAAAACACAAATAATGTACAGGAAGCACAAAAAGCACAAAGAAGTGGACAGGGAAAGCATGGCAGGGTACAGTGTCTCGAGAACCTTGGACATGTCGATGTGGGTCCATTGGGGTTGGAGGTTGGTCCATTGGGGGGGGCGACCATATAGATATTATATCTATCTATCTATCTATCTGGCTTTTCCTTCTGAACATGTTTCGCGTAGTATTCTGTCAGGTCAGGTCAGGCCTACACTTCTCTGGAGGTTTGGAGTTGTTTTCGCGCCGCGTTGGCATCATGAGTGGCACTGCTTCATCTCGATGCTGGCTGGCCATCCCGCCGGACTCGCATTCGCGTCAAAAAAAGGCTCCGCCAGTGCTGATATAGCCCGCCCGATGCAGGCCCCAACCAACCATGGCACACTGCGTCAGCTGCTGTTTCTGATGCAGAGCCACAGCCATTGGCCCCGACCTCATGGCCCGACGCGTGCCTCGATCAGCGTCGCGAGCTCCACACTGCAACGCGATCTGGGGTCGCAAGACACACTACGCAGAGGCAGGCAAGAGTGCACGAACTATGTTATGAATGCAATCACCCTTCATGCTTGGCGCACTTGGGTCATGGCCTTCTAGCTTTGCAGTTCGGCACCTCAGCCCTTGCTGCCGCAACCTCTGCGAACGAGCCCAAGTGTTTCATGTAATCATCAAATTCAGATCCTGAATATGGACGATCTTGCAGCTAACAGACAAAACGGAATGTGCTAAAACAAACGGGGTTGGAATGGTAGGAATGCTAGAAGTACGACTTCCAGGGCCGTCGAAAGAGTGTCGAAAGTTGAGAGCGAATAAGGCGAGCACCCAGGACGTGATGAATGAGGAGCCTACAAATTTCGTAGTGTTGAAGAACTGACAAATGTCATCCATTTTTCATATGCAGCTAAAAGTAAAAGCAGAATGTAGTAAAGCCAAGTGGGGGAGGAACACTACAACTTCGAGGCAAGAAAGTGCCTCTCATGCACCGCTCGCCCCTCCCGGCGGCCCTACTTAACCCTCAGCTCCATCCCAAGGAGAGCGGCCTCGATCAGGCACCTGGGGTGTCTGTACGCAATAAAACTGGGCAGCTGAAGGGCCTTAAGTTTTCTTTGGGGTTGTACACATTTCTGGTTTAGATGTTGTCATGTTGTAACTTGGGGGTGCTTCTCGGGCTCAAGGGTATCGGATTGAGCAAGGAAGTTTGGGGATTTGTGTTCAGAAGCCGTGTTCGATATATCGAGCCACACTGCTGCGTCCGTGGCTTGCTGGTGCGCGGCTACTTGTGTTAAAGGCGAAGTTGCTCGATCTATCCCGAACTCTAACGGTTTTTGTGTAGCTTCTATCTCAGAACTTTGAGCGAGCGATGCCGCACATGCTATGCTAGATCGACTTTGAACAAGTCCGAGAGCAAATCCGAGAAACAGGCATGCCGCTTTGGCAGTATGTCATGCACGCAAATTCAATCTAATGCTCACAAGCATGTGTACGCAGAAGCGCAGTGGCACAACTGCATCAGCCAGTCGGGCAGTAGCACTACGCCACCGTCGGAAACAAAGCACGTGCTGTAGCAATGCAGGCTTCCACAGTGAGCAGCACCCCCCGACACACGTGCACTACCGGCCAAGAATCGGAGGGACAAAGCAGAAACCCGACCATTCAACCGGAGCAGCAGGCACCCCGAACGAGACACATACGCAACACTGCAGAGACTCCACGGAAGCCAAAGGCAGTCACAAACCGTGTCGACTGCGGTTGTGCAAGCTCCGGAAGCCAGGGGACAACAATCAATCGCCGGAACGGCAGAAGCGAAAGCTTTGGCAACACACAGCCAAACAGCGAGTGACACACGCAGCCGCCATGGTGGGGGGAAGCAGCGCAGCAAAAGAGGGTCGAAAAGGCGTGGGAAACACAAGCCAGACTTTAGGCCCAAAAATGCCGCCAGGCAAGGGTTCCAAGAAAGCAGACAAATTGTCGAGACGGCAGAGGCTAAGCCGTCCAAAGGAGATGGCATCTAAACGGTCAGTGTGGGAGGGGTGGTCTTCGGGGGTCTCAAGGCCGGAGGTGATTGTCCGGGAAGTTTAGCAGGATTTCGTCGGGGAGATGACCTAAAGTGGCAAGGGGAGCCTTCGGGAGTTTAAGTGGTGGGGAGTTTTTTTTTTCGAAGGTTGGTTTTCGGGGGCCGCTTCGTTCACTTCCAGTTCCACGTCCAATACCATACGGCGCGTGTACTCAGACATTCTGATCATTCTGTTCAAAGCAAGACCAGTGTCAGTTTGCAAGGCTTGCCTACGCCTTTGGGTTATAGGGTGGTGCGGGAACCAGCAAATTGATACGCCTTTAGAGTCACGGTCGGAAAAAGGAGGAGTGTAGACTATGTTAAACTCCATTCCAATCAACGTGACACAGGCTCGCGCGTCTTTGCCGACCCACAAACGACCGGAGAAACTGCACGTTGTTGTTTGGTTTGTCTTTTGTCGCCAGAGAGTTTCCGCCAGGTCGGTCTTTTTCAGTGTCACACCGACTAAAGACGCGAACTCAGTCAGGCCCAACGCCATGCACGCGGGAGGGGAATTGCGCCCTCCTCTGGCCCAGATGGCCCAGCAGAAGAAGAAGAAGAAGAAGAAGAAGAAGAAGAAGAAGAAGAAGAAGAAGAAGAAGAAGAAGAATGAGAAGAAGAGGAGAAAATACAAGAAGGCGCATCCTCAGGTCCTAGAACTTGGTCGTGTGGGGGAGTGTCGCAACTTGTGTTGGAGTCTTGAGCCTTCCGTGGACGGACAGGCCTAAGCATCCTTTCGCAGGTTGAAGCCAGCAACCCTGGGCGATTGGCTGTGGCAGCACCCGTGTGACTTGGCATGCTTGTTTGTGTGATGAATGATTCACAAATGCAGTATGGTCGTTGAAGAAACCAAACACATGGCTTCACATGTAGATCTGGTCACCTGGTCTAGTATGCCAAATCCATTTCGAGAAGAGTGATGGCCGTCCGTCCTGCTATGCTGGTACCGGCAGTGGTGGGTGCGCACTGTTACATCTGCTGTACATGACGGTGATTGTGGTCATGTTCGATGTAATCCATGCAATGACAAACAGACACAGGCGGCCCCTGTCCAAGCAAGGCTTACGGCCGAGGCCTCTGATGGATGAGGGCTCTAGGCTACCGCAAGCCAGAAGCATAAGGGGCGCGGCGTTCTTTCAGGGCTTCGGGTGGATCCTTGCAAGAGCTCATGCAATCTCATGCCCACTATACTGCTTAGTCTTTGTCCCTTAAGATGACTTTGTGTCCTTCTCGGGGGCGTGTGCAAGGCGGCCAGCTCCACCGCAGCAGAGCAGCTGCAGCGAAGAGAAGCAAAAAGAAACGTCACTGCCATAACGTGCTACTCACTGTCCTCCCAAGACAGAGGTAATCATAGGACCACCTATAATCCTATGACATCCTGTGATGTCCTGTGTAAGTAAAGGTTTTGCGCTGCCCAGGCCTCGGAGCTGAGGTACCAGGGGTCAAACCGGCAGCATTCTTTGGGGCCCTTGGCAAGGGTTGGTACTCGCATGGCGTCGAGATGTCCGTTGCGCAGCTTTGTTGTGCGTTAAGCGAACAGTCCTGGCGGTGTGCAGCCGGCCAAGAGAGCGCATGATTCCTGACACATCTGAGTTGAGCCTGATGGCTGCACCGACCCACATGGGTCTGCCAACTGCACGGCGCCAGCGACGCCGCCAAATGGTCCAACACGAAGACCTTCAAGGCAAGGAAGGCCAAAGGCCATAGATGTCGCCGTGCAACAGGGCGTGAAGCGCAACGATGTGAGCAGATTGTGTGTGTGTGTGTGCGGAAGATTCTCGGAGCCGGATAGAAGCGGTGCTCCCCTAAAGGTGCTCAGCTAGGGTCTTTGTCAATCATCTGCGCCTGCATGCAAGAGCTCTCCAAAGCCGAACCCCTTGTCGCGTCCTCCATTCATCTGATACTTTGACAAGCATTAAACAACCTGGGAGGAATTTAGACATATGCTTTGTGCTTCGTACAGACGCAAGGGGTTGACAAGGCAGGCTGCGGAAGGGCCCGACAAACAAGGTTTCCGTTACAGTAACCCACCGGCCCCCCACCCAGCTCCCCCTTCTCCAGGAAATGCAGGGGAACAGGACTAAACGCTATGTACCCCAGCCCTAAAACCACATACCTAAACTCTTAACATCTTCAACTTAAACCTAGACGCCCGAAACGGGCACCAAACTCTCTAAAAGGTAAAGTTTAGCAAGGCCCCCCCCCCCGTCCCTTAAGCCCCTTGATGGCCAAAAGGCATGATGCTGTCTAGCCTTCCTGGGCTGAAGCCACGCCCCTTCAAACCTGAAGCTTTTCGTCAATGCGAATCGGGCTGGCCAGTGGGTCATTTGTGCATTTCGTAAGGAAACCCAAAAAGGTTTTGGATGGAACTGGCCGGGCTTAGCTCCCCTTAATTGCAAGGTCTTTGTGCAGCTTGCTGGAGGATAGTTGTGCGTTTCAAACGTGAAGCTTTCGGAGCTTGGGACCAAGAATGTCGAGTTTGGTGCACGGCCGTAATCTCCCATCTCCATGCCAGCATGGAGTCTGCAAAGCGGAGGGGCTTTCTCGGCAAGCGTTCAATCAAACCAGAAGCTGCAGCATCTGCAGAAGCTGCAGAACAGCAAGCCAGTGGCAACTGGGGCTTCAATTGCTCTCATCTATGCCAACCTCGCAGCACCGTGCCGATGTTATCAGCTTCAATGCCGTGATCAGTGCTTGTAAGAAGGGTGAACAGTGGGGACTTGCCGCGCAGCTGCTGTCACGAATGAATGGCGCACAAGTGAGAGTGGACGTTGTCAGCTACAACGCTGGGATCAGTGCCTGTCGCAAGGGCAGACACTGGGCAAAGGCGCTTGAGCAGCTTGGGAGTGTAGCGTTTGTCAAGATCGAAACGAACGCAATTACGTACAACTCAACTATCACAGCATGTGGAAGTGGCATGCGATGGCAGGCAGCGCTCAAGTTGTTCACCCAAACAAGTCTCGCTCCACATCAGCCCGACGTGATCAGCTTCAACGCTGTGATCAGTTCCTGTGAAAAGGTTGGGCAGTGGCAAATAGCTCTGTGGCTGCTCTGGGACATGCCGCAGGCCAGAGTAACTCCGACCCTAGTAACTTTAAACGCAGCCATCAGCACATGTGGGAAGGGCCGGCAGTGGCAATGGGCACTTTGGCTCCTATCGGAAGTGTCGGCCAGCCCGCTGCAAGCAGATGTCTTTACATGGACTGCCAGCCCCTTGGCTGCCCAAAATGCTCCCCTGACTTTGGTCCGGGTTTCTGGCTACTAGAAGCTATTACGCACAAATTCCGAGGATGAGACTCTGGACTTAAGACCCGCATGCTGAGCATTAGCAGATCATCCGATAGTGGTGGAGCGATGAAGATACGCATGGCCCTCGTCTCAAACCCTGAACAAGAAAAATAAATGCAACATGATAGATACAATAGCCTTCAATACCCTATCCGTATCCGTTGCTCCGTTGGTGGCGGGAACCGAGGCATCAGCGCCTGTGAAAAAGGGTGTCAATGGCAGCGGGCAGTGCATCTCTTGAAACAGATGGCCAGCTCTCAGGCGCTGAACCCTTCTCCAAATTCAGCTGGACCATTGAAGTTGTTGGGTGTCATTTTCAGTTGAGGCTTCAGACCCAAAAGGCCTGCACGATGGGCAATGGGCAACAGAGTCTTGTTGGAGGTCCAGTGCAGCCAGTGAGCACTCCGAAGCCCTCAATACCGTAAGCTTTGCCCGCCCTCAACTTTGACCAGCAAGCACGGCTTAAGCCTGAGCCTCCAAGCATTTTAGTGCGAACCGAGATGCGGGGTTGCTTACCTAATTAACTATTCCGGAAGTCCTCTGAGTAATAGCGTAGAATGTATGGCGGAGGGGGGGGGGGTGGGTGTGCGTCTTAAATCGTTTCACTATTCGGAAACTGGTATTCGTATTTACAAGAAGAATTAAATACAAGCCAAAAACCCTATTCAAGCTCCGGCGGGGAAGGGGGCCGCAACCAGAAATAACTAATTAAATTAAATGTGCGGTCCCAATTAAAATTAAAAATATTCGAAATAAATATCGCACACAACAAACACCTCAGTCACTTTAAAGAATTTAGAGCTTTGGGGGGTGCATCCCAGCACGTCGAATTGAGAAATTTAAGCAATTTCAGGGTTGGGGTGGGGGGATGGGGGCCGAGACCCCTTCTCCAGGATTTAAATGAGTTGTGCTCATCCTCATCCTGATGGTCCGCCACCTGTTGTGGCCTGCGGCTGCAGCAGCAGCCGCCCCCTAGAGGTTCTGAATTCTGCTGGGGATACTGCTCGTTTTCTGGCCCCGGTTCAACAATCGGAGCCCGACCTGAAGCAACCGGGCACCTCTCTGCCCTCTGTTCCTGCTTACCCTTCAGAGTGCTCTTTCTGCCTGGTCACCCGCTCGTCAGAGCTCGCAGGCTTGCACACATGAACCTGTCCCTCCGCGGTCTGCCCTGGATCGACTTGCTACCTCTTCGGTTCCAGGTGGTTCTGTTTGTGGCGGCCGAGCTAGGTCCAGGGCGTGGTTCGCCACACGTGGCCCCTTCGCCGAGTATTGCACATTCGGGGTCCGCTGCTCACGAGTCTTCCAGCCCTCCGAGTGGCTTGTCAATCTCCAACGCTTTCCCTCTTCGAGCTTGATTGCCGGCCTACTGCCGCGCTGCTATTGCTGCCAAGGTTCTGCCTTTGGGTACGGCTGTATTTGATTGACCGGACTGAGCTAGTTGAGTTGTTTCAAGCGAAATGTTTTAGCCGGCTTGGGGGCGTCTTGCTTGGGGTACCGGTGAAAATTTTCTCCGTGGAGGAGCTTCAACATGGCCAATCAGCCCCCCGGACGAATTCATTGGCCCTTCTGTTCCTGCTCGGGAGTAGAAACTCAGTTGGGTCGCCACATCACAGTGATATTGGTGGATGTCAAGAAGGAGGCGGCTGAGTTGTTTTCATTCGATGAAGCACATGCTCTCCCCACTCATAGATGCTGCCCGTGCTGCCAGCCCTGACGTACCCAGCCCTTGCCCAGCACCGGCCTATATCTGCCCTTCTTGCTGAGATTGCGGCCTCTCACGGCCCAGTCAGCTTGCCCAATTTGGCGGGTCCGGCAGCTGCGGCGCGAGGTTCGGCGCAACGGGCAAGGGTTCAGAAGGAGCTCTGGGCTCCGGGACATTCTTCACCGCAGTCACTCAAAACATGCTCCGCCGGATGCAACCTGCGACCTCGATCGCTTCATGCCGACCTGTCAGCTCTGAACCAGCAGGGATCTCAAAATCTGGAGCTTAGCCGCGAGACTCGGAATTGGAACCTGGAAACTCCAAATCAGGAGCCTCGGACTCAGAGCCGAGACTGCAGATGCCTGAGTAGCTCGGATCGCGTACACAGACTTCGCAATAAGACAAGGGTCCCGTCGCTGCATATGCACTTGCCTGCCGGTTCTGTCATGTCGCGATCCTACACTACCACGACGTCGCTTCATGCACACGGATATGCTTGCTCGATGCGCCGCCCTATGCGCTGAGACGGAGAATCAGAAGATAGACAGAAGAGAACAAGAAAGAAGGAAGGGGACAGGCGGGTTTTTAAAAGCAAAAAGAAGCAGGGGGGATGGGGCGGGTGGGGGAGAAGACGAGGGGGAAAGAGGGATGGGAGGGAGGCAACTGCTCTGGGTGAATGAAGCCCCCCGCTATCCTCGGCCTGGCCCTTGTATTGGTACTCCGGCAACCGGCCGACATCTGCAATATCTTGTGGAACGTAGCGAATGATGTGGAATCGTTGGTTTGGGGTTACCAGCGTAGCCAAAAACCTGTCAAAAAAGTATTCCTCTGCAGGTAGAGGGGGATGGGCTTACCGCACCCACGAAAAACGCCGCATGTACCGAGTCGAAACTTGTCAGTGGCGAAAAAACGTTTTTGTACTTAAAACCATGCACCCCGCAGATCGAAGCCAACAGAATCACTGGCAACGCCTGCATCAGCGCCTGTGAAAAGGGTGGAGAGTGGCAGCTGGCGCTGAAGCTGCTGCCTTCGTGTTTCAATGAGTTGGGTTTGGGGCGAGTTTGGGGTCCAGAGTTTTCACATGTTTTGACTTAGCCACCTCCCCTCGGACAGTTTTTGGTGCCGTAGTGACGAAACCGTTTCTGGACTTCTGGCTGCCGAGGTTTGAGCTGGTCACCAGCCGTATGGGTGCGGATGTAATTAGCTACAACGCAGGCATCAGCGCTTGTGGGGGTGCCAGCCAATGGCAAGTAGCGCTTCTCTTGCTTTCGCAAGTGGCAGCAGTGAGCCTGCAAGCCGACAATGTCAGCGTGAATGCATGCCTTAGTGCATGCGAGAAGGGTGGGCAGTGGCAGCGTGGCTTGATGTTACTCTCTGGCATGAAAGCAGCAAGGATCGCTGGCAACAGTATCAGCGTCAACGCCGCGATCAGTGCATGTGAGAAGGATGGACGCTGGCGGCAAGCAATTCAGCTTTTGTCCCAGTTACCAACGGCCTTGATCGAAGCCAACGCAATTAGCTTCAATGCCAGCATTAGCGCATGTGGAAACGGTGATCATTGGCAAGCTGCACTCTGCATTTTCACAGAGATGCCGGCTTGTCTCGCTATTCCAAATGCGATCAGCCACACAGCTGGCATCAGTGCATGTGAGAAAGCTGGACGTTGGCAATCTGCATTTCATTTGCTTAGGAATTTGCCGCGGAACAGTGCAAGCGCCAACACGACATCTTTCAACGCATGCATAAGTGCTTGCCAAAAGGGAGGCAAACAGCAGTTGGCATTTGCATTGCTCTCGGAGATGTCAGAGGTTTGGCTAGAAGCAGACGCTATCAGCTTTAATGCGGGAATGAGCGCGTGCCAGCAGGGTGGTCAATGGGAGCTGGCTGTACAGTTGCTGCGAGACATGCTTGATGCAAGCCTGCAAGCTGACGTTTTCAGCTTCAGTACTTGTATCAGTGTTTGCGAGAAGGCTGGGCATTGGAAATTGGCTGTGGGCCTGTTGGCACAAATGACGACAGCCATCCTCACCGCAAACACGGTGTGTTTTAATGCATGCATCAGTGCGTGTGAGAAGAGTGGTCAGTGGCAGGCAGCTCTTCAACTGCTGGCAGATATGCAACTGGCCAGAGTGGAAAGAAACATCGTCAGCTGCAGTGCTGGAATCAGTGCATGTGGCAGAGCAGACGCAGGGCGACACTGGCAGACTGCTCTCCAACTTCTGCTGGTCATGCAGGAAGACGAGATCCTGCCAAACGTGGTCAGCTTTAGCGCGGGAATCAGTGCGTGTGAGAGGGGTGGCCAGTGGCTGCTAGCTCTTCATCTCCTTTCTCAAATGCCTTTCGCCAGAATACAGCCCAGCGCCGTCAGCTACAATGATGTGCTCAGCGCTTGCGGGAACGCCCGGCATTGGGAATTTGCCCTCCTCCTTTTCTTCGACATGATTGCAAGCCAAATTCTGCTGGATATCATCAGCTCCTTCTCTGCTCAGCACGCTGTTTTTTGTAGCTTTAATCGTTGTCTAACACGCCTTTGCTGCTGTTCATTGGCATGCTGCAAACACAACATTGTCGCACAGCTCCAGGCAGTAAGCACATGTGACCCCACCAAGGTTTCAACACAAGCCTCGCAGCATGTGAGCTGGGAGGCAAGCCACAGCTGGCACAGTGGCTGCTGGCACAAATGCCCGAGCCAGAGCTCAAGCCAACTTGACCAGGTAGTTCAAAAGAGCTTTGGGCTTTGATTCATACATAGGCCTGGATTGCAGATATTTCCTCGGCAGTGCTGCCATCGCTCAACGACCACTTCACCATCTTTTCCTAGACTTGAAAAGGCAGCCAACAGTTTACAGCCGGGAAAGCTTGAGCTAAAGCTCGTAACGCACCTGTCTTAGCACTTCAAAGCTTATGGACACTTGAAGTCGTCCGAGTCATGGCGGCGTTGAGCGTGACAGAGTAGATTTATCGTACCATCGGTGTGTGCTTGGGTTACGCTCTTGCTCAGTGCCCTGGAATGTAATGTTGCTTCAATCTTCGGGCTCAGGATTCGGGTTTCGGGTTTAGGCACGTCAGAGAAGTTAAAGCATTCAATAGTTTAGCAGCTTTCCAGGTGCCCGAAAAGAACCCCGAGGGCGCGGTTTCAGCCCGCAGCGGCGAACAAAGAAACGAGTCAATGCGAGACTTCGTTCCAGGAAGCAGGTATTCTTAAGGTTGCATCTTTCAGGGCTGGAAGTCAATCCACCCACGCATCGTCATAGCTTCGGCGATGAAAGGTTTCGTTGTCCGGAGGATCTTGAAAAGCTCCGTCCGAACCGAAAAAGGTAGCTATGTAAGTGAAGAAGACGAAAACTATGCTCACACATCCGCTCTTGTGTATTAAGATCTCTGCCCTTATGCCAGGATATGTAAATTCATATATGTATATGCGAGCAGATATATATATATATGTTATCAACCGGCTCCAAGACCAACCCTGCACGAATCAATGAGCAAGAAACAGCTACAACTGTCAGAGCAATAACAAGCAGCCAGAGAAAAAGTCAAAAGAAAGCTAAAACATGCAAAGGGACATGAGGCTTGTGAATGAAAAGAATGAAATGGGGGTCGGCCTCCCCAGGTCCCTGATTTCCCCTCCTTCCTTTTGTGAACAAAAGAACCAGAAGAACGAAAAGAATGAAAAGAATGAAATGGGGTCCATTTCATTCTTTTGATTCACAAGCCTCTGCTTGTGAATTAAAAGGCGCCTTGTGAATTGAAAGAATGAAATAAGCCCCCCATTTCATTCTTTTCATTCTGTTCGTTCTTTTGGTTCTTTTTGTTCACAAAAGGGGGGGATTTTGGACCTGGGGAGGCCGGCCCCCATGTCATTCTTTTCATTCAGCAGCCTCTGAGAATGAAAAGAAGAATGAAAAGAATTAAAGAATGAAAAGAATGAAATGGACCCCCCATTACATTCTTTTAATCAGGGGCTACCATTTCATTCACAAGTTTCAAGCAAAGAAGGCCTTGCCGACAAAATTATGGTTTCAGGTTGAGAAGGCCTTTTGGACCAAATCATTGCGTCGGGAAATGGGGAGGCGAGGGGGGGCGAGTAGGGGGGCTGGGGCTGGGGCTGGGGCTGTGGGGCTGGGGGTTGGGGCTGGGGCTGGGCCTGGGGCTGGAGGCTGGGGATGGGGCTGGGCTGGCTGGGAGTGGGGGCTGGGGGCTGGGGGGGGCTGGGGGGCTGGCTGGGGGGCTGGCTGGGGCTGGCTGGCTGGGGGGCTGGCTGGCTGGGGGGCTGGCTGGGGGGGCTGGCTGGGCTGGCTGGGGGGCTGGCTGGCTGGGGCTGGCTGGCGGGGGCTGGCTGGCTGGGGGGCTGGCTGCTGGGGGGGGGGGTGGCTGGCTGGGCTGGGGGGGGGTGGCTGGCTGGCTGCTGGGGGGGGGCTGGCTGCTGGCTGGGGGGGCTGGCTGGCTGGGGGGGGCTGGCTGGCTGGGGGGGGCTGGCTGGCTGGGGGGGGCTGGCTGGCTGGGGGGCTGGCGGGCTGGCGGGGCTGGTCAGTGGGCGGGGGCTGGGGCTGGGGGAAGTGGTGAGGGAATGGGAGTGGGCCGTGGTTTCAAATTTAGAAGGTCTTTTCGACCAAATCATATTTCAAATTTTTAAAACCTCTTTGACCAAATCATGGCTTCAAATTTAGAAGGCCTTTTCGACCAAATCATGGTTTCAAATTTAGATGGCCTTGTCGACCAAATTTCAAGTTTGGAAGGTCTTTTCGACCAAATCATGGTTTCAAATTTAGGATGTCTTTTCGATCAAACCATGGTTTCAAATTTTAGAAGATGTTGATGATCAAATCATAGTTTTCGACCAAATTATATTTTCAAGCTGAGAAGGCCTTTTCGACCAAATCATGGTTTCAACTTTTAGAAGGTCTTGTCGACCAAATCATGGTTTCAAATTTAGAAGGTCTTTTCGATCAAATCATGATTTCAAGTTTAGAAGGCCTTTTCGACCAAATTATGATTTCAAGTTTAGAAGGTCTTTTCGACCAAATCATGGTATCAAGCTTAAAAGGCCTTGTCGACATTTCAAGTTTAGAAGGTCTTCAGATCATGGTTTCAAAGTTAGAAGGTCTTGTCGGCCAAATCATGGTTTCAATTTTAGAAGGCCTTTTCGACCAAATCATGGTTTCAAATTTTAGAAGGCCTTGTCGACCAAATCCTGGTTTCAAATTTAGAAGGTCTTTTCGATCAAATCATGGTTTGAAATTCAGAAGATTTTTTCGACCAAATCATGGTTTCAAGCTTAAAAGGCCTTGTCGACATTTCAAGTTTAGAAGGTCTTCAGATCATGAATTCAAAATTAGAAGGCCTTGTCGACCAAATCATGGTTTCAAGTTTGGAAGATCTTTTCGATCAAATCATGGTTTCAAGTTTAGAAGGCTCTTTCGATCAAATCATGATTTCAGGTTGAGAAGGCCTTTTGGATCAAATCTTGGTTTCTACTTTAGAAGGTGCTTTCGCCCAAACCATGAATTCAAATTAAGAAGGTCTTTTCGACCAAATCATGGTTTCAAGTTGAGAAGGTCTTTTCGACCAAATCATGGTTTCATGTCTAGAAGACCTATTCGACCAATTCATGGTTTTAAAATTTAAGGTTTTTCGACCAAATCATGGTTTCAAGATTAGAAGGTCTTCTTGGACAAAATGAGCTTTCAAATTTAGAATATTTTTTCGACCAAATCATGGTTTCAAATTTGAACGACCTTTTCGACCAAATCATGAATTCAAATTTAGAAGGTCTTTTCGATCAAATCATGAATTCAGGTTTAGAAGATCTTTTCGATCGAATCATGATTTCAAATTTAGAAGATCTTTTCGACCAAATAATGATTTCAAGATTGGAGGATCTTTTCGACCAAATATGATTTCAAATTTTGAAAGCCTTGTCGACCAAATCATGGTTTCAAATTTGGAAGATCGTTTCGACCAAATCATGATTTCAAATTTTGAAGGCTTTTTCGACCAAATCGTGATTTCAAGTTGAGAAGATCTTTTCGACCAATTCTTGGTTTCTAATTTAGAAGGTCTTTTCGATCAAATCATGGTTTCAAATTTAGATGGCCTTGTCGACCAAATTTCAAGTTTGGAAGGTCTTTTCGACCAAATCATGGTTTCAAGTTTAGAAGGTCTTTTCGATCAAATCATGGTTTCAAGTTTGGAAGATCTTTTCGACCAAATCATAATTTCAAATTTAGAAGGTCTTTTCGATCAAATCATGGTTTCAAGTTTAGAAGGCCTTTTCGACCAAATCATGGCTTCAAGTTTAGAAGGTCTTTTCGACCAAATCTTGATTTCTAATTTAGAAGGCTAATTTCGTCCAAGGCTAATTTCGATCAAATCATGGTTTCAAAATTAGAAGGTCTTTTTGACCAAGTCATGGTTTCAGGTTTAGAAGGCCTTTTCGGTCAAATCATGATTTCAATCAAATCATTAACGACGTTTCAAATTTAGAAGATCTTTTCGATCAAATCATGGCTTCAAGTTTGGAAGGTCTTTTCGGCCAAAATATGGTTTCAAATTTAGAAGGTTTTTATGTCCAAGTCATGACTTCAAGTTTAGAAGGTCGTTTCGACCAAATCATGCTTTCAAATTTAGAAGGCTTTTTCGACCAAATCATGGTTTCAAGATTAGAAGGTCTTGTCGACCAAATCATGGTTTCAAGTTGAGAAAATCTTGTCGACCAAATCATGGATTGAAGTTTAGAAGGTCTTTTCGATCAAATCATATTTCAAGTTGAGACGGTCTTTTCGATCAAATCATGATTTCAAATTTAGAAGACCTTGTCGACCAAATCATGATTTCAAAATTAGAAGGTCTTTTCGACCAAATCATGGTTTCAAATTTAGAAGTCTTTTTCGACCAAATCATGGTTTCAAGTTTAGTAGATCTTTTCGATCAAATCATGATTTCTAATTTTAGAAGGTCTTCTCGACCAAATCATGGTTTTCGACCCAATCATGGTTTGAAGCTGAGAAGGTCTTTTCGATCAAATCATGGTTTCAAGTTGAGAAGGCCTTTTCGCCCAAATCATGGGTTCAAGTTTAGAAGGTCTTTTCGACCAAATCATGAATTCAAGTTTAGAAAAGGTTAGGACATTTTCTACCAAATCATGGTTTCAAGTTGAAAAGGCTTTTTCAATCAAATCATGAATTCAAGTTGAGAAGGTCTTTTCGACCAAATCATGAATTCATATTTAGAAGGCCTGGATCATGATTTCAAGTTTAGAAGAGCCTTTTCGAGCAAATCATGATTTCAAGTTTAGAAGGCCTTTTCGATCAAATCATGATTTCAAATTTAGAAGGTCTATAAATTATGATTTCAAGTTTAGAAGGTCTTTTCGACCAAATCATGAATTCAAGTTGAGAAGGTCTTTTCGACCAAATCATGAATTCATATTTAGAAGGCCTGGATCATGATTTCAAGTTTAGAAGAGCCTTTTCGAGCAAATCATGATTTCAAGTTTAGAAGGCCTTTTCGATCAAATCATGATTTCAAATTTAGAAGGTCTATAAATTATGATTTCAAGTTTAGAAGGTCTTTTCGACCAAATCATGGTTTCAAGTTGAGCAAATCATGTTTCAAGTTTCTTTTCGACCAAATCATGATTTCAAGTTTAGAAGGAATTTTCGACCAAATCATGATTTCAAGTTTTAGAAGGTCTTGACGACCAAATCATGGTTTTCGATCCAATCATGGTTTGAAGCTGCGAAGGTCTTTTCGGTCAAATCATGGTTTCAAGTTGAGAAGGCCTTTTCGGTCAAATCATGGTTTCAAGTTTAGAAGGTCTTTTCGACCAAATCATGGTTTCAAATTCAGGATGTCTTTTCGATCAAACCATGGTTTCAAATTTAGAAGGCTTTTTCGATCAAATCTTGGTCGACGTTTAGAAGGCCTCCTCGACATTTCAAGTTTAGAAGGCCTTTTCGATCAAATCATGGATTCAAATTTGGAAGGTCGTTTCGACCAAATCATGGTTTCAAATTTAGAAGGTTTTTTCGACAAAATTATGATTTCAAATGTCGAAGATCTTTTCGACCAAATCGTGGTTTCAAATTTAGCAGGTCTTTTCGACCAAATCATGATTTCAAGTTTTAGAAGGTCTTGTCGACCAAATCATGGTTTTCGACCCAATCATGGTTTGAAGTTGCGAAGGCCTTTTCGATCAAATCATGGTTTCAAGTTGAGAAGGTCTTTTCGTCCAAATCAAGGTTTCAAGTTTAGAAGGTCTTTTCGACCAAATCATGGTTTCAAGTTTAGAAAAGGTTGGAAGACCTTTTCTTTCAAATCATGGTTTCAAATTGAGAAGACCTTTTCGATCAAATCATGGTTTCAAATTTAGAAGGTCTTTTCGGCCAAAACATGGTTTCGAGATTAGAACGTCTTTTCGACCAAATCATGATTTCAAGTTTAGAAGGTCTTTTCGACCAAATCATGGTTTCAAGTTTAGAAGGCCTTGTCGACGTTTCAAGTTTAGAAGGTCTTCCAATCATGGTTTCAAGTTTAAAAAGCCTTTTCGTTCAAATCATGGTTCCATGTTTAGAAGGTCTTTTCGACCAAATCTTGGTCGACGTTTCAAGTTTAGAAGGCCTTTTCGACTAAATCCTAAGTCCTAAACCCTAAACCCTAAACCACCCTATAAACCACCCTATAAACCACCCTATAAACCACCCTATAAACCACCCTATAAACCACCCTATAAACCACCCTAAAAACCACCCTAAAAACCACCCTAAAAACCACCCTAAACCACCCTAAACCACCCTAAAACCCTCAAACCCCAAACCCCAAACCCCAAACCCCAAACCAAAAACCCCAAACCCCAAACCCCAAACCCGAAACCCTTAAACCCTTGAACCCCTTAAACCCCTTAAACCCCTTAAACCCCTTAAACCCCTTAAACCCCTTAAACCCCTTAAACCCCTTAAACCCCTTAAACCCCTTAAACCCCTTAAACCCCTTAAACCCCTTAAACCCCCCCTTAAAACCCTTAAACCCCTTAAACCCCTTTAAACCCCTTAAACCCCTTAAACCCCTTAAACCCCTTAAACCCCTTAAACCCCTTAAACCCCTTAAACCCCTTAAACCCCTTAAACCCCTTCTCCCCCATAAACCCCATAAACCCCTAAAACCCCTAAAACCCCTAAAACCCCTAAAACCCCTAAAACCCCTAAAACCCCTAAAACCCCTAAAACCCCTCAAACCCCTCAAACCCCTCAAACCCCTGAAACCCCTGAAACCCCTGAAACCCCTAAAACCCCTAAAACCCCTAAAACCCCTAAAACCCCTAAAACCCCTTAAACCCCTTAAACCCCTTAAACCCCTTAAACCCCTTAAACCCCTTAAACCCCTTAAACCCCTTAAACCCGTAAAACCCCTTAAACCCGTAAAACCCCTTAAACCCGTAAAACCCCTTAAACCCGTAAAACCCCTTAAACCCGTAAAACCCCTTAAGCCCGTAAACCCATAAACCCGTAAACCCGTAAACCCCTAAACCCCTAGACCCCTAAACCCCTAAACCCCTAAACCCCTAATCCCCTAAACCCCTAAACCCCTAAACCCCTAAACCCCTAAACCCCTAAACCCCTAAACCCCTAAACCCTAAACCTTTTCGACCAAATCATGGTTTCAAGTTTAGAAGGCTTTTTCGACCAAATCATGATTTCAAGTTGAGCAGATCTTGTCGACCAAATCATGGTTTTCGATCAAATCACGGAATCAAGTTGAGCAGGTCTTTTGAATCAAATCATGGTTTCAAGTTTGGAAGGCCTTTTCGATCAAATCATGGTTTCAAATTTAGAAGGCTTTTTCTGTCAAATCATGGATTCAAGTTGAGAAGGTTTTTTCTTTCAAATCATGGTTTCAAGAGGCCTTTTCGACCAAATCTTGGTCGACGTTTAGAAGGCCTTGTCGACGTTTCAAGTTTAGAAGGTCTTTTCGATCAAATCATGGTTTCAAATTTAGAAGGTCGTTTCGATCAAAGTATGGTTTCAAATTTAGAAGGTCTTTCGACCAAATTATGGTTTCAAGTGTAGAAGGCTTTTTCGATCAAATCAGGGTTTAAAGTTTGAAGGTCTTTTCGACCAAATCATGGTTTCAAATTTAGAAGCCTCTTTCGACCAAATCATGATTTCAAGTTTGGAAGGCCTTTTCGACCAAATCATGGTTTCAAGTTTAGAACGTCTTTTCGATCAAATCACGGTTTCAAGTTTAGAAGGTCCGTTCGACCAAATCATGGTTTCAAGTTTAGAAGGAATTTTCGTTCAAATCATGGTTTCAAGCAAAGAAGGCCTTGCCGACAAAATTATGGTTTCAGGTTGAGAAGGCCTTTTGGACCAAATCATTGCGTCGGGAAATGGGGAGGGGAGGGGGGGCGAGTAGGGGGGCTGGGGGTGGGGCTGGGGCTGGGGCTAAGGCTGGCGCTGGCGCTGGCGCTGGGGCTGGGGCTGGGGCTGGGGATGGGGGCTGGGGCTGGGGCGGGGCTGGTCAGTGGGCTCTGCTGGCATCTTCTGTTGCGTATACAAAGATGAGCGTCGGAATGGGGGTTTAAGCACATTCCAGGTCTTTCTAGATCTTTCAGCTCTGCTGGCATCTTCTGTTGCGTATACAAAGATGAGCGTCGGAATGGGGGTTTAAGCACATTCCAGGTCTTTCTAGATCTTTCAGCTCTGCTGGCATCTTCTGTTGCGTATACAAAGATGAGCGTCGGAATGGGGGTTTAAGCACATTCCAGGTCTTTCTAGGGAATGGGAGTGGGCCGTGGTTTCAAATTTAGAAGGTCTTTTCGACCAAATCATATTTCAAATTTTTAAAACCTCTTTGACCAAATCATGGCTTCAAATTTAGAAGGCCTTTTCGACCAAATCATGGTTTCAAGTTTAGATGGCCTTGTCGACCAAATTTCAAGTTTGGAAGGTCTTTTCGACCAAATCATGGTTTCAAGTTTAGAAGGTCTTTTCGACCAAATCATGGTTTCAAGTTTTAGAAGATGTTGATGATCAAATCATAGTTTTCGACCAAATCATGTTTTCAAGCTGAGAAGGCCTTTTCGACCAAATCATGGTTTCAACTTTTAGAAGGCCTTGTCGACCAAATCATGGTTTCAGGTTTAGAAGATCTTTTCGACCAAATCATGATTTCAAGTTTAGAAGGTCTTTTCGACCAAATCATGGTTTCAAATTTAGAAGGCCCTGTTGACCAAATCATGGTATCAAGCTTAAAAGGCCTTGTCGACATTTCAAGTTTAGAAAGTCTTCAGATCATTTTTTTCAAAGTTAGAAGGTCTTGTCGGCCAAATCATGGTTTCAAGCTGAGAAGGCCTTTTCGACCAAATCATGGTTTCAAATTTTAGAAGGCCTTGTCGACCAAATCATGGTTTCAAATTTAGAAGGTCTTTTCGATCAAATCATGGTTTGAAGTTCAGAAGGTTTTTTCGACCAAATCATGGTTTCAAGCTTAAAAGGCCTTGTCGACATTTCAAGTTTAGAAGGTCTTCAGATCATGAATTCAAAATTAGAAGGCCTTGTCGACCAAATCATGGTTTCAAGTTTGGAAGATCTTTTCGATCAAATCATGGTTTCAAGTTTAGAAGGCTTTTTCGATCAAATCATGATTTCAGGTTGAGAAGGCCTTTTGGACCAAATCTTGGTTTCTAATTTAGAAGGCGTTTTCGACCAAATCATGAATTCAAATTGAGAAGGCCTTTTCGACCAAATCATGGTTTCAAGCTTAGAAGGAAATTTTCGACCAAATCATGGGTTCAAAATTAGAAGGAATTTTCGACCAAGTCATGATTTCAAATTTAGAAGGCCTTTTCGATCAAATCATGATTTCAAGTTTGGAAGACCTTTTCGACCAAATCATGGTTTCAAGTTGAGAAGATCTTTTCGATTAAATCATGATTTCAAGTTGAGAAGGTCTTGTCGCCAAAATCATGGATCTCGATCAAATCACGGAATCAAGTTGAGAAGGTCTTTTCGCCCAAATCATGGTTTCAAGTTTGGAAGGTCCGTTCGACCAAATCATGGTTTCACAATTGGAGAAGACCTTTTCGACCAAATCATGGCTTCAAGTTTAGAAGGCCTTTTCGACCAAATCTTGGTTTCTAATTTAGAAGGCAAATTTCGTCCAAATCATGGTTTCAAAATTAGAAGGTCTTTTTGACCAAGTCATGGTTTCATTCAGGTTTAGAAGATCTTTTCGACCAAATCATGATTTCAATCATACTTGAAACCATGATTTGGTCGAAAAGCCTTCTAAACTTGAAATCATGATTTGGTCGACAAGACCTTCTAAACTTGAAACCATGATTTGGTCGAAAAGGCCTTCTAAACATGAAACCATGATTTGGTCGAAAAGGCGTTCTAAACTTGAAATCATGATTTGGTCGAAAAGGCCTTCTAAACTTGAAATCATGATTTGATCGAAAAGACCTTCGAAATTTGAAACCATGATTTGGTCCACAAGGCCTTCTGATTTGAAATCGAAAATGCCTTCTAAACTTGAAACCATGATTTGGTCGAAAAGACCTTCTAAACCTTACCATGATTTGGTCGAAAAGACCTTCTGAACTTGAAATCATGATTTGGTCGAAAAGATCTTCTAAACTTGAAATCATGATTTGGTCGAAAAGGCCTTCTAAACTTGAAACCATGATTTGGTCGGCAAGGCCTTCGAAATTTGAAACCATGATTTGGTCCACAAGGCCTTCTAGATTTGAAACCATGAATTGGTCAAAAGGACCTTCTAAACTTGAACCCATAATTTGGTCGAAAAGACCTTCTAATCTTGAAACCATGATTTGATTGAAAAGGCTTTAACACTTGAAACCATGATTTGGTCGAAAAGACCTTCTCGACTTGAAACCGTGATTTGGTCGAAAAGGACTTCTAAACTTGAAACCATGATTTGGAAGAAAAGGTCTTCTAAACTTGAAATCATGATTTGGTCGAAAAGACCTTCTGAACTTGATCACATGATTTGAACGAAAAGGCCTTGAAACTTGAAATCATGAGTTGGTCGAAAAGGCCTTCCAAACTTGAAATCATGATTTGGTCGAAAAGACCTTCTAAACTTGGAACCATGATTTGGTCGAAAAGGCCTTCTAAACTTGAAACCATAATTTGGTCGAAAAGACCTTCTAATCTTGAATCCATGATGTGACCGAAAAGGCTTTAATACTTGAAACCATGATTTGGTCGAAAGACCTTCTAAACTTGAAACCATGATTTGGTCGAAAAGGCCTTCTGAACTTGAAACCAAGATTTGGTCGAAAAGACCTTCTAAATTTCAAACCATGATTTGGTCAAAAAGGCCTTCCAAACTTGAAGTCTTGATTTGGTCGAAAAGGCCTTCTAAACTTGAAAACATGATTTGGTCGAAAAGGCCTTCTAAACTTGAAACCATGATTTGGTCGAAAGACCTTCTAATCTTGAAACCATGATTTGGTGGAAAAAGCCTTCTAAACTTGAAACCATGATTTGATCGAAAAGACCTTCTCAACTAGAAACCATGATTTGGTCGAAAAGGCCTTCTAAACTTGAAACCATGATTTGGTCGACAAGGCCTTCAAAACTTGAAATCATGATTTGGTCGAAAAGGCCTTCTAAATTAGAAACCAAGATTTGGTCAACAAGACCTTCTATACTTGAAACCATGATTTGGTCGAAAAGGCCTTCTAAACTTGAAATCATGATTTGGTCGAAAAGGCCTCCCAAACTTGAAACCATGATTTGATCGAAAAGGCGTTCTAAACTTGAAACCATGATTTGGTCGAAAAGGCCTTCTAAACTTGAAATCAAGACTTGATCGAAAAGACCTTCGAAATTTGAAACCATGATTTGGTCCACAAGGCCTTCTGATTTGAAACCATGATGTGGTCGAAAATACCTTCTAAACTTGAAACCATGATTTGGTCGATAAGGTCTTCTAAACCTGACCATGATTTGGTCGAAAAGACCTTCTGAACTTGAAACCATGATTGGTCGAAAAGATCTTCTAAACTTGAAACCATGATTTGATCGAAAAGACCTTCTCAACTTGAAACCATGATTTGGTCGAAAAGGCCTTCTAAACTTGAAACCATGATTTGGTCGAAAAGCCTTCTAAACTTGAAACCATGATTTGGTCGAAAAGGCCTTCTAAATTAGAAACCAAGATTGAGTCGAAAAGGTCTTCTCAACTTGAAATCATGATTTGGTCGAAAAGGCCTTCTAAACTTGAAACCAAGATTTGGTCGAAAAGACCTTCGGAAATTGAATTCATGATTTGGTCGAAAAGGCCTTCTAAATTTGAAACCATGATTTGGTCGATAAGATCTTCTAAATTTGAAGCCATGATTTGGTCGAAAAGGCCTTTCGAACTTGAAATCATAATTTGGTCGAAAAGGTCTTTTCAACTTGAATCCATGATTTGGTCGAAAAGACTTTCTAAACTTGAAACCATGATTTGGTCGAAAAGGCCTTCGAAAATTGAAACCATGATGTGGTCGAAAAGGCCTTCTCAATTTGAAACCATGATTTGGTCGATAAGATCTTCTAAGCTTGAAGCCATGATTTGGTCGAAAAGGCCTTTCGAACTTGAAATCATAATTTGGTCGAAAAGACCTTCTAAACTTGAAACCAAGATTTGGTCGAAAAGGCCTTCTCAAGTTGAAATCATGATTTGGTCGAAAAAGCCTTCTAAACTTGAAACCATGATTTGGTCGGCAAGGCCTTCTAAATTTGAAACCATGATTTGGTCCACAAGACCTTCTAGATTTGAGACCATGATTTGGTCGAAAAGGCCTTCTCAACTTGATTCCTGATTTGATCGAAAACCATGATTTGGTCGACAAGACCTTCTAAATTTGAAAGCACGATTTAGTCGAAAAGGCACTCTCAACTTGAAACCATGATGTGGTCGACAAGACCTTCTAAACTTGAAACCATGATTTGGTCCAAAAGACCTTCCAAACTTGAAACCATGATTTGGTCGAAAAGGCCTTCTAAACTTGAAACCATGATTTGGTCGAAAAGGCTTTCTAAACTTGAAACCATGATTTGGTCGAAAAGGCTTTCTAAGCTTGAAACCATGATTTGGTCGACAAGGCCTTCTAAACTTGAAACCATGATTTGGTCGAAAAGACCTTCCCAACTTGAAACCATGATTTGGTCGGCAAGGCCTTCTAGACTTGAAACCATGAATTGGTCGAAAAAACCTTCTCAACTTGAAACCATGATTTGATCGAAAAGGTCTTCTCAACTTGAACTCATGATTTGGTCGAAAGACCTTCTAAACTTGAAACCATGATTTGGTCGAAAAGGCTCTCTGAACTTGAAATCATGCTTTGGTCGAAAAGGTCTTCTCAACTTGAAACCATAACTCGGTCGAATAGGCCTTCTAAACTTGAAACCATGATTTGGTCGAAAAAACCTTCTAAACTTGAAACCATGACTCGGTCGAAAAGACCTTCTAAACTTGAAACCATGATTTGGTCCAAAAAACCTTCTAAACTTGAAACCATGATTTGGACAAAAAGACCTTCTCAACTTGAAACCATGATTTAATCGAAAAGGCCTTCTAAACTTGAAACCATGATTTGGTCGAAAAGGCCTTCTCAACTTGAAACTATGATTTGGCCGGCAAGACCTTCTGTACTTGAAACCATGATTTGGTCGAAAAGTCCTTCTAAACTTTAAACCATGATTCGGTCGAAAAGGCCTTCTAAGCTTGAAACCATGATTTGATCGAAAAGGCCTTCTAGACTTGAAACCAAGATTTGGTCGAAAAGGCCTTCTAAACTTGAAACCATGATTTGGTCGAAAAGGCCTTCTAAATTTGAAGCCATGATTTGGTCGACAAGGCCTTCTAAACTTGAAACCATGATTTGGTCGAAAAGACCTTCTAAACTTGAAGTCATGATTTGGTCGAAAAGACCTTCTAAACTTGAAGCCATGATTTGGTCGAAAAGGCCTTTCATTCTTGAAGCCATGATTTGGTCGAAAAGGTCTTCTAAACTTGTTACCATGACTTGGTCGACAAGGTCTTCTAAACTTGAAACCATGATTTGGTCGAAAAGGCATTTCAAACTTGAAACCATGATTTGGTCGAGAAGGCTTTCTAAACTTGAAACTGTGATTTGGTCGACAAGGCCTCAAACTTGAAGCCATGATTTGGTCGAAAAGCCTTCTAAACTTGAAACCATGATTTGGTCGAAAAGGCCTTCTAAATTAGAAACCAAGATTTGGTCGAAAAGGCTGTGGTCGAAAAGGCCTTCTAAACTTGAAACCATGATTCGGTCGAAATTGCCTTCTACACTTGAAACCATGATTTGGTCGAAAAGGCCTTCTAATTTTGAAGCCATGATTTGGTCGAAAAGGCCTTCTAAACTTGAAACCATGATTTGGTCGAAAAGACCTTCTAAACTTGAAACCATGATTTGGTCGAAAAGACCTTCTCGGCTTGAAACCGTGATTTGGTCAAAAAGGTCTTCTAAACTTGAAACCATCATTTGGTCGAAAAGGCTTTCTAAACTTGAAACCATGATTTGGTCGACAAGGCCTTCTAAACTTGAAACCATAATTTGGTCGAATAGGCCTTCTAAACTTGAAACCATGATTTGGACGAAAAGACCTTCTAAATTTGAAACCATGACTTGATCGAAAAGACCTTCTCAACTTGAAACCATGATTTGGTCGAAAAAATCTTCTAAACTTGAAACCATGATGTGGTCGAGCATTCCTTCTAAACTTGAAATCATGATTTGGTGAAAAGTCCTTCTAAACTTGAAACCATGATTTGGTCGTAAAGGCCTTCTCAACTTGAAACCATGACTTGGTCGAAAAGACCTTCTAAACTTGATTCCATGATTTGGTCGAAAATCATGATTTGATCGAAAAGACCTTAAAGCCTTCAAACTTGAAACCATGATTTGGTCGAAAAAATCTTCTCAACTTGAAACAATGATTTGGTCGAAAAGATCTTCTAAACTTGAAACCATGATTTGGTCGAAAAGACCTTCAAGATATGAAACCATGATTTGGTCGAAAAGGCCGTCTAGACTTCAAACCATGATTTGGTCGAAAAGGCCTTCTCGACTTGAAACCGTGATTTGGTCGAAAAGGTATTCTAAACTTGAAACCATGATTCGGTCGAAAAGGCCTTCTAAATTTGAAACCATGATTTGGTCGAAAAGACCTTCAAAACTTGAAACCATGATTTGGTCATAAAGACCTTCCAAACTTGAAACCATGATTTGGACGAAAAAGCCTTCTAAACTTGAAACCATGATTTGACCGAAAAGACCTTCTAATCTTGAATCCATGAGCTGATCGAAAAGACCTTCTAAACTTGAAACCATGATTTGGTCGAAAGACCTTCTAAACTTGAAACCATGATTTGGTCGAAAAAATCTTCTAAATTTGAAACCATGATATGCTCGAGCATTCCTTCTAAGCTTGAAACCATGATTTGGTCGAAAAGGCCTTCTAGGCTTGAAACCATGATTTGGTCGAAAAAACCTTTCGAATTTGAAACCATGATTTGGTCGAAAAGACCATCTCAACTTTGAAACCATGATTTGGTCGAAAAGGCCTTCTAGACTTGAAACCATGATTTGATCGAAAAGACCTTCTCGAATTGAAACCGTGATTCGATCGAAAAGGTCTTCTAAACTTGAAACCATGATTTGGTCGAAAAGGCCTTCTAAACTTGAAACCATGATTTGGTCGATACGGTCTTCTAAATTAGAAACCAAGATTTGGTCGAAAAGGCCTTCTCAACTTGAAATCATGATTTGGTCGAAAAGGCCTTCTAAACTTCAAACCATGATTTGGTCGGCAAGGCCTTCTAAATTTGAAACCATGATTTGGTCCACAAGGCCTTCTAGATTTGAAACCATGATTTGGTCGAAAAGGTCTTCTCAACTTGAAATCATGATTTGGTCGAAAAGGCCTTCTAGACTTGAAACCATGATTTGGTCGAAAAGGTCTTCTCGACTTGAAGCCATGATTTGGTCGAAAAGGCTTTAATACTTGAAACCATGATTTGGTCGAAAAGACCTTCTAAACTTGAAATCATGATTTGGCCGTAAAGACCTTCTAAACTTGAAACCATGAAATGGTCGTAAAGGCCTTCCAGACTTGAAACCATGATTTGGACGAAAAGGCCTTCTCAACTTGAAATCATGATTTGGTCGAAAAGGCCTTCTAGACTTGAAATCATGATTTGATCGAAAAAATTCTTCTAAATTTAAAACCATGATTTGGTCCACAAGGCCTTCTGATTTGAAACCATGATGTGGACGAAAAGGCCTTCTAAATTTGAAACCATCATTTGGTCGAAAAGACCTTCTAAACTTGAAACCATGATTTGATCGAAAGACCTTCTAAACTTGAAACCATGATTTGGTGGAAAAGACCTTCTAAACTTGAAACCATGATTTGACCGAAAAGACCTTCTAAACTTGAAACCATGATTTGATCGAAAAGACCTTCTCAACTTGAAACCATGATTTGGTCGAAAAGACCTTCTAAACTTGAAACCATGATTTGGTCGAAAAGGCCTTCTAAATTTGAAACCAAGATTTGGTCGAAAAAGCCTTCTCAAGTTGAAATCATGATTTGGTCGAAAAGGTCTTCTAAATTTGAAACCATGATTTGGTCGGCAAGGCCTTCTAAATTTGAAGCCATGATTTGATCGAAAAGAGCTTCTAAACTTGAAATCATGATTTGGTCGAAAAGGCCTTCCAAACTTGAAATCATGATTTGGTCGAAAAGGCCTTCTAAACTTGAAACCATGATTTGGTCGAAAAGGCCTTCTAAACTTGAAACCATGATTTGGTCGAAAAGACCTTCTAAATTTGAAACCATGATTTGGTCGAAAAGGCCTTCTAAACTTGAATTCATGATTTGATCGAAAAGACCTTCTAAATTTGAAACCATGATTCGGTCGAAAAGGCCTTCTAAACTTGAAACCATGATTTGGTCGAAAAAGCTTTCTAAACTTGAAACCATGATTTGGTCGAAAAGGCCTTCTCAATTTAAATCCATGATTTGGTCGAAAAGGCCTTCTAAATTTGAAACCATGATTTGGTCGTAAAGACCTTCTCAGCTTGAATCCATGATTTGGTCGAAAAGACCTTCTCAACTTGATACCATGATTTGGTCGAAAAAATTTTCTAAACTTGAAACCATGATTTGGTCGAAAAGGCCTTCTAATCTTGAAACCATGATTTGGTCGACAAGGCCTTCTATACTTGCAACCATGATTTGGTCGCAAAAACCTTCTCAACTTGAAACCATGACTTGGTCGAAAAGACCTTCTAAACTTGATTCCATGATTTGGTCGAAAAGACCTTCTAAACTTGAAACCATGATTTGGTCGAAAAGGCCTTCTAAACTTGAAACCATGATTTGGTCGAAAAGACCTTAAAGGTTGAAACCATGAACTTGAAACCATGATTTGGTCGAAAAGGCCTTTGAAACTTACAACCATAATTTGGTCGAAAAGACCTTCTAAACTTGAAACCAAGATTTGGTCGAAAAGGCCTTCTAAACTTGAAACCATGATTTGGTCGAAAAGGTCTCTTAAATCTGAAACAATGATGTGGTCGAAAATTCCTTCTAAACTTGAAACCATGATTTGGTCGAAAAGACCTTCTCGGCTTGAAATCGTGATTTGGTCAAAAAGGTCTTCTAAACTTGAAACCATGATTTGGTCGAAAAGGCCTTCTAAACTTGAAACCATGATTTGGTCGAAAAGGCTTTCTAAACTTGAAACCATGATTTGATCGAAAAGGCTTTCTAAACTTGAAACCATGATTTGGTCGACAAGGCCTTCTAAACTTGAAACCATGATTTGGTCGAAAAGACCTTCTAAACTTGAAATCATGATTTGGTCGAAAAGACCTTCTAAACTTGAAACCATGATTTGGTCGAAAAGGCCTTTCAAACTTGAAGCCATGATTTACTTGATACCATGATTTGGTCGAAAAGACCTTCTCAACTTGAATTCATGATTTGAACGAAAAGACCTTCTAAACTTGAAGCCATGATTTGGTCGAAAAGGCCTTTCAAACTTGAAATCATAAGTTGGTCGAAAAGACCTGCAAAACTTGAAACCAAGATTTGGTCGAAAAGGCCTTCTAAACTTGAAATGTCGACAAGGCCTTCGAAATTTGAAACCATGATTTGGTCGAAAAGATCTTAAAACTTGAAACCATGTTTTGGCCGAAAAAGCCTTCTAAACTTGAAACCATGATTTGGTCGAAAAGGCCTTCTAAACTTGAAACGTCGACCAAGATTTGGTCGAAAATGCCTTCTAAACTTGAAACCATGATTTGGTCGAAAAGACCTTCTCAACTTGAAACCATACTTTGGTCGAAAAGACCTTCTAAACTTGAAACCATGTTTTGATCGAAAAGACCTTCTAAATTTGAAACCATGATTTGGTCGAAAAGACCTTCCCAACTTGATTCCTGATTTGATCGAAAACCATGATTTGGTCGACAAGACCTTCTAAATTTGAAAACACGATTTAGTCGAAAAGGCCCTCTCAACTTGAAACCATGATGTGGTCGACGAGGCCTTCTAAACTTGAAACCATGATTTGGTCCAAAAGACCTTCCAAACTTGAAACCATGATTTGGTCGAAAAGGCCTTCTAAACTTGAAACCATGATTTGGTCGAAAAGGCTTTCTAAACTTGAAACCATGATTTGGTCGAAAAGGCTTTCTAAGCTTGAAACCATGATTTGGTCGACAAGGCCTTCTAAACTTGAAACCATGATTTGGTCGAAAAGACCTTCTCAATTTGAAACCATGATTTGGTCGGCAAGGCCTTCTAGACTTGAAACCATGGGTCGAAAAGACCTTCTAAATTTGAAACCATGATTTGGTCGAAAAGGCCTTCTCAACTTGAAACCATGATTTGATCGAAAAGGCCTTCTAAACTTGAAACCATGATTTGGTCAACAAGACCTTCTAAACTTGAAACCATGATTTGATCGAAAAGGCCTTCTAAACCATGATTTGGTCGAAAAGACCTTCTAAACTTGAAACCATGATTTGGTCGAAACGACCTTCTAAACTTGAAACCATGATTTGGTCGAAAAGGTCTTCTAAACTTGAAACCATGATTCGATCGAAAAGGCCTTCTCAACTTGAACCATGATTTGGTCGAAAAGGCCTTCTAAACTTGAAACCATGATTTGGTCGAAAAGGCCTTCCAAACTTGAAACCATGATTTGGTCGAAAAGGCCTTCTAAACTTGAAACCATGATTTGGTCGAAAAAAGACCTTCTAAACCTGAAACCATGATTTGGTCAAAAAGACCTTCTAATTTTGAAACCATGATTTGGTCGAAATTGTCCTTCTAAATTAGAAACCAAGATTTTGTCGAAAAGGCCTTCCAAACTTGAAGCCATGATTTGATCGAAAAGGCCTTCCAAACTTGAAACCATGATTTGATCGAAAAGACCGTCTCAATTAGAAACCATGATTTTGTCGAAAAGATTTTCTCAACTTGAAATCATGATTTGGTCGAAAAAGTCTTCTAAACTTGAAACCATGATTTGGTCGAAAAGGCCTTCTAAACTTGAATCCATGATTTTGTCGAAAATGTCTTCTAGACTTGAAACCAAGATTTGATCGAAAAGGGCTTCTCAGTTTGAAATCATGAATTGGTCGAAAAAGCCTTCTAAACTTGAAACCATGATTTGGTCGAAAAGGCCTTCTCAACTTGAAGCCATGATTTGGTCGAAAAGGCCTTCCAAACTTAAAACCATGATTTGGTCGAAAAGACCTTCTAATCTTGAAACCATGATTTGGTCGAAAAGGCCTTCTAAACTTGAAACCATGATTTGGTCGAAAAGAGCTTGAAATTTGAAACCATGATTTGGCCGAAACGACCTTTTACACTTGAAACGTCTACCAAGATTTGGTCGAAAAGGCCTTCTAAACTTGAAACCATGGTTTGGTCGAAAAGGCCTTCTCATATTGAAACGATGGTTTGGTCGAAAAGCTCTTCTAAATTTGAAATCATGATTTGGTCGAAAAGTTCTTCAAATCTTGAAACCATGATTTGGTCGAAAAGGCCTTCTAAATTTGAAACCAAGATTTGGTCGAAAAGACCTTCTCAACTTGAAATCATGACTTGGACGTAAAAGCCTTCTAAATTTGAAACCATATTTTGGTCGAAAAGACCTTCCAAACTTGAAGCCATGATTTGGTCGAAAAGATCTTCTAAACTTGAAACGTCGATAGTGATTTGATTGAAATCATGATTTGGTCGAAAAGGCCTTCCCAGTTTAAAACCATGATTTGGTCGAAAAGACCTTCTAAACTTGAAACCATGATTTGGTCGAACGGACCTTCTAAACTTGAAACCATGATTTGGGCGAAAAGACCTTCTCAATTTAATTCCGTGATTTGATCGAGAACCATGATTTGGGCGACAAGACCTTCTCAACTTGAAATCATTATTTAGTCGAAAAGGTCTTCTCAACTTGAAACCATGGTTTGGTCGAAAAGGTCTTCCAAACTTGAAGTCATGATTTGATCGAAAAGACCTTCTAAACTTGAAATCATGATTTGGTCGAAAATTCCTTCGAATTTTGAAACCATGATTTGGTCGAAAATTCCTTCTAAGCTTGAAACCATGACTTGGTGGAAAAGACCTTCTAAACTTGAAACCATGATTTGATCGAAAAGATCTTCTAAATTAGAAACCAAGATTTGGTCGAAAATTCCTTCCAAACCTGAAATCATGATTTGATCGAGAAAGCCTTCTAAACTTGAAACCATGATTTGATCGAAAAGATCTTCCAAACTTGAAGCCATAATTCAGTCGAAAAGTCCGGGTTTAGGGTTTAGGGTTTAGGGTTTAGGGTTTAGGGTTTAGGGTTTAGGGTTTAGGGTTTAGGGTTTAGGGTTTAGGGTTTAGGGTTTAGGGTTTAGGGTT
>CAJNDS010000487.1:71303-128340 GCA_905221605.1 Symbiodinium natans | reverse complement strand
TACCTTGGTTTTATTTCCGTTTTCATTGTTCTTTGCGTCCTTTGTCGTTTCTCTGGGTTTTGATCAAGCATTTGCCTGTGTTTTTGAGGTGTTCTTCTTTTGTCCTATGCCTGGGCGGGAGATAGAACTCCGTCACCTACGTTGCTTTTATTTCCGTTTGCATTGCTGTTTGCATGCTTGTTCGTGTTTTTTTGGCGTAGCATTTGCCTGTGTTTTTGAGCTGTTCTCCTTGTAATTTGTTCTGCCTGAGTAGGAGAGAAACTCCGTGACCTATTTTGCTTGTATTTCTTTCTGATTTCATTGCTCTTTGCCTCCTTCTGCGTTTGTGTTGCTTTTGATCCAGCATTTGCCTCTTTTTTTGAGGTGTTCCTCTTTTCTCCTACGCCTGGGCAGGAGGAAGAACTCCGTCCGCTACCTTGGTTTTATTTCCGTTTTCATTCTTTGCGTCCTTTGTCGTTTCTCTGGGTTTTGATCAAGCATTTGCCTGTGTTTTTGAGGTGTTCTTCTTTTGTCCTATGCCTGGGTGGGAGAAAGAACTCCGTCACCTACGTTGCTTTTATTTCCGTTTGCATTGCTGTTTGCATGCTTGTTCGTGTTTTTTGGCATAGCATTTGCCTATGTTTTTGAGCTGTTCTCCTTTTAATTTGTTCTGCCTGAGTAGGAGAGAAACTCCGTGACCTATTTTGCTTGTATTTCTGATTTCATTGTTCTTTGCGTGCTTCTTCGTTTCTGTTGTCTTTGCTCCATCGTTTGCCTATGTTTTTGAGGTGTTCCTCATGTCGGGCGTGTGACCCCAACCAACCCGCTTCGTGAACCTCGCGCGCCGTTTGAAGCCTCGCTTGCAAACGCTCTTCTGACCGACCCCTGGCTCGCAATCCAAACTTTGCCGTTGCGCTGCTCGCAAGGCTAAATGCCCTGGATTAGCCGAAGGATTTGAGCCATGGGGGGCCTACTTAGGGAGCATAGGGCACCGGGATTCGGTGGAATTTGGAATCTGCCCACTTTGACGCTTAGAACAAAGCAAAAAAGGCCCGACTCAACAGGACGTATAGAACAACGCAAAACGCAAGTTTTAACCTTCCTCCTCCGCCGGTCTTTGGGTCGGTCGCCCGCTTCTCCCACCCTCCGCCGGTCCTTGGGTCGGTCGCCCTGTTTTTGCAGGATCCGCGTTGGTTTTCGGGGTGCCGGTTGCCCCGGGGGGTCCTTGGGTCCCCCTCCCGTGGGCCTTTATGCAAGCACATGGGGACAGATTCTAAATTCATCTAGGTTTTTCTAGTTGGGGGGGCTGCCCTGCTTGGTCCCTTCCTGGGACCCTGCAGGGGCCCCACAAAACTGATACGGAGTTACAGGTAAACTTAACAAATTTTTATTTTTCTTTCCTCGCTCACTTGCCCGCAGCCGCCTCAAGGGTCAGGAATCCTATCAGAGTGCCCAGCCTAGGTATGCACAGTAGGACACTCTGAGGCTGTACAGTCTGTACATGAACGAAGCCACGCCGCCAAACACCCACACCACCCGAACCCCACATCACCCCAACCACCCACATGACCGGAACCACCAAGACCGCCCCAAGCCACCCGCCCCCTGAGCCACCCACGCTGACGAGCCGCCACCCGCACCGCCCGCCACCAGTGTGAAGGCCCCCCCCTCTCCCAAAAGACTGCGAACTAGCCCTAAACCCTAAACCCTCATAGCGTCATCCCTGCAAAGGGCGCCCAAATCCTCCAACTACCCCAAGCTGCCCAAGCCGAAGCCACCCAAGAAACTCCCTAAGCCCTGAGGCACCCTAAAATGGCGTGGGGTGGGGTCGGCGGCACTGGCGGTAGCCATTAAATAATCATAAGAATGAATATCCACAAAAAACTCGACTGCTGGTAACAGTACTATTGGTAGAGAGACCACAAGGCAGAAAACCAAGAAGCCGACAAGCCAATAAGCCGGGAAGCCCAAGCCCGAGATGCCGGGACGCCGGGAAGCCGGAAGGCCAAGAAGCTATCCAGCAGGGCCAAGAGACCCGAAGGCAGGAACCCCCCCCCCCCCCCCAACCACCCAAAAAAAAAAACAAAAACCTGGAGACCCAAAAAACCCTAAAAAATCGCCCTCCTTTAGATTCGATTCTTCGATAATCTGTGAGGATGTTTGCGATTTCTGTGTTTGTCATCTTTCTTTCTTGATTTCCAGCGTTTCACAGAAACATTAAGCGAAGATGATGTCTGGCAAGCCCTGAGGCCTAAATGCTGGCTGGCAAACCCTACAGCCTCAAGGCAGATGATGGCTGACGAACCCTCAACCCTGAAGATGACGCGGGCTAAGGACACAGGACCCGCGACACGGGACCCAGGACCCGGATGCGGGACGCGGATACGTATTATGCCCGGCCCGTGTGCCACGGTATGCCCTGCCTGAAGTCAGGGCCAGGGACCCTAGAGCAAGAAGAAGACGGAGCGCCATGGGTTTCAAACTTTGAACAAGAATGCACGTGTGGCACTTGAGGAACCAACTGCAGGGCTGCCTAGGAAGAGAAATGCTGCGCATGCTCCGTTCGCAATCAGGGCGTCATGCAAGGCCTGTGTGCGCCATGTGACAGCGTTGTCATCATGTGTAGGACCTACCAAAACGGATGGCATCCACAAGACATGTGTGGCAGCATGTGTCAAGGCCCGTGCTCATAGCAACACTGCAAACGTCCTCCCTCTTTGCCCAAATGGCTGCATTCGTGGCTGGCATCCACACAGTGCACACGACTGAACATGCAACTGCGGTCCTTTTTGACGGCGTGGCATGTGCTGAAAAGCATCATGTTTGACCGGAGCTTTCAGGAGCTTTGCAACGCCAGCCAGTCGGAAAACCCCGAGGAGTCCACCAACAGTTCCTTCAAGGCGACCCTTGCGACTGAGGTCGTTTGCAGATAGAAACGATCGCAAGGATCTCTGTGTGCATGGGCAACCATACTCCGCACCATGTCCAGCATCAACAATGGAGCATGCTTGAACCACACGTCGCTCTGGTCAACGAGACATCGGAAACCTTGGCAAGTGGGTGAAAAAAGGTGAGAATCCCGCTTCAGCAAGCTATCAATCCGAGCTTCTAACATGCAACGCCCTCTGCAACCATGCAGCAGTCTCGTCGCTGGAGCATGAGCTCATCCAGATGGAGACTTCTCAAGACTGGGTTGTCACGAAGTCCCACCATGCCGGGCCCAACTTGCTGATGTAGCGCCGCCATGTGGGCCAAGAGGGCATCCTTCCTCAGCTGCTGCGAGTCGAAGTAGAAGATGCATGGATAAAGATTCGGTGAGATTCGAGATCGGTACATGGTGCTCCGAACACTTTCCATGAACACATACTTATTCTGTTACTGCCACGGCTTTCGCAGGCACAGTCATCCACACCGGTTCCGCCTAACCAAAAATTTGTTCGAAGCTGCGTTGTAAAATCCGCAATGACCTTGAAATGTGCCACCATGTCCTGGCGAACTGTGAAACAACATGGAAGCACAAAAATGGGGCAAACTTGGGCAAACTTTCCCGTGAACTCCTTGGGATCCACAAAAGTACGCGAGGTTGCACGGAGCCTGCATATCTCGCGAACCTCAAAATCACAGATGGACAGGGATGTTCGTGGCAGTTGGTGGCTTGGACATCGAGAGGAGCAACAGCTTGCTCTTCGCCCTGGCTGAGTTGCGAGCGCGCAAGAACCTCAAGACCTCCATTTCCATTTTCAGGTGCCTCATAAGCAGCAAGCACTCGAAAAGGCACGTGCCGAGCGCATGTTCAAGCATGGAGAAGTTCTCCCACGAAAAACCTTAAACAACGTTCCGTGTGGAGGGCGCTTACAAAAGAACGCTCTCTGGCGGCATCTCCCCTCTCGCGAACCGTTTGTAGAGGCCTGGGCTTCTGGTCCCTATGTGTACTTACTGCGGTACTTACTGCTGCCAGGCGCCTGCGCCCTTTTGGTTTCCAGCTTTGGCTTTCTGGTTGACATTGCCGGCAAAGGTGCGCCCACTCAAGTCGCGCAGAAGATCCCATCTCATCAACGGCGGCCGGGCACCTTTGAACATGCGGAACAAGCGGGATAGCAAACGCATCTCAAGTAGCTTCCTCAGATCTCGACGTGTGCGCCGTCAGTACCTGTCCAGCATAGCAGGTCGTGGCTCACCCTATAACCATTCAGAGCGCATGCCAGCCTCCGCAGTGCTGCCCTGGCCCTCCGTGTGGCCTACCACCTTGCCAGCCGCGTCCAAAGTCCCATCAGCAAAGTCAGAAGCTGCAAGTCTGGCCTCGGGCTCTTTGGCCCTGTCTGCCAGGGCCCAACTGCCCCAACATAGTGTCTCAGGAACCTGTATTTGCAGCCATCGCTCCGCAGCACGCTGAAGAAATCAACGTTTTTGTGCACGATGCCTTCCAACATCTTTCAGCCGAGACGCCTGAAAAATGTCCAGCAGAGAAGACCTCGAAGCTTTAAGCGCCGCGTCAACAAGCCATGGGGCTCTTGCAGACTTAGCGCTTGCGTTTAGAAAGCCGAGGAGCCAAGTGAGCGATGAACCCAGGGCGCTGAAGTCCTGCAGATTCAAAGCCATGGCATCTTCATCATTTTCGATAGCACATGATGCAGAATATATCTTCATGTACGTCCAATGGCGCGGCCAAATTCAGGAAGCAATATCGGAAACAGCCCAGACTCAGACCAACACAGGAAGCAGTAAGTCTTTCGGGTTGACTTTGTGCCCCAGTGACCGCCTCCTGGCTTGCCGGGAGTCGGGGTTTATTTGGGTAGTGATTCTTCCCATGAAGGAGAGCCCTTCGTGAGCGCTTTCTCCCGAATGTGCAGCACAAGGACTCACGAGTTGGGGTTCCAGGGGTTGGGAAGTTTGCGGGTCTCGTGCGTTTTGCGATCCTCGTGACTGTCGTCACTTTTGAAGCCTGTTTCGCTGTTCACGGCTCAAAGGTGCAGACGATTACGAGGATGAGGCGCCTGGGTGGCGCCATCCTCGTGACTCCTGTGGCTCTTTAACTATGGTTACTCAAAAAGCGCTGACAGTCACGAGAATGAGGCATCCTCGTGACTGTCGTCACTTTTGAAGCCTGTTTTGATGTTCACGGCTCAAAAGTGCAGACAATCACAAGGATTAGGCCCGGGGGTGGTGCCATCCTCGTGACTGTCGTTAATTTCGAAAGCTTGCTTAGTCGAGAGAGCCCAAACACAGGTGGGAGGTAAACAAAGGGGAAAAGGCACCAGACGAAACCTCAACCGCATAAGGCACTGAATCAGCTTCCTGTTGTTCTCTTACTTTCTGTACTGTCGCAACTGTTGTGCCCATGGCCACCACGATTACAATTATTGCTGCTATCATCGCAACTACAATGATTGCGGTTGCTACTCTGCGTGTTGTTCTTACGACAACAGTTTGCTGCCACTCGCCATGCTACTGCGTGGGTCTTTAAGATGATGCAATAAGAGCAGGAAAAAGAAACGAGGAGGATGATGGGGAGAAAGATGACGAGGAAGGAGAGGATGAATCGTGCGTGCGCGTGCATTTGCTCGTAAGATGTGAGATCTGATAAGAGCCAAGAACCCGAATGCAGATACGCAGTACGTCCTCATGTCTTCGCATGTTCTTGCAGCGTGTTATAGCAAACGAAGATATGTACATCAAACATCCACACCTAATCGGATGTTGACCGTGTCCTGCTCGCTCGTCTTATTCCTATTCCTCTTCGTTTTCTTCTTCCTCTTTGAGCAATTGCCCTTCCCGCTCTCTCTTTTGCTGTCTTGGCCTGGCTGGGCGAAGTCGCTTCCTCCAGCCTCAGCCGCACACACACACACACAGGTGCGTATTGCAGTGTGCTCTATTCAGTGATCATTCTCACATCACACACAGAGAGGCACAACTGGCTCAGCCGAGAAGCTTCTCTTGCAACTGTGGGGTTGCAGTGTCTGCATGGGTTGGCGCTTGCTTCCACAACCTGAGATATTCCCACGAAAACGAGAACAGGCACACAAACGTGCTGCTCATCCTCTTCCGCGCTGCCGGGAGCGAGACCCTGAAGGGTTTTACTGGGGAGAAAGGGGGGAGAAGGGTACAACCCCCCTCCCCCCCCGTATCGGGCACATACGCTTCAGGTGCAAAACTACTTGAGCCCCCTCCATGTTCGCACGCGAATGTATTTGTTCTCTTGACTTCGGGGTTGCGGTCGACGGGCATGTAGTTTCTTCGTGCTTTGTTTGTGGCTTGTGCATCGTGCAATGCAGTGCCAGTTTATCTTTTCTTGTTGCTTATTGTGAATCATCAGAAGAGTACTAGGCTTGCTCTGCGGGTTTGCTTGAGCTTGCGAGATGTAGACCTCATTAAGCGTTCTGTGTGGCATTCGGCTCGTGCCGTTTTGTGCCCAGGCTTGTCTTGCATTACATGTTTGCTTTGTAGCGCTGGCCAGCACATGGTGTGCTCATGACCGGCACTTTCTTACTAGGTGGTGCTTTGTCAAGTGCTTCGCGAGGAACGGATGCTCGCTCTCCATGCGCTCTTTCGCATCCTTCGCCAGCTGCAGCTCGTGAGCCATTTGCTCGGTAAGCTTCTGCAGCCTGAGGCACCATTCCGGAAGTGTCATACAAGTCAACGAGTACATGGCAGGACTTCCCCCATGATCTTGAGGCACGGCATCTGCACTTCGTGCTGTAAACACCCCAAAATGCCATCGAACTTGGGGAATGTGTGGCGAGTTCTTCTGTACAGGCTGGGACATCAGGGATGCCAAGGAGCTCGTCATCTTTCTGGCCAAGCCTCAGCTGGTACAAGGCCGGGCCAGCTGCAAAATCACCGTGCCGGGGCTGCGGATGGCCACGGGACTACACAAATCTTCGAACCAAGACATGTGCCCTTACAGGGCTACTCTTATGCTCGGAAGGGCCAATTCTTAGGCCTTGGGCAACTTGCACAAACACGTGATCCCCTGCCGTACCAAACTTGGCACTGCAGAATCGCGATGAGAACCATACACCTATGAGGCTTCTGATTCTTGGGCAAGGAGACAGGCTAAATGCATGTGCAGTCACTTACCAGTTCTGGGACTACTCTTCATACAGGCGCACTGCGAAAAACGGAGACGTTCCCTACGAAACCATGAGCTTGAAAAGGCGATGGAAAGGGGATGGAGACAAAAAGATATTACAAGACTGCTGCCTCTGCTTTGGATCCAAGGGGCTGCTGCTGCAGGGCTGCCACCAGCACCGTCAGCTCATTGTTTTGAGTCTCGGCCCGTTGCAGTCGTTGACATGAGCCTTCATACCTGGGTCTGACGTCAACTCGCAGAACTGCATGCGGTCAACCTGCTGAACCCTAAACCCTAAACCCTAAACCCTAAACCCTAAACCCTAAACATTTGCATGAATTGTCAAGCTGTCGGGGCAAGTGAGGCGAGCTGCTCGTGTTGAAGCTTCTCCATTCTGCAGCGAGCGCCGCTGCATGCCTCACGCTCTTGGTGCAACTCTTCTTGGAGGGCACGGAACCTGGGCTTCGTGCTGTAAACAACCATGCCATTGAACTTGGGGAATGTGAGGCGAGTTACGGTACAGGCTGGGACATCAGGGATGCCAAGGAGCTCGTCATCTTTCTGGCCAAGCCTCGGCTGGTACAAGGCCGGGCCACGTAACCGCAAACGAACCCACGCAGGTTAAGTGCAACAAACGTCCAAGGATGGAGGTGTTCTTTTTCGTAGACCCTGAGATTCAAAAGGTGAGAAAGATGCAAGGACATCACAAGACTGCAGCAGCCTCTGCTTCACAGCAAAGGGGCTCCTGCTCCAGCTTTGCGACCAGATCTGTCAGCTTGTTGTTTGCGGTCTCCAGCTCCACTTGCCTCTGGCACGTGCCCTCATATGCGACCCTAGAACCCACTGATCTAAGCGCTCTCGGCGCTCCTCGGGATATCTCATGCACTCACAACCTCTCACCTCCACAAAGCCTAGGGGCAGTCCTTTCTGGAGGACTTACTCGGGGCTCCGGTACGACAACCCCTAACACACTTGCAGTCCAGTAGGGTGGGTCTCAAAATGCTTGGAGGGGGGTGGTGTGGGTGGGACATGTGTGGATCTAAGCATATCGAAACCCTCTCAATCCTCAACCCTAAACCCTAAACCCTAAATCCTCAACCCTAAACCCCTCGCGTGTCCGGTCAAGGCCCGAGGCAATGAAGCGTCAGCTAACTTCTTCTGACCTTTTTACCCCCCCCCCCCCCTGCGCCTCATTTGAGTCACTTTAGCAAACGAGGAAACCAGCTTAGACGAAGTAATGAGATGCTGGTGTCAGTTTTTGGCAATGCACAGATACTTGGCCCTGCTCATGCCTTCACACTTTACAGACTTTTGCATACTCTTGAGGCCACTCTCTGCTGGTTCTTGGTGTTCCGAATCTCGCGATTTAACGCCTAGCAGTTCGCAGTGTAGAAGCAAGTCTTCGCATCATGCCGAGGGGCTTAGAATTGAACTGTTGGGTGCAACTCTCAGCTTGGTGCAGCGCTTGCCACAGAAACTCCATCTCCACATGCGAGCACCTGGGAGGGGCAAGTTAGCACATTGCGGCTGTTGGCCGTGCGTTTTGCAATCTGAAGCTCCCATGAAGGGGCGTGGAAAACAAACAAATACATACTTCAGCTTTGCTGACGGATCTCTCTGCACTAGCTGTTGCAGGGCCGGCAGGCATGGGGGCACGAAAGCGAACATGCGAAGTAGTCGCGCATTTGGTTCTGTGAACGAGAGTTTTGCGAAGTTTGTGCAGGGTGGGTTGCCAAGTCGTTCGTACCCCACTGGCACGACTATCGCCCATGACCGAAACAGCACATGACGAATGTGAGGAAGATTATCTGTGAGCTATTCAGATGATGGTATTCATATGCTTTAGTGAATATACTGCAGCCATACAGTTAACATTCCGAGACAGGAACCCAAAGAGACAACTTGATTTACCCATCTTGAGTCAATCTTGAGGAGCACCCATTTTTTGATAGTATGATTCTCAATTCGCCAGCGAGTTTTTCACCCCAGCTGCTACGTAGAGACCCACACTTCCGTTGCAGCCTGCAGATCTTGAAAGGTCTTCCCAGGTTCCCTCAAGACCTGCGGAATTCACATACACATGGCGTCGCTGGCCGAGACACAAGCGCACATTGGCACCGGGCTCGAAACTGGAAGGAGCAGAGCTGGACCTAAGCATCTTGTGCAGTGCTAACATGTGCTAACTTGCCTATTGGCAGACAGAAAGCTTGAGTCGACAGATGGTGTTCACGTGCACAAGCCGAGTCATCTCCAAGAAAACCTTTGCAGCCCGGCGACAGCATGGCCAACAACGCAGCTCCCTCAGGCTGCTTCCTCAGGGGCAAGCCATATCGGCCGCTACCGTCATACCCAAGTTGCACACGTACGCGCGTGTGCATGTCCTGCAACAGAATTTCAACAGAACATGTTTGCAACCGGGCGGCATGCTTGGCATCTCAGTGTCGTGCTGCGACTTCATGATGCAAGGTGTGGTTGCGTCTTCCATCTGCGATTCCACACTATCAGCGATGCTCTGCCGACGCGACCCTTGCGTATCCACAGTGCTCGGGGTGCTCTGGCCACTTCTGCGACTTCGCCTCAGGTCAAGCCCTATGCTAGGTTCGAGGTGATCCGGAAAAGTGATGCTACCAAATCAGACCTGTCAGGGAGAGAAACCATATGTGTATACTAGCTAGCGAATACTATGTGGGCTGGCTGCATTCCGAGCACGTTAAATTGCATGATACGAGTGCTCATAATGGACGAGCAAAAAACAGCAATGGTTAACGGGTTGTGAAGCAGAAACGAACGAACAGGAAGAATAACAAGTTAAGGAACAAGAAAAGAAGCATAATCGGAAAAAGGGAAAGTAAGAGCAAGAGCAAGAGTAAGAGCAACAGTAAAATAAGCGTACGCATGTTAATCTGAATGACAATAGCAGAATGGTGTGCCGTGTCAGGAATATTTATTGCTGTTTATCGTGGTTTGAAGGGCTTCTCGGATCTAAGACTTTTCTTCGGTATGTTAAGTCTGTGTATGTAGCAGGGTTTGATGTATTCGGTGTTTACTTCGCTTTTGCATGTCTCAAGGCTTGGAAGAGTGTCTTGCTGTCAATATTTTGATTGGATACCTTGTCGTTTGCTTCGCTTATAAGCGACTGTTGGGGGGGAGAGTGGTGAGGGGGAGGGGGGTGGGGGTTTGGGACCATTATACCACACCGCTTCACATGGCGACATGGCGCAAGCCGTCCCAACTCCAGCAGCTCGACAAGGCTTGAGTAGACCAGACTGTGCTACCAAGCTGCTTCTGCACCCCCACCACCCCCACCACCCCCGCCCCCCACCAGCCCCGCCCCCCCACCCCCCCCCACCCCCCCGCTGCTGGAGACTGCAAGGGTCCGCACACTGCAGGGGCCGGGGCCGAAACCAGAGACTCTCGTTGAGAGCTTTCAGTGTTCTATGAAAAACTGCGAGGAATGGGCTGGGAACGAAAGCTAGTGCAGTTGCGCGAGAACCGACAGGAGAACTGCATCGACCGAACATTGACTGGAGTGCCCAACCCCCAGAGCATCCCCGAAGAATGCCTGGATTTCCCAGACTTAAGAGCATCCCACAAAACCCTGCGGTGCCCAACCCCAGAGTATTGCCAGAAAATGTGCCCAACCCCAGAAAAAGGCGCGAAGCGTGGGACATCACGGCATGCACCATGGCAGCCAACAGAACACTCAGTGATAGGCGTCCCATTGGCATGGTTTCATGGCTTCGTGGCTGCTGGGCCGGGCGCCTTGGCGTGGTCCTCTCCTCCAGGGGCACATCCCGGACAGACCTCACATGACCCAAATCTCAGTCACAGAGTCACAGTTGGCACCTCCATGTGGCGGCACCTGCAGCACTCTTCGGCCGGTTGCTCTGGCCAGAGCCTGGCAGAGCAGACTCCGATGGCGTTCAGGAAGGAGGATGCGCGAAAAGCAAGAACCAACTGAACTGTGAAAGTTGCAGACGAGGCGCCGGAGATGGCTCTCCGGCCCCACTGCACCCAGCATGGCCAAGGCAGAAGCACTGCACAACACGCTGATTGAACAGGCGAGGCCAGCAGGCCGGCGTGCCTCTACGAACGATCAGCACCCCTTTAAAACTTGAACCACGCAGGTGATGTGTAGACGAAAGGCAAAGCAACACAGGGGCTTGAGCTGCGTCCTGGCCATATGCAGCTTCAAAGCTAAATAGCAGCTAGTAAGCTCTGGTGGTGGGGTCTTGAGTTTGTGGTCTTCGAGCGCAGGTCGAAGGACCGCTGTCTGTAATTATCATGGTCTTCTGCTGGCTGCAGCAAGGCTTGAGCAATGTGCGAGCTTCGAGACTTGGACTCACAACTTGCTCCGAACCAAAATCAGAATTGCTGGTCACAAGCACCTCATGACCCTTGGGATGCCTTCTGGTCCAGGAAACCTGAAGGACGATGATACATCGGACCTTTTTGGCTCGCACCGAAACACTGGCACGAAGGCCCGAGCCTCCATAGGAGGCATCGTTTTCGACAATGGCTCTCTTTGGAGCCCACGGAAGTCGGCAACTGGTTTCTTTGTCATCCGCTAGTTGGCGCGCAGCTGGCCCTTGAGAGCCTTTCGGCCAGGGTAGGCTGGGACTTGAGACTTGTTCATGGAGGGCCTTGCACTACATCGCACTGAGAAGATCCCTGCTTGTGGCACCTGCCCCTGATTTTCCAATGGCTTCGTTACCATTATCCGGTTCATGTACTTGACACACTGAGAAAGGGCTTGCAGCGAACCAGGCCTGCACGCGATCTCTGGCCTGAGAGTGGTAGCAAGTGGTAGCAGTTTGGCCCACGTGGGGATTGGGGCATTTAGGGCTGCACGTAGGACTGGAGCCAGGCCCGCTGCCAATGCGGCGACGTTCCATTCGAACATAGGCGCCGCAGGTAGCGCCTGGAGAGCAGCGCTCGAAGTGTCTTAGGACGTCTTAGCAGTCGATCGCCGCCTCCGCATGTGATGACGTGCTGTCTGGGATTCGCCGCAGGGCCTGGGACGCCAGGTACTTCTGAAGCAGGCTGCCCTCAAAGTCTGCAGCCGGCTCATCATCCTCGGCGCAAGGCACTGTACTCCAGCTCGGTATGCTCACGAGTCAGACAACTACCAGAAGCCTCAAATTGTTTACAGCTACTGTCGCTATGGCTGGGAACCAGGCCGTGACTGCGCTCCTGGGACTTTCTTCCACAGCCCTGGCGCCAAACTCTGTGATCTTCGGGCGACCAATAGAAACCCAAGACAGCCCCCCCCAATTCCCAAATGTCAAAGACAAGAAACACTAAAGTCCAAAATGTGCTGGTGACTTGACGCCCAAATCCTCAGCCCCAAGACCTGAAGAGAAGGCAACACTCGAAACACTCTGCGTTGTTGAGAGCTCTGGGCTGACACAGGGCCGTCTAGGGGTCTTGTTTGGGTTAGGACAGGATGCTGGTACTTGCATTCCCTTCATGGGGTTCACCTGCAGAGCAGAACTACAAGAAAATACTGCTTGGAAATACCTTCTTCAGCCCACGCGCGAACACGCATCAAGCCTAGGAGTCCGTTCTGCCGTAGATAAGAGATATATACGGGCCGCACTCTGTGAAGGCCGAGAAACTTGGCGATGGCTATGATTGAAATTTCATGGCATGGGTACCCCCATCGGCCTGGGCGTGAGGCCAGTCTGGAAAGCCCCCGCAGACGCCAGGCGGTGCAAGAACTTCTCTGCCAAAGCCTGGGCACTGAAGCACCCTTGGGCAGACCTGGGAGGTTTTGGCGAGGTAACAGCATCCTGTTTCGCCAGTCTCCCGGTGCTTGGAGCAGAAGCGCTGAAGATGGGGTGAGGCCCTCGCTGCTCGCTCGTGCAACGCCTCCGCACCCTCTTCCATGGCCCGCTCCTTCTGTGCGCCCGAAGAAGCTCGGAACAAGCAACTGGGCATCTAGGGCTGTGCAGAGTTCTTTACACAAAGCCTAGCTGTGATCAATGGCACCGAGATGAAGTACATCCTAACTCACCTGTCCCAGGCCTCGTCCTTGATCCTCCTGAGCTGCTGCGAGAGCTCCTGCGGGTGTTCTAAGCCGCCGTATGAATTTCAAACACCCATGGCCCATGTAACCCCGATGGTAACCCCGGTAATAACCCAAGCAATGTCAACTGCGTCCCAACGTTTTCTTAAACACCAAAGGCAAATCCGAATGAAGTCACGTCAAGTATCGATGCCGGCTTCCCTTCCGCCTAAGCCCTAGATACTTCAGCCCCTTTGCAGGAGCCTGCAGTTGCTTCAGAAGGGGCTGGCCGGCGTAGGCCGCAAAGGCTGGGTCCCGAAGTGCCTCGAAACGAGGGGAGGAGAGTGATGTCATCTGATTTCGGTATCAGCTGCTCTTTCCTTTCAATCGACACGCCTGGCCTCACGTGCGCTGCCCTGCGCTGCCTGGCTCGACTCAGTCTCCAAATGCATTCAGCAGGAAGCAAGACGCCTATCCGAAGCTCCGGCCCGATTCTGTCTCCTCTGAGATCAAGTTGCATTAAGGACTTTTGTCTATCCGAAGCTTTTTTGTCCGTACAAGTTCGTACACAGGATATGGTATCTGCATGTCAGACTGCCAAAGGGACTCTGGCCTCCATGGCGGCCTTGCCCTTTCCACGGAGGTCGAGCACCAGGCGGAGGAGCCGCGCCTCCATGGGATCTGAGGGGTTGAAACCCTTCGGGACTTGAGGGATGTTGAACTTGTTCACAGGGTCGTTGCAAGCATTCAAGCTTAGATTATGTTAATGCTTGTGTAAACAGATTCTTGCTGAAAAATACATAATCTGAGGTATACATGTAAATGAAGAAATAGAACAAGACAACAACATTGATAAAAGGAACCTAGTTGCATATAAAGATACACTCTTTTATGTATGTATGTATGGATGGATGGATGTATGGATGGATGTATATATATATATATGCTACCATATATATATATATATATAGATAGATATATAGATATATAGAGTATAAGTTGCGCATCTTGTTCTGAGCGGGGGGCCCATAGGGGCCGACGCGCAGGAACCTCGAAGCGGCCCTGCCTCGAAGAGAGCAAGAACCCACTTGAGAATCCAATTTTGAGGGCCCCGCAAAGGAGAGCAGAACTCCAAGGAACCCTTTCCGGTCTATTGCGAACAACACGGGGGGGGGGGGGGGGGTGCCCTACACCGGGTAGCGGTTTGATAACCGACTGACGACTCATATGAGTCAACTTCTCTGGGAAGGCATACCCATCGTCATTGTGTCTGAGTACACAGTACACGGCCTGACAGTACGCACTTGCATGCCGGACAGAAGGACACCGCACGTTTTCTAGCCTGTGCCATGGAGCAGTGGTCGTGCACGGGTAGGAACTGGTACTGGGTCACCAACAGTAGGTCTCGAAGAGCTTCAAGAGCAGAGGCACGTTTCCGGTCGGAACTCAGGGACAAACCTCACCAGAAAGCGGAGAAAGCGGGGCGCTGGTGGCATGGATGCTCGTGAAGGTGTAGGGCCGCGGCGGACCTCAACGAGAACCGGGCCGTGGCGGGTTCTCAACTTCAAGACTTCCTGAATCGTGTGTCATCTGGTGTCTTCATGGCCGCCGCAAGAGTTGGAGACGCGGTTTCTAGCAGGGCTTCGGTGCATCTTTCACCCGAGCCAGTGGCCTTGAATTCTGCTCAGGATTCTGAACCCCCCCCCCCCACACTCTTTCCCTGAAGGGGCACCCTATGCCTTCAACCTTCAGGGGGCTCCTTGACACCTACGTCCACAGCCTTATTCCTCCCATTGTAGCACTCCGAGCCCCGGACCCTAAGGCAGCCACCAAAGAAGTTGTCCACGTTGCTGTTTGCCTGAGAGGGTCATTTCGTTTTATAAGCCAGCGAATCCCGGTTCTTCCCTTTCCCTTTCGACTCAAGATGCACCACCTTTTGTGGTTGAAAAGGCTGTGGGTTCAAGGAAAGCGTGCTCTAATCTCAGGCAAGGGTCGATGTCGAAGCTGTTGGCTGTCCACAGGACCTCCGCCCCATGCGAAGACCAAACCAAGCGATTCCTTAAGTGACAATGAGAGGCACTAACGAAGGCTCTTCTTGGAGCAGAAAGTCATAGGAGTCAAGAGCAAGAACAAGAAGCCCCGCGATATGCCGGGTTCCGGGCAGAGCGTCGTGGGCGCTGCGGAGGTCAGTGGCCGTGGGCATGGCAACCTCAGTGACCTCGGTCTCTGGGAGCCTCTTTAGTGTGCGGCACTCAAGTTTGCAGTGTACACGGCGCCGCAGGCTTTGCGAACCACACTGTGCCGGGTTGTATCCTACAGCGGGATGTCGTTCAGAAACTGGATCAATGCCATGGGAAAGCATCCTGCAACTTTTGACGCCCTGGGCCGCCAGCGAGGAGGTCCCAGACAAGCAGGCCAGGAAGGCGGCACTCGGGCCTCAGCGCTCGCGCCGCTCGGGGCTGAGGCTCGTGTCAGGGTGGCTTAAAGCTTAAAAACTTTCAGCCTTTCAGCCCCTCCCTGGCCCCCCATCCGTGGTGTGTTCCTGTTTGCATTGCCTTTCTCGCCTTTGCCATCTACTTCTTCCGGGTTGAGAGAATGAATGTTTCCTGCGCTTTGTGTGCTGTGCCTATTCTGCACACACCATGCACTCGGATCTGCTCCTGCTTCCTGGTTTCAACGGTCTACAACATGGAGTGAAAAAATAAGCAGCCAGACGTGAAAGCTGACTATGTGTGGTTGTTGCTTGTGTTGCTTTCTCGCTGCTATTGCGTTCTGAGTTGCTCTCGTTTTTCATTTTGTTGCGCCGCAGGCTCGTCTCTGCCATGACGTGCGCGAGATTCTCCGGAGGGTTCAACGATAGACAGCATCCGACACCATGAAACTCGAACTCACATGCTCAACATCCAAGAACATCCCAAGACCTCAAGGAGCCAGACGCTCAAACCCCCATCGACTCGACCACTCTCAGCCACTCTCAGCCTCTGCATGGCAGTCAAAGTGCAGACCGAGGAGCGCCCGAGGCCAAGCGGCCAGCGCCTTTTGCCAGGCTTCTCTGTAGCCTGGGCTCAGAAGGAAGCTGAGAACGGCGACGGATATGCGGACATGGGGGGACCCGTTCAAAGCCATTGCTAAATGGGGATATCACAGGAGTGAGACAGGGCTCCGAAGCTTCGAAGCTTCGCAACTTGCGCTCTGAGTCGGGGGCTCTCGGCCCTCCGACACCGGAAGATCAGCCGTGAGCTCACGGCCTGCCAAGCCAGGCCGTTCGACCCGCAATATTTCTGGGACAGCGGAGGTTAAGGCTATTCAGGGTTCCCAGTGTTCCCAGAGTGTTCGCGCCTGGGACAAGCCCTGCATGAGAAGCCGCTGCACCGTGTCCTGAACCTCAGCCTCTGCCTGGCTCGGTCAGTGCCCCATTCAAATTTGTGGGATCGGAGCCCAAGGTACCCTCTGCCTGAATACTCCGCTTCCAGAGCCGGGCACAGTGAATCCAAGCCTACGGCACGTACTCGCGCTTCTCTCTCTCGACGCATCAAGTTCAGATCAGCTGGGCTTCGGTCCATTGCAACCTGAAGTGGCTCCACACCCTGGGCAGCATGCAACAAGTTTTTAAGGAGGCAGCTCAGGCAGCCCATACCCCTTTCCTGCATCGGGCTGTTGCGAACAGACCGCACGGCTTGGACCAGCTCCTGCGAAAAAATCTCTCCAACTGCACGCACTCTGCTACATGCCAGACTGCCCAACGACATAGCGCGAGCAACACATAGCTCCCTTCTCCTCGGCGACAGAGTCGCACCGTTCCTGAGAAGCATTTTTCCGCTTTTTTAGAACCATCTTGTGGGCAAACGTTGCCGCCATGTATCTTCTATGCAACATGAGGCTACCTGGCCACCTCCCATTCTATGTGATCCGTCTCTTGGACAGCCTCTCTCAGGCAAGGCACCAATCTCGACAATCGCAGCTCGGCTGCTGCTTCATAGAGATCGTTCTCGGAAACGTTACGCACCCTTGCCAGCCAGCTCTCTTCCAGATGAGCCTGGCATGTTTGCCGCCTGCCCTCTGAAGCGAAACCCTGCAAAAAAAAAAAACGTTGTGCGCTCCCTGCGCGCCTGGGGCCAGGGCCCTTCCGCCGTGGGAAAGCCAAGCAGCAGCCAGCCCAGAGCGTCCCGGTCTGGGGACCAGGCAGCCCCCGGACATGTGGGCAGCATCCTGAGAGGCACAAAAGAGAAGGAAAAACAAAAATGTGCACGGCTGCTGCACTTAGGGGCCCTTTAGCCCCCTCATCTGCCCCTAAGTCGCTTCAGGAAGGTGGAGAAGGCAGTGGGCTCCAGGTCGTTCATCCGAAGTGCCAGGTCCACCGCCCGCTGGGCGCAGCTGGTGTGCTCTTGGGGCCTCTGCTGAAACGCCAGCACCTGGTTGCAAAAGGCTCGAGAAGGGGTCATACAATATATTCATACAGCGCGTAACAGTAATTCTGCGCAGCGCTTCGCCTGCATGAGGCCACGGAGGAGTTCTTGGCAGCTGGGCTCCTGCTTGATCTCCGACACGCTCTGCAAGGCGCCCTCCTGGCAGCCACTTCCACAGAAGCCTTGAAGCTTGAAATAACCAGAAAATCAAAGCCAGCTTTGGATCAGCCGGAGCACAAGCTCACACTAATGCCGACGCGATCGTGATCCTGCCTCCAAGCAGTCTTGACAAAGTCGGGCCACAAGCTTCTCCACCACTAGCTGTAGCCGATGAGCCGTGTCTGGAGATGCCGGCCCCTGCGAAGCTCTCTGCTGTCGCGCTTGTGATGGGTGTTTTGGGGTTCGCACACTGCAGCATTCCGCTGAGCTACAACGGACTCGACGCGGACCTCGAAGAGCAAATGCCTCAGCACCAGGATCTCCAGGCCCTTTGGCAAGCGGTGCCAAAGCTGCTTCAGCTTCCAGAAGGAGGCTCGGCCCTGGTTCAAGGAACGCAAAAGGCGAGCAATAAAGGTCCGTGGGCTTCTTAAGTTGGGCTGACCATCTTGTTGCTACGGCTGTGACTGCCGTGCCCCACCGCTGACTCCTCCTCCTGCTACTGCTGCTGGCTCGCCACGCGCGACGCCCGCTCCCGTCCCTCTGGCCTCAGCCATCTCGGTCAGCAGTGTCGATGCCTCTTGCACCGTGCAGCAGCCAGACACCTCACACTACGCAACTCACCTGTAGCTGTTGTGGCGTGAGCTGCGTTGCCCTGGTTCTAGTCACTGCTGCCAATGCCATGTGCTTGCTCGGGTTCTTGCAGGGCCACATGCTTTCGCCAGCACCTGCCGCTTCACGGATGCGACCCCCCCGCCCACACTCGCCACCCTACACTGCCCTACACCCCTCCCTCCCCCATGCAAGCGCAAACCATGGGGCACCTCCCTGGCCAAACGGGGCTCCAGGAGGCCCAGCAGGCTCTTCCCAGCTTGCGGTTGCAAGCAGGCTTCGAGGGCCTCCAGCGAGCCCAGCACCAAGAGCAGTGACTCTGCCTGCATCAAGGAACCGGGATATGTGGACTTCAGTGCCTCTGCCCCTTCCCTCCCCAGCCAATCGGAAGTCCACATTGTATAATTGATGTCGTCTACTGTGCGCCCTACGCCGTAGTGTGTACTTTCGGCTATTTTTGCCAAGAAGCGAGATTGCATGAACGATCAAGGCAAGGAGCCTCGGCACCACCCTTCAACAAGCTTTCCGCCGGCGTCCGGCCCGCAAAGCACCTGTTGTCTCGCGATGTCTCGCGCGCGCCCAACTTTTCCCCAACTGTCCGCCCGGGCCTCACGGAGGCTGCCACTGGGCAGGCCAGCATCAGCTCCCGCACCTGGGATCTTACTTGAAGGGCAATGCCTGCCGTGTAGAGATTTTGGACTGGCCCTGGCTTGCTGGGCCACGGGCCACAGGTGCCCCGTGCGCCACGTGCAGGGGCAGCCTCTGCAGAGGATATGCGGATCTACTGGATATCTCGAATGCATTTGACAGTGGCAATGGTGCTTGAGGGCGCCGCTGCCCGCCAGCGTGGCGCAGCAGCGGGTCGGCGCCCTCCTCCAGCAAATCCCGCACCAGAGCGACGTCGCCGGCCCCTGCGGCGCGAAAGAGCTCGCAGCCCAGCGTCACCTGACACGACACGGACATGTTGGACATGTTGGAGGCACACAGCCAGGCAGGCGAGACAAAAACACGCCTGGTCTTTCGTCCTCTCACCGAGCTCCACTTGGAGGTCTGCAACCAGCCCTGCTGCCAGCGCCACATACAGCCGCACCTTCCATGTCTCCGCTCAATGCTACCTGGCACTGGCACAAACCGACGGAACCTTGCCGGTGCCAGGCGCAGGAAACGATGGTCCGAAGTCCGCAGCCTGCTGAGAAAAGTGAGGAGAGAACGAAATTTTGGTGAGTCGTGTGAGTCTATGAAAAAAGCGCCTGGCCCAACCGCGAGGCTGGACGTGGCTCACGGGGAGCAGCCTCGGGAGACAAAAAGCATGCCACAATGCCCTGCATTTTATCGAAGACACGGGGCTGTGCAGATGTCGTCGATGTCGTGCGCTGCACAGGTAGAAAAGAACCTAGCTAGTACAGAGTATTAGAGCCCTTATCTTGCGAAGCTCCCGTCTTCAGCCGTGCCGCTGTGAAACTCATGCTGCGCCACATCTTTGGTGGCGCCATCGGCGGCAAGGGGTACCTTCCGGAAGACCTGCGGAAGGATCGTTCGGGAGTTTTGATGGTTTCCAAGGCTTTAACACGCCCTTCCAGCGCCTGCCAGAGAACTAATCTGATGAACACCCTCCTTCTTCCTTGTATGGGCCAGCACTGCCGCATTCTTGCCACTGACATTTAACTTTCGGCACTTACGTCTGCGTCCTTAATGTTGAAAGCCGATTCTCTGTTCCTGCACTGGCGTGTCTCCCGGTAGAAGCATTGGCTTTTGACTGCATGTCGTGTTTCGTTTTTGTTTTTATCAACCTCCTTCGTGTCTTTGCTCTTCTTGCTGAGCGTCGGGACTCCACATCCTTGTGGTCTCTGTCGGAGAAACAGAGGATGCTGTCATACGTCCACGCCATCCAGGCACCACTCGGTGATGCTTTCAATCTATGTGTACCAGCTGCTCTCATAGAAGTTAGTTCACTACTACCAATGTTCCCTGTACCCTCAAGATCCTGGGGCCGCCCGCCCTACTTGCTGCCCAAAACCATGCAAAACCAAAAGGCTACTCTCCAAAAACTACGACGCCCGACGTCCAGCCGAGCCATACACGGCAGTACTGCTCCCACGTGCAAGCAACACCCTGCCTGTTGGGGCTGCGGCGAGGTCGATCATCCTGTCATTTGAGCTCCGACTCCCTAGTCTTTAGGGCCACTTTAGGGACTTTAGGGACTTTAGGGACTTTAGGGACTTTAGGGCTTCAGGGTTTTTGGGGGGGGCCCAGACAAGACGGCACTTGGCTCACTTGGCTCCTCATGAAGCCAGGCATTGCTTGGCCGTGTTGGCCACAGGCCTGTGCCTGATGGTAGATACGAGCAGTTGCGGCGTCTGGAAGAGTCGTACTCGCTGCAGTGACTTTCTCACCCACAGTTTTGAAAGCCACTTGCGAGCTGTCAAGCAGAGGCTTGGTCTCAGGCGGGACAATCCTTGCATCACGAGCGAACCGCGACAGCCCCTTGAAGCCTGCAGGGCTGGCTCTACGAAGAAGTGCATAGTGGGGGTCAGGTTTCGGACAGTGTCTGGAACCATATGAGAAGCCTCTGACACACGAGGCATGTCGTGCCCCGAGGCCTGGCCAGCCCAGGTATGCCCATCGAACGCCACGCGGCAAGCTAGCTTAAGTCGCACTTCAATGGCTTAGGAAGGGCTTACGTAGCTTCTCAATGGCCTGTAAGCTAGGAAGTGCTCAGCAGCTTCTGTGCAAATGCAGTAGGGTAAGGCTGTTGAGCTATGGCTCTTGTCCTTCCCCTCCCTTCAGGAGGGAACAGACTTGGGGGCCAAAACGAGCGAAGAACCTCTGTGAAATGTCGCAGACTCAATATCACTTCAACGTAGAGCTGGCGCGACCAGACACAGGATGAATGCAGGGTCCGTGCCATTCTCGGAGGCCCGCTCTGACACGCATACTTCCCCCTTTCCTGACGCTTCAGGGCAATAAGGGCGTGCACGCAGAACATTCCTAAACCTGTCAGCATTCTGGTTACGACTCACGACTGCTGAGTTCGCAAATGATAGTAATAATATTTATACTATTTATACTAGCTACAGCCCTTGCGGTGCAAAGCGCTGCAATGCAACTGTGCTGAGAGAGGATCTTGGCCTTTGGCACAAGATACCATCTTCAAGAGTCTTATGTGTACATTTTGTGAGACATCAACTCGCTGCGCGACGGCACGGAAGACAGCCTGCAACAGAGCAAACCCTGAAGCTCGTGAAACGTATAAACCCTGCCGCGCTATTGGGCTGTCTGTGAGTAGTGTGGACTGCTTCGCCCAGCTACGATGCCTTCAAGTGCTCTGCAGCCAAGAGTACCCATGTTCATGTAATTGTTGCAACACTGAGACCAGCGCCTCAAGCAATTGGTGGCAAACGCAAGCCTGCCACAAGCAACAACAGTATGGGGGCAATCGATGTGAACTGTGGCAGTCCCCATCCTTCCGATGCTATACTTTTGTGGAAGTTCCAAAGCTAAGGTTTCGAGAGAAAAAGATGTGACTAAACTCGCCGAGTCATCCTCAATCGTAGCTCGTGCAAACAACACTGCACGAAGCTGCTGCTGCAAAACTCCCTGCCCTCCACGACCGCAGCACACATTCGAAGCTCCCTCCTAGCAACATCGAGCAAATGTAACAAGAGCTACGAGTCTTGAATTGGGCCAGTAAGCAAGACTATAACAAGATCACTTGCTGTTGCCGGCACATGCAAACCCACAAACATCTCGAAGAGCACCCTGCATTTCATAAAGCTAACCGAGGATCACGCTGGACTCCCTTTCCGGCGGCTCGGAATAGGCCCTCCGCTTCCTATCAGCAGGAGCCGGGGCTACGACAATCGCGTGAGCCAGCGACATGCGTGACAGGCTGCTACTAGTAGCGAGTAGCGCTCTGAGCCACGCGCTTTCGCCAGCGGCTTTCCACAACAGGCTGGCAGTGAGAGAAGTCGGAGTCCTGCCAATTTCGCAAGAATGCAATGCCAGCTGGAGTGCGGCAGTCTCTTAGCTAGACATCGGATTCAGCCAACCTCAAAACCCCAGACTAGCCCACAACAAGATACTGCTGCCACTACCCAGAACGAGGGCTCAGAAACAGAACCCCTGACACGAAGTGACCAATGCTCGCCTTGCACTTCTGCGCCAACTCACCGCCTTTCTGTTGGGCTGCCTGGCTTTAGGGTTTAGGGTTTAGGGTTTAGGGTTTAGGGTTTAGGGTTTAGGGTTTAGGGTTTAGGGTTTAGGGTTTAGGGTTTAGGGTTTAGGGTGCTTCAGGGAAGGATCTACCTCTTAGAACCACCAGCTCTGTGTTGACTCAGAGCAAGAACGGAGGGATCTCGTATGGCCTGAGTGCAAGGAGATCTTTGTGCCCAACAAACCCTTGTGGATGGCCATCTTTCGAGGCAGCTAGCGGACTGAAACTCTGCCACTGAATATTGCAGGATGCATTGCAGGATGCATTGCAGGATGCATTGCAGGATGCATTGCAGGATGCATTGCAGGATGCAGCCTATGATTTGGAGAGCGCTACGGTCGGGACCACCCGGCACGCAGTCATCATGAGCATCATCCGAGCCGCGACGGCACTGCGCTTGCAGAGTGTCACGGATCACGAGTGCACAGTGCACGCCAGCTTTGTGTCTCTTTGTCTACTCACGCGCAAATGAGGCATATAGGGCTTGCACTGACGCACGATCCACACAAGCTCTGACTTTAGGCTTCTCCCCCCGAAGCCTCGCGTCGAGCCGTTTGCTCGGCCTTATCCATTTGCAAATTGAACGGCATCCAGATCAAGCCCGAGTATCAGCCTAGCTTCAAATGTTAGTCATGAGTCATTATCAATGCGCTTCATGTCGTCCGGGCTCCCCACATGCAGATTGAGTAGCACCTCTCTTGCCAGCTCCTGTCAGCCATGGGTCTCAGCTGCTTCCACAAGAGCCAGCTTGGGTTTGAGGGTTCTTCCCTATCCTGGCGGCGGCATCGTTCGCTTTCGACGCGCCGGCTCGCGCTCTTCGCGTACCTCAGAAGGGGTGGCGGTGCTCCAGAAATTCTCAAAACAACGAAATGTCTGACAGCCATGCAGATGCGCCATTCTTGCTGCTACCGTTATTGCTCTTGATCTTCACTCTGTATTAGCAACTACAAGCCGACAAAGTGCCAAACTTGATTCTCTCAATTCGGATCCCGTGAGACCCCCGGCCGGAGGCCGAGAGCGCGCTGCTCCAGAGAGCGCCGCTCCTGGAGCCTCTGGAGCTCCTCCTCCTGGAAGCGGAGAGGGGAAAAAAGACTCTTCCCTTCTCTGTGAAGTCTCGACTCCGTCTGGGCCCTATTTTTGCCTTCTTTCCTTCATGGTTGCGATAATGGGAGTCCGCGTTTTTGGCTTCGGGCAGGACCTGAAGTCGACAAAAGTGTCAAAGCCTAACGGCCTGTCGAGTTGCTTTGCTCTCATCGCGGGGTTTCCTGGAGCTGCCCCCTTTTTTCGCATCATGCGCCCTTGGATCCTTGGAAGTAGATATAGTGACTCAGACATGCAAAAGAGTTGTGTACGTCAGAAAGGTCACGTGCCGGCCTAGGGCGCTTCAAGGACTTTTCGCCCCTTGTCTCGCCTACAGCCCACAGCTTTTCCTGCTAGGAAGCCGTGATGATCATCCTGTATGGGGACGGTGTTTGCTGTCGAGCACGCGCACTCGATGTGAGAGGTCTCAAAACATGATCGAAAGACGCCTTTCTGGCCTCGGCCGAAGTTGGGGGTAGGGCTAGAAGAATAATGAGAAGAAGTCGAGCCAGAAGCAGAAGTCGCGGGACTCCAATCCATCTGTTAATCACAAACAATATTATTCATGGAAACTTCGATTAGAGACCCTCCTGGCGTTGCGCCGACCGCAATGCACGCTGCTCCGATGCAGCCCGCTGGGCGGCGCGGCGGCGGTGAGCCTCTCAGGCTGAGGCCAAACATGTTATGCTCCCAGCAAGCACTAGCAAAGCCTTTCAGCGGGATGTTGCCGGGTTTACCGCCCAAAGCCCGACCTCAATTCCACAGACATTTGAACTGGATTTTGCAAGTTCTCAAGGTTTGGAATAGACCCGGTAGACCCAGAGTGAGTGGTCTGTATGATCTGCCCACCGCAAGGCTCTGCTTGTCCAGCCTCCATGGCTGAGGACAAGCTTGCCCTTTCGGCCTCCTTGGCCGCCGCCTTGGGCATCAAATGTGGAGGTTGTAGAGTTTAAGGAGCTTAGGTTTTGGGTTTGGTTTAGAGAGCTACAGAAACATTGCTGACTGCTTGGGCCGGGCCACCAAACAACCTTGCGAGATACCGGGCCGGTGTGCCGAAGGATGGAAGTCTTCTGAGAGAGTTAACATTTCTGGCAGGTTGAGCAACATGAGGATGCTTGCTTTTGTCTCTCTGCCCGTGTGCCACTTTACCATACACAGCGAGAAGGAAGCACGGAAATCAACCAAGAATGTCAAGGAGGGACAGAAAAACCACACCCAGCTGCTTATGTCAGAGTCTTCCAGACTCTTTTTACGAGTCTCGTCCCTCATTCAACCCCCCAACAGGGGAGAAAAGGCGAAGTCTGAAAAAAAAATTCCGGCCTGGGCCTCTTCTCGAAGCCGCTTAGCCTTGGCCCAAGGGAGGCCGTACAATGAGGGCACTGTTGGGATAACTCCATTTTCGGGCCTATTGGGTGTTTTAGGCTTAGGGATCTTTCGGGTCATCAGAGCTGTCAAGGTAATTCTTCTGACACGGACGTGCCGAAAGCCACAAGAAGTGAGCTGGTCCGAAACTTTGGCTGAGCCTTCGGCAACTTCCATGCCTCCGCACAGAGTTTGTCTGGGTTCCAGGTCATGGCGGAAGGGCTGGAAAGGGACTTCTCCGTGTTCTTGGGCATTCAATTCATGTCTGCATCACGCAGAGGCAAGGCACGGATTCTCATGGACGCTCCAGCCCAGTACTTCATGCTTTTCGCAGAAGTCCACGTTAGGGTACCCCGAAAAGTGAAGCACTGACCAGGCTCTGCAATCCAGGACCCATGCTCCGAGCTCTGCGCACTCGAGCGCGAGCGGCGGCCTGGCGAGCAACTCGGAACGAAGCAACGAAGCAACGAACGAGAAGACAACACAGCCTGAGTTGTTGTTGGCCAGGCTCTTTTGGACACAGAACGCTCCCCCAGGAACCTTTACTTGAATGGCATCATTCATCTCAAGGAGATCCGGTTTGAGTGCCATGAAAAGCAATGCGCGCGCGGGCCTCGCCGGGCAGATAGCCCTCTTGGTTGTAGCCTGCCATCACAAAAAGGCACACGAAATCCAAGGTCTACGGCTTCCACCCTCGTGATGAGCCGTGAAGCTGGCAAAGCTGTTCTCCATGCCTTGAGCAGTGGATTTAAGCAATCAGCACGAAGCTGTCTTGGACGCAGCTCCACGCATAAAACGATTGCTCTACCAGAATGGCCTTCGGCCCCAGGGCAGAGCAATCTACAGATGGAGGGTGTTCTTTTTAAATTACAAAGGGCCCCTTGGTTGTCAAAGACCTGACTTTATCGGTGTAAGAGGTGCAAACAGGGACCCGCATTCAGAAAATCAGAAAAAAAAACATCCTCCTTCCTCGAGGCACATGGCCAGGATGGCATGGTGCAGGGGCAGAGTTGAATCTCTGCAGATATGTACTTGCACGGCTGTCCCAATCTAAGGAGCGGCCCATCTCACTTCTTCAACTTGTCCTGGGCCAGACAGGCATGTGGCATGCTCAGCACCCATCCGACACCAGATTCTACAGCCATTCAAAGTCACAGGCCTTGCCCTTCAAGACCGCCGTCAGTAGACTAAAGAGACCTCGGTGAAGACGACACCGTTCATCATAGCCGCTCGTCATTTTAGAGAAGGCTTTGCATGGGATGGGCCAAGCGCACAGGGGTACTGCAGATTCAGCTCAATCTGTTTCACGGGCGGTTGTCAAACGCACTGATGCCATTCGCTGCCTCCTCCATGTTAGCTACTTGGACTCTTCGGGTGGATCTGTATCAGACTTGGGCAAACTGAAGCGCTCCCACTGCTCGTCTCTGCAAGAAGTGCGAGGCTAATGATGTATCCGGCAAGGGGCGCTTCAGATGTGGCAGGATCTGAGCGGCTTTGCCCTCAGCTGTGAGGAAAGCCTCAGACGGTCAAAGGGACAAGATGCAGAAGAAACAGCAAGGCAGGCAGCCGTGAGAAACAGCCCCCAAAGCGTCCGAACATGGAGCAAAACAGAGACGAGGAAGGAGACAGTCAGTTGAAGCGGTCTAGGTAGCTGTTCGGGTGCTCGAACAGCATTGGGACAACCGCACTTCTCCGGAGATCTACTCTGTAGACTAGGCCTCGTCGACGAGGCAAGTGACTGCCAGAGCATCTGAAGCAGAGAAGCTGCTTGGGGTGTTGTGTCATGAAGTTGATGTCAGCTGTTCCTGTCACTTGGACGGTCCTCTAGGACGCGCCTAAGGCAACGACAGCCGAAGTTGTGCGTTTTTGCGGGAAAGTGCTGTTTTTGCTGTGAGAATGCTTGCGGTGCATCCAGTCACCCTTCAAGATCAGTTCAGGAAACTGGCCCATGGATATCTGTCAACGCGACAGCAATCCAAGAGGCTACATACATGTGTGACTACTCTGAAATCTCACAGCCATCAACATGTAAGCTTGCCAAGGTGGTGTGAGCTCGTGCATAACTACAACAGCTCCCACAAAGCTCGGCGCATTACACGGGAACTGGTCTGAGCCGTCACACTCGTGCTGGACAGGTGGCCAGACAACTCCATGCAGCCGAGACACGACGGCTCCGACGGCCATCTGAAACTCCAGGAACCTGGGTTCAAAGGTTCAGGGCCTTGGGGCCTTCGGGGTTCGATGTAGGATTTAATGGCTGCTAAGAAGGCCTACATCCTGTGTGGATATATGCGTGGAGATGGCTGTGCCTCACGTAGCCGAGGTGCGACATCTCCTGAAATCGAGAGGAGCCGGTCTCATCAGTCTGCGACATCATACCTGAGTCTGCTTCAAACCGGGGGGCACCCGAAAACATCCCAAATAGTGTCCCCCCTTAACCCTTGCATCACTTCCGGCCTTACAAAAGGGTCTCAGCTGAGTCGCCCATGCGAAAAGCCAGCGCCGACTGTCGTGGCTGGAAGCCTGCTGATCTTGACGGTTCACCCAATCATCTGCCTACGGTGTAGTACATTGCCTGTTCCAAAATTTTCCTACAGGAGCGGAGCTCGAAGCGAAACACGACAAAGAGGAATCCGAAGCTATTTGAGCTGAGAGAGTGGACCAACGAAGACTGTCTACACTTGCTCGAAGTAGTCTTTGAGCTCTAAACTGACTAAAAACTCCGAATCCCCAAAGCGAGGTGCCTGTGGCATGCACGTCGGCCACCTCCTGGCATCAGCGGATGGCTGGAAAGTCAATTCTGGGCTAATCCATCGTATCGTCTTGCTGCTAATGACAAGCTCCAGGAGTAACATCTGCACTCGCAATTCCAAACCCTTCAAATCACTTAAGGGCTCGTCTCCGCTAAAATGGCTACTGGAGCAAAGATTCCAGCCGCCCACACACTAAGGCACGCATCAAGGATTCTCAGGGCCGCGCCATCAGATACTGGAACTCTCCGAGTGCCTCAGCTTTTCATCGGCGTCCAATTAGACAAGGGCCCGCCCTTCTCTGCTCTCCCAAGCCAACGTCCCCAACTTTTTTACAGGCCACCAGTACATCCCCTTGCCCCTGAAGTCCTCACCCTAAACCCTAAACCCTAAACCCTCAACCCCTGGCTTTTTTTTTTGTCTTCTGACCGTGGACATAAGAGACGGGGCGCCATGAACTTGGGCTTTCCCGGTGGCGTCTTCGAGCCGTTGAAGCGCTTGTAAATCGCGGCCTGGCAGCCACAAGGACTTCCCCACAGATAGGGCTCCAGCTGTACATGCAGTTGCCTGACTTATGTTCAGCGGTAAGACTGCTTCCGCTTGTCTTGAACCTACCTATCACAGAGAGGGCACGTGGAAAAAACCTCAGAGCACGCCACACTCCCGACAGGGCAAGATCTAAATTGCTGGAAGAGAAAAAGATATGAAGAGCAGCATGCGTGAATCGCCATTGCCTGTACCAATTGCCTTGTAGTATTGTCATGCCATGTCAAGGATGGGGTGGATTGATATCTATATTGCAATCACATATGTGCGTTCAGTATGTCAGCCTCATTCTGAAGGCCTGGCCAAACCAGATTATCGAGTCGACACGTCGCCACATGCTAGGTGATCTCTATAGAAAGCCGAGTGCGAGAACTCCAGGCCGCCCAGTTAACCGAAATGCTTAGGGATGCAGGTTCAGGCCAGCCCGACCAGCATGTCCGTATGCTTCTTGTAGAGGTCGTCGACGGCCTTCACGGGCTCAACATGACTTAAGACCAGCGAGACATCTCTATGTCTCTGAGCTGGGCTTCCTGTTTGGGTCCCTGTTGTGTAGTGCCCTTCAAGCGAAGGCAAAATCAAGCACTCTGCGCCTAACATCGCCTAGAGGCCTAGCACAACCACCTGTCGTCTCAGGCTCCATTGATGCCGAAACGCTTCAGAGACCAGCTTCTTGCTTGGCTTGATTGAATACCTTCTGCTACCTGCTCTAGCCCGAGCATGTCGGCATGTAGCATCTTCCTCCTGCAGATTCTGCATGTAGCGCGGTTTTTACGAAACAACTTCTGCCTCCACACACAGCGCTTCCAAGAAGTCGTTCACTTCCTTCTCTGCTTTCCTGCAGCCCAACAGGGGAGGACGACGATAGCAATGCTGGATGCTCGGTTGCACTTCAAACCGCCCATGGTCAAGCTCGGCATGAGGAACACTGACTCTCATATCCGTCATATCACTGTCCCCTTGCCTGCCCTCTCTTTCCAATGTCTGGAGGAGCAGAGCCACGGCCTGCACGAACCCTAGTCGCTATGGTTGAGGGTCTGCACAGATCTGCTGCTTCATGTTGCATGAAGAGCATGCTGGCTAAAGCTTCACGCGCAAACAATCAACGGAGAGAGTCAAGTGTGACCTTCGGATGCAACTTACGGAAAGCCTGGCCCCTAAGACTTTGTCCCGAAGCCTTCTTTACTTTCTTTAAGAAGGGCGTCTCGAGGGGAGAGCCCTAAATCCTAAAAGTCAAATCCTATTCGCTGGATCCCCACAATCTTGTTCCCCCAAAGTCGTATTCCCTGTAGCCTTCAGGATTTCGGGGAAAAGCCTTTTCGCTAAATCCTAATTCAAGAGAGACTAAAGGAGGGACCCTTACAGGGGACCTTAGGGGTAATGTAGGGTCTATGTAGCTACTATAGGGACTGTAGAAGATACAGAAAGGGATTAAAAACAGGTGTGAATCAAACGTCGGGTCCTTTCTAGAGATCCCTCCTTATATCCCTTGGCTAAAAGAGCGGGGTCCCCTATTCGTTTAGGATTTACCAGTAGCAATTCATGCTTCAAACGTTCTGGCAAAGTCTTCTGCAGCATCTTCAAGCCCCCCTTTCAAAGACCCATATATTTCAGTGGTCTGGGACGGTTTGGGGTGTCTACCACTGTCGACTGGGTATGGTGGAGGGGGGGTACCATACGCGTATTGAAGTTGCATGTTTGAAGTAGATCCCGCTCTGTCCAGCCTCTGCCATGGATGCTGCAGCCTCACTCGGAGGATGAGAGGATGGGATGGGAGGTACAAAAGAGGCAAGCTCATCGGACTTCTGGTGTGGACTACTGTCTATTTTCCGCAGCACTTCTAGCTTCTGCCATTGTCGTTGCCACGTGCCAGCTGTACATGCCGGGATTTGCAGAGTGGAGATGGAGGCCCCAATTCTGGGCGTGCGACGCCAGACTTGAAGAAGTGGTGATTCGCCACGCCTGCCACGTGTCCCGGAAATTTTTCCCACCAGATTTGCAGCCCTCAGCAAGGCAACTCAAGCCACGGTGCAAACTCGTGAGGCCCGGACGCAGGAGGAACTCGAGAAACTCGTAGCGCACCAAGGTCTTGTCATTGACGATTGCCATGGTCCTTTGTTCCGGAGGTGCTACAAGGTACTATCTTGAACACCCCAGCATGCCTTGCTGTACACTTGCTTTTTCGAGCTCTAATCATCGGACTGTGCACATACCCTTCCAAAAAAAACAGAAAGTTCTGTCGAGCGGCAGTTAGCCAGTTGTTTTGTGAGCTTTGGTCAGAACATTAAGGCAAACATTACCTGGCCCCTGGAGGACGCACGAAGAAAAGTCTTTTGCTTGCCATTCTCTGACTATTCGCAACTGCAAAGTTGTTACGCTCCGATGAGTCGAGACGATTTACCGCCAACCAAGCCGGGGCACTTCTTCATTTCGACAGGCGTGACCTTGGCCGCGATGAAGTTTCGATCTAGGTCCGCCACCTTCACAGGGGAAGTTGCGACGTGCCTTGTGCCGCTTCAGCGATTTATAGAGTTTTCGGGCAATTCGACATGTGCACTTCCGGACAACCTGACCCAAGGAATTCTGTGTCATCGAAAGCTGTGTGGCAGCTTGTGGCTACGCAGGATGCAACACATGCGCATGATGAAGGGATGTCCTGCCTTCGTGGTGCTGCCATCGCAGATCCCGCAATCAGCCATCAGTTCACCAGCCTTTTGTGTGTGGCGTCACTGCCGTGTCAAAGTCTGGAAAAACCAGTCCGATCTTGCCTGCAGCTGGCTGATGCCAAAGCCGATCTCACCAGACCTTAGGTGACCGAGTTTGAGACAGGCGAGTGAGGATCGAAGTTTGACAATGCTGTCGCATTGCTTTGAGCAACAGTTGAGACTTCGGACACCAGTGCATCCAAGGTACACATCCTGCGAGGAGACTCGACGGTAGAGGCACATCCTCAAGCAAGGAAAAACTCAATGAGATGAAGGCACTTGCCATATAGCACGCTTGAGATAACCTCTTGCACCCCAAGCCATCACAAGGCTCTACAGATAAGTGTCTCAGTCCTTGAGACCTTTGCCGGCGTAGTTAGATTAGCACAGCCCTGCCTGCAAATCGCTTGCGAACCTGAAGCCCTAAACCCTTAAAACAGGCTTTTGGTCCACGCAATCGCCGGCTGAGGGCAGTACAGCCAGCCGTAGTGAGGCTCCATGGCCTCCCATACTATGAGCTCACGTAGAGAACGTTCAAGAGGGCTTTCAGAGTCCCAATTAAGGTTCTGATCGTCCAAACCACAGTTCCCCTACATATACAGCCCTAGTTTTAGGTATCCATGAGCCCCCATTTATCAGCTTCAGGCATTTTAGGGCTGAGTCTCTTTTGGGTCCGACCCTGTAGCGGCCCTAGCGCACGAAGCCCTCGGTCCAAGTAATGCCACCCTGGAAGTTGCACCGACTTATCACCTAGCAAAGTCGTTTGCGAGGTGCCGGGGAATGTCCACAATTCATCCCGAAGCCACCAATGCCGAGCTGCCTTCTTGATGTCATCAATCTCAGTCTCTGGGACCTGGATGGGGTTGGTTTTGGCTTCTCCCGACATGAAATGGCCTTACATCGTTCAGCTCTGAAATGCTGCGCCCGAGCTCTCAACGACGTGGCCCAGCCGGCACCGCAGCCAGTCAATGCGAAGCGCCTCCCTGCAAACAGACTGGCTGTTTCTTGAGACTTCGATGCTGAGGATTTCTGGCAGCAGCGAACAGTAGCGCAACTTACATCGAGCAATCACTCGGCCGTGCTTGCCGTCTGCGTTCCTCAACAGAAGAAATAACCGACGAGCAAAGTCGAGCCTGCGCAAAGACCTTTGCGGGTGTCGACGCGTTCTCTGTCACGTGCTAGATTTGTGGTGTTGGCACACGTTCTCACAACTGTCAGTTGACTCACATACACAACACGAAACGGTATCGGAAGATGCTGGGACAGAATGCGCTCTACACCAAGTGTGAGCGTAGATTTCGATGGCCAAGTGGCGGCGACTCTTTTTTGAAAGTGCTCCAGAAGGGCGGAGAGCGTTTGGCCTCGGACTGGGAAGGACTTGGCAACATGTTCAACCAACTCGAGGACTTCCATCTGGAGCAGCATGAACTGAAAAAAACAAACTTGAGCCACGGTCCCTAAGAACACCAAAAGCCCTTGGCAACCCAACAGCCCAACAAGCCCACAAACCCTCCCCAAACTCCCTAAACCCCCAAAATGCAGGTCCTTAAACGCCCCAAGCCCCCGCCGGCCTTGGCTTTGAACTCTGCCTCGGTCACACGCGGCAGGAGCACAGTGTCACCATCAGCTGGGCCATCGGTGACCACCTGACATGGTTTAGGCTTCTTGTTTATGGCAGTCACGTAGGGGGTACATGGTCTTCGGAGTACTTTGTGGGCTTGAATGTGCTGTTTTCACAGATAAGCAGGAGTTGAAGCTTCTTCTGCCCATGCCCCGAAAGCCTGAACCCAAGTGATTGCAAGTGATTGTGATCGATGGATTCAAAAGGGGCTTGCAGTGGAACATGGCGGAGCACCCCGCGGCATGCGGCGGTCGAGCTCATCAACCCCTCAGTCCTCACAGAGGGGACTCAAAGACGAGCCTTCTGGGGCCCTTTTTTGGAACAGTCACCCAGTCATTACGTCTCTCAGGGTCTCTGGCTAAGCCCAGGAGCCTACACATGAAGGGCCGCTCCTGTTGATCACGCTCGCTTCCGTGACGCTGGCGATGAGGACTTGCCGACCGGAGCGTGGGGAGTTCTCCGCACCTTCGCTTGATTGGGAGGAGGCGACTATCCATAACATTGAGAATACCGTCTGATATTAACAACAATGACTAGCTGCGTTCAGACTACCACTACTACTACTCGTATTCACAGTGTCACAATATTGATGAAACTGGTATTGTTACGCTTCGTAAGCCCCTGGCTAACCACCTGATCTGGATCTGGCTTCAGCTCCGGCAGTTCCTGGCTGTCAACGATTCAACCAACTCAAGAAACTGAAGCAAACCACCGGAGACCTCACGGCTGACTACAGTGACTACAGCTTGTGCCTGGCAAATTCGGAGAGTGATCTCCGCAGGCACTGCCAGCTTTTCCCGGTCATCTAGCAGCCTCGGCTCTCATGGCGACAGGTCGGCCTCCTCTTCATGGCTTCAAGGGCTTCAATGGGAGCATCTCCAGCATCGACGACTCCCCGTAGTACCCCGCAAACTGAAAAGCTCCGAGAGGCTGGATCCTGGAGTCGACCTGAAAGATCACTTGGAGCCTGGAGAGTTTGGCAAACACATGCACGTGACGCCTGAGACGGGTGGTTCTGCTAGGCAAGGCCGTGGAGAGGAACCCCAAGGAAGCTTCGAACCAGCCGCAACCAGCCACGCCTATAACCCTAAACCCTAAACCCTAAACCCTAGACCCTAAACCCTAAACCCTCAACACTTATAACTTACCTCCTAGCTCGCAATGAACCACCCAAGGCTGCTACGCAGCGGCCTGTGTCCAGGAGGCACCATGCGGGCGGCCTTGAAACAAGGTCTGGGCCCACCTGCTTAAGGTTACGGGCTTATGAGTTCTGTTTTGGGGCTCAAGGGTTTAGTAAAGGGTTGAGGGTTTAGGGGATTCAGGGGGTTAACCCGAAGGAAACCGTCAGCGCCCCTCTCTCTCTTTCTCTCTCCCTCTTGCCTTCTTGTTTCGCGTGGCGAAGGCCCGAAGGTCAAGGCAGTTCAAGGCGCGGTCCGCTACAGAAAAAGGGGTTTTGCCACAACAGGGGACCCCTAAAGAAGACCCTAAATAGTAGGATTCCCAAAAACAAGGGGCCACAATAAGGTGCCCCGAAAATCCAAATAGCGCAAACAATCAAAGGGTGTAGGCCAGGAGTACCGTGATGAACTGGTTCGTTTCCTCTGTAACTGCGTACTCTGCGGGGCTGTTTTGAATGCTCTCTGCCCAACACCAGATGCCCCGAAACCTAATCAATCAGGGAAGCTCGAGACCCGTGCCTCTCTCTCTCTCTCGCTTTCCCTCCGCCCTCTGAGATGCCCACCATGACCACGTCTCCCCCCCTCCCTACAAAGATGATGGTTCTGTCTGGAATACCCGAATTCCTAACCCAGCCCGCCTTAGGAAAAGCCTGGAACCCCAGTGTCTCTCTGTCTTGTCTCCTTCCGGCCTTCGGGTCTCAGGCGCAGGGCCCGTCGGAAAGAGTCCAAGCCGGTGAACGCCCAGACCGCCTTGGGAGGATCCTCGGGAGTCCGAGTTGCCGTGGGGTTGAGGGATGCGGGATTAAGGTTTAGGGTTTGAGCTTAGGAGGGCTTCTGGTATCTAGGTTTCTGAATTTTGAAATCTAGAGAACCCTAGATTTTGGTCGTTTTTTGGGGCTGTTTGTTGGTCATCTGTGAACACCGGCAAGCCGGTCTGTCGATAAGGAGCTCGGATGCTGAAAAGCAAGTTGAGGTAGGAACATCCCCGCTTTGCAAGCAGGCCTCTCCAGGATCGTAGGGCCATTCAATCCTCGGTGTTCAGGGGTTTCTACACACGATTGTCAGAAACTCCAAGAAGGCCATACAGACACTGCCAACGATACCTATGATGCCTTAGACGCATCTGGCTTAGAACTCACGTGTTAGCTACCCATGTACTTCTATAAGGACATATAAGGACCGTATGAATCCAGAACACGGGAGTCTCAGCGCCGGGTGTCTCCTGGCGAACCCAGCCTTCGCAGGCCCAACAGGCGGACTTCATCTCCTTACAGGTTACAGGAGATCTTAGGCTCGGGCACAGGAACTTGAGATGTGTTGACGCTTTGTCACAGTACCTCGGGGTGCTGGGCTAGTTTGTGCACTCACCTCAGCTTGCAGTTCCGAGGCCTTAGCAGTTAGCAGGATGAAGGTTTCGATGTGGCCGCTCACTTCTGCGCAGTCGGAGACATTCACCCCCCCCCCCCCCCCTCCAACCCCGCAAGCTGACTTTGTAAAGGCTCCCGAAAAAACAACCAGACCCCCCCTCCCCCACATACCCGAAATCGATGAGACTTATGGATTGCCGCGCTGCGAGCACATCACGGCCGTTGAGGTCATCCTCGGCACCAAATCCCTGAGATCCATGAGCGCCCAGCAGTGCCTGGACAAGCGAGGCTTACCAGGCAAGGACTGATCGGCTAGGCTTAGAAATCCAAGACATTACATCCCCCCATCTACCACCAACCCTTTTGGCGCTCCGACTCCGACTGACACAGCTTTGCCTCTGGCCCGGGCTGGAGGCTACCAAACACCATCGATCCTGCGAGAGGCTTTGTCCCTTGAAGCAGACCCTTGTCTCTGACTCTCTCAGTTCACATCTGCTCTGTCGGCTCTGTCTGCTTGTAAGTGGCAGCTTCTACTTGTGCTGACTCTCTTTCTTGATGCCGACAAGCTTCGCTGGCGCTCGGAATCTTGGGGCGCGTTGGGACGCTCGCTGCGCAGGAGCGTGAGGGGTGTGAGAAACCCGTCTGCGTCCATGGTCGCTGCATTCCCTTGGCTTCGAGAAATGCACTGACATGCGTGATGCTTGCAGCCTTATGCGGTTCTAGAAGGAAGTAAGCGAGCTCCATACAGCAAATTGGAAGTAAGCGAGCTCCATACAGCAAATTGCTCATCTTGTAATGGCCGGGCTCACAAGTAAGCTGACTTGGCGGACTTCTCATATAGGAGCTTCAGCTTCTCCAAAGTCCGAGCGTCCGACGATATGGAGGCCATAGAGGGAGTGGTTATCACGCAACCCCTCGCCCAGCAGAGAGCAGCTGGCAGCATCCATGCTACAGTAGCTAAGGTCGCAGTGGTACAGTGTCGCCGACTCCTGCGGCACAGGGAAAGCATCTGGGAAGACTGGAATGCATCTGCAGATCCATGAGCTCCATCTCTCAAGGCCAGCGAGAAACCACAAAGCATGTCCCGAAAGACAGTCGAGATGGCTTTGGCAGCAAGAGGCCCATCTTGAGCAAGTGGGTTCCAGGCGACGTCGACATCAGCGAGCTGACCACCTGACATGAAAGGGTAATAGACCCCAAACCCGAAACCCTAAACCCTAAACCCCCTTTCATCTACCTGGGAAATGATCTTTCCCATATCATGATGGCCACATTCGGTTCTTGTTCTGAGTGCGCGTCCTCGGCGAGCATTCTCCAAGATCCCATTGAACAGGGCTGCCATACCAAAGCCTTTCTGCGGAAGCTTGTAGCAAATTCCATGGGACTCCCAAGACATGAATGAACTTCGTACAGGAGTCGCGTCTAACAGCTGACAGCTCTGGCAGTGAATGTCAAGAGGGCGACGCCTGCAAGGCGGTTTCTTCGCAAGGAGAGCCTGGCCAGGCTTTGGCTCTCGAAAAGCTGGCTTAGGGTCTAGGGTTTAGAGCTTCTGGGATTCTTGGTGAAGGCGCTCAATTTGGGTCTCCTCTGTGTACGATCAGATTTTCGTTGCAACGGGTGTCCCCTTTGCCCTCCCTCCCCATCCCAAACAAACACTTAGTAACAAGCACCCCGAAACTGGGCATGCCCCTAACCTGCCAGCCCGAACTCCTAAGAGCCCGAAAAGCCGGCCTAAAAAAACCCAAGAGCTTTTGAACCCCAAGCCCGAAAAATCCTACAACCCCCGAAAAAGCCCAGGAGCCCTAAACCGACACCCGCGATACTGCACCCAGAAGGGCCTCGTCATGTTGCCGTGGCCTGCGATGAGCTCGCCCAGTGCGTGTCCATCCTCGGGAGCTACGCCGGATGGTCTCTCTTGTTTGTATTTCTATTTCAACTTACCTTATCATACATTTTTTTCTTTTTGGACCGGGGGTGGGGGGGTTCAGGGCCTGTAGGGCCTGTATAGCAGGCTCCCTTCTCTTTGGAGTTGCCGAAGGGATCGTGGATTCGGAGAGTTGGTCACATGGGGCGAGTCCTGGATGGCATTGCTGCGCAAGTCCAGTCGCAGAAGTCGGGGACAGCGTTGAAGTCCTGCCAGCGGAACAACATGGACGCAACACCTGGACCCGTCAACCTCCAAACCCCCAAGTCTCAAAATCACAAAGACGGTGAGGCGGCAAGGAAAGCTGCAGAAGCAACGCCCCCAAACCGAGCAGCTGGCGCAATTCTTTGGGGGCATCTGCTCCCACTGCTCCCTGTGCTAAAGCTTTTGACAATCCCCCCAACAGCAAACCCTACCAAAGAGGCGTCCCGAGAGAGCAAGGAGGCCATGTGGCCGAGGAGGGTTCTGTCCAAGGATCAAACCAGAATGCCTCCTATGTTCTCGGTTCCATGGCCGAAGCTTTCCCGCAAAGCGGAGGCGGTGACGAGAACGCGAAAACGCGAAAAACGCGAAAAGCCCGAACAACGCGAAAAACAACGCATTCGGAAGCTTCAGGGTTTGGGGTTCTGGGCGCGTGTGCGACCGCGTGCCATTGCACGAGAGGAAACAGCCCGCAAGGGGTGGGGGTATATGTTTTCTATAAATATGTCTGTCTATATGTGTGCATGTCTATACGAGAACCCGGCACTTCGAAAGCCAACCGGCTACAGCTCGAGCCGCAACCTTACCATCCCCCTATTTGTAAACAGACTGCGCGTATGATGTGTTTGAAAGTAAGGGATTCATGTGGTAGTGCATGCAAACAGAGTCTTCGTATGATGCTGAGCTCCTAGCTGTTGAAAGGCTCTTAACACAGGGTTTTCTGGTTTGGGTTGAGGGTTTACGGGATAGGGTTTAGGGCGGTTTATGGGCCTGAGCTTGTGGCCTTCGGTTTAGAGTTTGGGCCGTGCTTGCCTTGAGACAAACCCAGACACCCAAGCTCTTGCATCAGGTTGTTGATCGGCTCACTTGGGTGTTGCAGTGTGCGGTCGCGTCCTTTCGCTAGGCGAGAAGCTGCATCATCGGTGAGAGCATTGGCCTTTGGCGGATTCGGAGCCTCTCTATCTCTTCTTCTTCTCCTTCGGCACTTCCTCTCTCTCTTCTTCGCTCTCTCTTCATAGCTCGGGCCGGACCAGGTCTCGGCAGACCTGCTCTCCATGATTGGGAGGGGGAGCTGCTGATGTTCTGTAGCCCAGCCAACAGCCAATAAACCCAACTGTTTTCAAGTAGGCTGCCGAAGTGCCTTCGCAAAAACATCTGAAACACCAAGTGGCCGAAAGGTCCAATCGTCGCAGTTGCTCCAGCGAGCGCTGGCACAGGGCATTGGCCAGGCGGCAGACTCCTGCAAAGTGGTGTCTGCGAAGGCCGTGCGGGGTGTTGGGGCCTTCAGGGTTGTTTAGTGTCATCATCAGAAGGCTTTCTGATGTTTTCACCCCTGACACAGAGGGAGGGGGCCCTGATTTCTTTGGCCGTGACCCCGAGCCCCCCGGAGCCCATAGGATGGGTGATTCCCTCGAGGTCGCAACGCCGAAGTCATGCGCGCATCCCCGACTCCCCCCCTCCGGAAGGGGAGCCTGGCGGCCCCAGCTCGTTGTTGGCCAAGTCGACCGCCTCCACTTCCTCCAGGTCAAGAGAAGCGGTCAGCAAGGGGACACGCAGCAAGGCTGGCTGTTCTGATCATGCACGAACTGGTTTGTGGCTTTCCTACTCTCAGTCAATCCATGTTGAGGCTTGTCCGATTGTCATGCTCTTACCTGTTCAGCAGGGCCGAACTCATAACTGATCTCACCAGGGTTTGTTATGTTTGAGCTGCATCGGGTGCCCGAAGCCCCCAAGGGTACCTCGTCCAGTAGTTCTGCAAGTCGTTGGACCCCCTTGTCACGCATGCGTACCTCAGCACAGCAGCAGTTTGTCACTGCCATTCGTGCTGGCCGATTCCCGGAGGGATCAAAAGCTCTGACCAAGTGTGGCTTTTAGGGTTTAGGGTTTAGGGTTTAGGGTTCGAGCATGTCTTTGATTGCTGGCTTCGGGTTTACAGGGCTTCTAGGCCGCTCTCAGCGCTTCAGTGACCGGGCTGCATCTCGCAGTCGCCAGCGCTGGATTTGGGCCGCCGGGCAAAGGTTCTTGTCCCTCAGCGCGTCAGCACTCAGTCAGCAGTTCGGTAAAGGAAGCATAGAAACTCAGTGGAACTCAGTAAACAAGTATTGATTCCTCTTTATCAAGGCCCAACATCGAGGGGCGCGAAGACTGCCAGCAGTTGGTCATCTCCCAGGCCCGAGCAGCACAAGTCGAAAACCTGATTCCAAAAACTCACCAAAGGGTTCGCAGAAGCTGTGGGGTTCTCGTGGAGTTTCTCATGGAGGTTGCATGGAGTCTACAAGTCCGGTGTCAATCTGAGTGGGCAAGGCTTCTCCAAGAAGCCAATTCCGCAAACGCCCCGAGGCCTCTCTGAACGCATCCCACTCCAAACCCCGCAAGCATCAACATCAACTCTCAACGCCCAACATCGCAGCCTAAAAAGAGTCATCTTTCTCTGACCATCAGCTCCCTCCACCAGGCAACATTCCCGGAGACAGCATCTTGGATGCGGCTGACAAACTTCGGTAAGAGCTTCCTGTCAGATCCGATGGTTTTCCAACATGGCTTCATGGTTTGGCTTTGGGGTTTTGGGATGTTTTAGGGCCGGCCGGGCCGGATTTAGGAATTTAGGGTTCCGGGTGGCGCTTCCTAAAGTGGCAAGCACGCAAGGGGGACTCCAGAGAGGCGAAGGATTCAGGGTTCAGCGGTTTGATGGGGGTTCGGGCTGCGAGGGCGTGTTGCCAGGGTTCAGGGTTCCAGGGATCTCGGGTCAGGGCTTCAGTGTTTGTGGGGCGTCATCTGGGGGAGGTTCACAAAAACTCTAGCGCCCGACGAATGCACGGCTTGGGGTTAAGGATCGAGGTTGAGGGAATCTAGATAACCTCGGGTTCGTCTGGCGATTGATTCGAGAAGCGGAGCTCGCGCTGTTCATCTCACAGCTGCCCTATCCCTACGCTGATCTCGTAGGGGGGGATGGCTGGTCCATTCTGCTTCTCGATCGTAGTCCTACTGTGCACCTCAAAACCTCCCCTCCAGCACGAACACACGACCCCCGGTGAGAATGCATGGCCAGAAGACAGCTTGGCAACAACAGAAAGCCATGGCGCCAAATGTTGCTGCAGGCAGGGCAATACTCCCCAAAAGTTGGGGACCCTTGTAATGGGCGGGGGTCCAGTCTACCCGTGCAAATCCCATGGGTCCCTCGACTGTGTAGCGCAGAAGAATGCGCAGAAACCAGCAGTGTGCCAGTGAATTCCATTTGGGGAAGCAACCCAAGAGAGTCCGGTCGGCGGAAATGCTCCGAGTTAAGACGAAAAGGCAACTCCCATCGCCTCGCGATGCATGCCCGCTCGTACACGGAGAGCTCTCCTGTGCACATGAAAACGCAACTGTTCTCAACGAAAAATCCAAGCTGGGGATGAGATTTCAGTGGGCCGGGAAGCAGGTGCCCAAAAAACAACTGAGCTTCATGGAGATTTGCCTCTAAATGCCTCTAACATACTGGACACCGTGCTGATCGCTTCTGAAAAAAAGGGCGCCACCTGGTGCGCTCTCTTTCCCCGTCAATGCTTTGGACTCACATCGATACTCTACTTGCGCTCAAGATTCTTTAAACAAGGACTATACGTCTAAAAGTAAACTACATAAGGATTGTTGAAGGATCCCCATGTAAGTTTGCTGTCCGAGTCTCGCTGTGGGAGTCCATACTCTGAAGTCTCCGAGCGGGGTAGAGGAGAAGGCGATGGCCTACAGGTTCGTGGCTTTTAGGGTTTAGGGTTTAGGGTTTAGGGTTTAGGGTTTAGGGTATCCGATCTCTTCCAGCATGTGCGCGGAGATTTCCGGGGGAGTCTTGGATCCAGAACCCGACTTATGGAAGTCGTGTGCACAGGTATCCTCCGCAGTCTTGCAGTCCTTGCTACTGGATGTCTCTGCCGATGGAGATGTACCCAAGCCACCCGCCTTCTCTCTGACTCGGCGTCGCTGGCCATACGCTCCAGCGCCTGATCCATCCCGGACAGCTGCCGTATAGATTACCGTGAAGCTGTGCTGTAGAAAATCGCACCAAAAGTGCAGCAGGCCTCTGTAGACAGGGAGGCCAAGGACAAGTTCACCTGCGAGTCGTGATTAGGATCACCAAGCCCTTGTGGTCTTCTGTTTTTCATGGATTCAATGAATTCATTGAGACCTGAGGCTTCGGGCGTCTAGAGAGGCAAGATGCTGGGACTTTGAGGCCCTACCCTGCAGAAAGCTCCTCTTCCGAAAGGCCTGCTTCCGCTGCCGCGTGGCGCGGTCCTTCAAGTCAACTTCAGGGGGCTCTCTGCGGCCTTGGAGTTTGCTGGAATAACCGAGGCTCCTCCACTGCCTTGGCCGCAGCGCTGCTCCAACCTTCCCGCAGAGGGGTGGTGGAACCTGGAGGAGCAGAGCCATAAATGGGCAATGGGCTGTGATGGGATTTTAGTACCTGGCTCTATGGCTTCTGCTGACGACAAAATGCTTTCCTTTCAAATGCCGAGCCTACACGAGGCTTGCAGCGTCCATGAGTCACCCAAAAGCCGCAAAGGCCGAAAACCCTCCGAAGGCAACTCAGACGCGTGTTCGTGCCCATCGCTTGGAGGGTGCCCGGGTCAGTGTACCTTCTTCTGGCTTTTGGGAGCTCAGGGGCAGCCTGGGAAAGGCGCACAGACAGTGGTGGACAGAAACCTCAATGTTCTACAAAAGGCAAAAAATAGCTGAGGCAAGCTGCTGTAGGCTTCGTGAGGGTCCAGCTTCGGGCCACCTACGAAACAGCAGAGGCATCGCATCCCAAGAACACCGAAGTGGCACGCTGCCAACTCGGCAGTGACTTTATGGCTCCAGCCCTGAAGGGATCATTTTCGATGCGGATACATGCGTAGCCTGCGTAGCGGCCTTCTTCGATGCCCAATCTGGCTCTGATGCATAAGAAAACCGTCGTCATTGACTCGCAAAAGGAAGCTGGCTCAAGATCACTTCGCACAACTGTCAGTGGGCTTAAGCACACACTGGCTTCAAATGCCGCTGTGCGGCTTGCGGGGGTGGCCGAGCCAGTAGTCGGGGTCTCCTTGGTTAAGTAGCCAGAAAACAGGAACAGGGAGCCGGAGGCCGGAAGCGTTCGGTGTACTCGTTTGATGAAAGTTGTCGTGGCAGGAGTGCTGCATCCCCGATTATCCCTCAAAGGCGGGTGGTGGGGCCTCAGCACGTGAAGTCCTGGCCTTCGGCACCAGCACAGGCTGTGCGATGAACATGAACTCTGAGGCGTCTTCTTTTTTGTCGGTGCTCTGCGGCTTTCCGGGGTGTTCTTCTGCTTTGCAGCTTTGCGGCTGGCGAGTCGAAGTTCTCCACTCGAAGTGATGCCGTCGACTCCCCTTCCAAGGTCCCCGTCTCCCATGAAGCACTTAGGACAGTTGTGACCCTACCCTAGTTCACTCAGCATGCGCCAGACGAAAATTCAGGGGAAACTAGCTTCATGGAACTTCATTGCGAAGGAGAGGCCCAGTGAAAAGCCTGTCCTCGTGCCAATCGGCGAACCGTAGGCAGTTCTGCACTCTGACTGGTGCGGAGGGTGGTGGCGCCTCTCAAACCAAAAGCACTTTGAGTCATGCTCACGAACGGATCACTGACCAGAAGGGCTCTCGCACCCAGAAAGAAGCACCAAGAAGGATCAGGAGGACCCTCGAATAACCCCCTACCCCCTAAACCCTGCAGACGAAGGCAAGGCAAGGCCTGCGTCTGGAAGCGGCTGCAGCCCTGCATTGGACTTCAGCCGAGTCCTTCCGAAGGGAGGGCGCTCCGCTGCTGAGGTGGCTACTAGGGTCCGTCAGGCTGGGGCATATGTCATGTATGGCATCACTGACGTGGCACCAAGATGATACATGTATAAATACAAAATAAAGAAATCAAAACAAATGAAAAATAATAAATAAGAAAAAAGCAAATTAAAATTAATTACTTACTTATATATATATATATGTATATGATCTAGAATGAAACATATAGATAATTGCAAAACATGACCGGTGCACCGCTGAAAACGATTGTTGCATTGATGTTTGGGCGGTTCGGGGCGGTGCATTCCGTGCACTGGTGAAGACCGCGTCCTTCGCGGCAGGGGCTCCTTCCCTCGCGGCGGCAGCGGCCCTGGCACACCCGAATTGGCTCCAAGAGCTGAGTAGCCCCTTGTTGCGTCTCCTCCCCCTTCTGTTTCCCAGACCCTGCAACCCCAAACTCCAGAGACAAGGACCTCAGGCCCTAAGCGCTGAAGGCCTTCTACGATTGAGTGTAAGTGAGTGCTCCTAAATGCGCAAGGCAAGAAAACGGTGGAGCCTCGCCTTGAGGCCCGAGTCGTGGGCCAGGGCCGCTGGGCGAGGTCGACACGTTGTGCATTTGAGCTACGGTGTTTTCAATGAATGCCCAATATGAGACAAAATAGTTACGGCTACGGATCTTGTGATGTTGGGATAACGTTGGATGCCGAGCAGTCGGGCTGGTAGATGCCCGTGAGGCTTGGTGGGGCTTGGTCTTTCGGGTATGCTGTCCATGTCCGGAGTTGATCGGTGAGACGGCTTGAGCCGAACGCCGCGCAAAACGTTGAAACACCCAGAGGAATACCTTGAATGAGCCGATGGCCGAAGCATGCCATGGCTTCTTCCACTTGAGTGGATGCAAAGAATGCGAAGAATTGAAGGCTCAACCCAGCATGGACCCCACCTGCGCTTGGCGCACACGCCGGTGCCTTGGCTCAGAGCAACAAGGGGCTTTACGATATCAGGGGTACCCTATTGGGGTCCTCACCTATTTTCGTGAACCCCCATAATGCTGCAGATTACGGGGATAAAGCTGGAATTATCTATCGCGAGCATGCTGTAGGGTGATCGGCATGATTTTGGCAATAAGCCTGCCGGTTAGAGTAACCTGCGAGCCCATCATCCCTCATGCTACACTTTGTATTGCCAGGCCCTGATCATGATTAAGTTGACGCATCAAGTCGCTCACCTCGAGACACTGAGCCCTCATCCCCCCCATGTGGGCTTCGCCTTTTAAGGTTCCTCCCATGGCACGCAGGCTCAACTGGCACTCCTTTGTGAAACCTGCTGGCATCTGCGAATTGGATGCCCCTGCGAACCTGGTTGGGAGGGAAGATATGAATAAGAACTGTAGCCAACACCTTTACATACCTTCGCTCGTTTTGCAGCCCATCTGTGAAACTCCCTGCAATTGGTATGGCCTCTCGCTGGGCCAGCTGCACGCAGAGTCTCGTGTCGAGGCTGCTGCGAAGTGAATCAATCTGGGGGCTTTGATTGGGCTTAGTTCCGTGGTCAAGCAGTCTCAATCAGCCTGTCGCCAAGACCCCCCTATTCTGGAAGTAAGTTCTCTGGGCACTCGCTGACGAGAACCCCATCAGTCGAGATCAGCATTAGCAGCGGGAGCGGGCCGCAACCTCGAGGCTAGCATTGGCAGTGCGACAACGAAGGCAGTTTTCTATGGACCAGCAACAAGATCAAAGGGCGGCCAAACAGGTGAGGATACCCTCCTGCGCCCAAACCGAACATGATCTTCCGTGTCAGAAGGAGGATTGATTCGGGCTATCTTCAACTTCGAGGGCTCCCTGCTTATTAAGTGGTTCATCTGTGAAGTTCTCTTGTGAACCCGAGTCGATCTCAGTTGCAAAGTGCAACTGACCTTTGATAGAGCCGGATTGCTACTTCAACCTGCACAGTGCTCTGTCTTGTTGCAGATCTGAGGCGCCTTAGAAGAAGTCAAACTTCGCTTGCGATCTTCTCTCTGCACGCTGGCTCTGCGGGGCGTCTGCCTGCCGCAAGCAGCGCCGGTCATCCAAGAGGTGACAAGAAGGCTCCCGCCTAAGGGCCCTGAGTTCAACTTCCCTCTGGTAAACGTCCCTACTGAAGGGTCCTGTTCGGGTCTCTATCAGTGGTCTTCGGCCTCGCAGATCCGAGGCGCCAGACTCCGAAGATCTCTCCTTGGGACAGCGCAAGAGAGCAAGAGACCGCACGCCTGTAGCCTCTTTGCCCTTCCCTTCCTTATAGCCTCACAAAAAGACCCTAAGCCATAGGAAGGGCATGTGATAGGACCAAAAGATCGGATGTCGCAAGTCTTGGCTGAGCTTCTGCAGGTTGTCAATCTGCTTCGTCACGACGAAGAACTGTGGGGCGTTCCACTCATCCAGCATCTGGAGCTTGAAGCCTAGACGAGAGAACTGCTGCCAAACGCCGGCAAGTTACCATATGACTGCGGCGGAGCCTCCACCTCCACCTCCTCCCAGCAGGCCGCCGCCGCCCTCTGCTTCGTTCTTGTTCACTTGCTTGGCCTCAGGCTTAGCGAAGAAAAACATAGGCATTTTGCAGGTCTTTGAGGGACCTTCACCAGCAGAACTATTCTTTACTTCGACTGGTGGCGCCGATTCTCTCTGTCCGAGCGGCCACCACGTTGCCGGCAGCAGCACCGGCGGCACCTCTCAAGTGCTTCCAAGGTCGTTTTTTTGTTTTTGTTAATTTCAGTCGGGTGTTCTCGGAGTGAGCAGTTTGCCTCAGGGTGCTTCTTGATTGATAGATCGGAGCTGAGACGTCCCAACACCAAGATCTCCAGTGGAGATGCCCCCCCCCCCCCCCCAAAAAAAAAAAAAAAGCGTGTCTGCGCCGCAGCTTGTCACCAGCCTCCAAGCAGACCCGCCATCTTGCAGTTCATATTGCAAATCTCCTTCTCAATGGTGTCAACCTTGCCATTGGGGGCAGCGACACTTTGAAATCTTCTTGCAAGCTCAAGACGCTTCGAACAAAAACTGCGCACAAAACTCTCGAGCTTTCGCCTGCTTCTCCATTTTCTTCATGCTATCTTCCTCCTCTTCCTCCTCCTCCGCGTCTTTCCTCAGGACGAGGGAAGACCCGAGCGAACGGAGGCTTTAGAGTCTCAGAGGAGGCTTCTGAAACCCTAAACTTCGGAATGTCACCGCGAGAAAACCTTATCGGCCAGGTCTCTCATCCTTCTTCATCAGCATACCTGGACATGTTCTGGGCATCTGGGTCTGCGCTTTGCTCACACTCACGTGGCCGCGACATGGAGCCCCCAGCAGAACTTCCCGAACAAATCAGGCGAGTTCAAAAAAGAAGTCAGACTCGAAGCAAAGTGGCTGAAGGGATTCATCGCTCCGATCATGCCAGAGAGTGCACCGGTAGCACCTCCCGGGCACTTGGAGGCACCTCGGCGTGGACTCCAAGGTTTTTGGAGAATCTTGGTCCCCCATTTCCACTTCCAGCCCCCTTCTATTTAGGGCCGTATTAGGGCCCTCGCCAGGGCAACACAATTAGCTCAGAGACCCCGAGCCCTTCAACGTCCCCGAAGCCCCCTGCCCCCTTCTTTTCTCAAGGCGCAGAGGAGAAAGGCGAGGCCGCCGCCGGCAGCGGCACCTCCGGCCATGGCCACACCTGAAATCCCCAGGCACGTCCTCCTCTACTTCTCAGCGCGCGCGTGTTCTAGGCGGTAGCCGGCTGGCACTTTCGGCGTCAGAACCAGCACACTTCGGTTCCACTAATTAGACTGGATTCTCGAGACTTCTCTACTGCTCCCAAGGTGCCTGTATTCACCATGAGTGAAGTTGGCTCTTCGGCCTGAGAGAAGACTCAGAGAAGAGGTCCCCCATGCCGCTACCCTGCAACATCCTGTAACAAGCCATCGACTACCTGGCCAGGGGAACTGTCTGAGTTCTATTGCTCCATGACGAGCTTGGGCTGATGAGTGGAGTTCCTATAGCTTTCGAGCGAGTTTTTCGAAGCGCCTGGGTGTAGAGCCCTCCTCCTGGGCCGAGGACGGTCCTCGGCTTGGCTTTGCTCAGAAAACTGGGGTTGCCCAAAAACGGAGAACGGGGGGGGGGGGGGGGTTGGGGAATTCCAATAGAAGCAACGCAGTGTTTTCGAGGTATACTGGGCACCCCGTATTTGCGGCAGTGAACAAGCTCTTCCACGGTTAAACTTGTAAAGAAGTGCATTTGCACAAGCTACCGCCGCCATGACCACCCTAGTCCCTGAACTAGGATCTTGGGCGTGGTTCTGCTGGTGACTTCTAACTTCATGCCTTGACCGAGCTCTCACCTTCGCTTCCTCCACTCTGACCTGCTACTACGACATCACACATCTGATTGTATACTAATGTGATCATATAGTCATACGTGTATACTGCCAACATATTTCAATCTTCAGAACCTCCCAGGCCATGGGGCTTCAACACAGGCGCAGTTGCCATGTCTCAGGCCAGGAGGCTCTGGCCTGTTCCGGGCATTGGTTTGGAGCTTGGGGTCGCAGAGTCTCATCTTCAGCTCCCTACGACGCAACACAAGGAAGGGAATGTCTCTTGCCATCTACCCGCGCCCCACTTCGAAAGCATTCGTCCGGAGCCCAGTTTAGCTCACTCCGCTCTTCAGTAGCCTCTTTCAGGCCGCACTGGCCGATCGGACGCTACATGAAGGCCACTCAAGGCCAGTCTTGAGCCGACTTCAGGAATGATCGAGACGCGTGTGGGCAAAACTCAGCGTTTTCAAAGGGCAACCTCAAGGTTGAAAAGGAACTTCGTGGTTGAGTGGCTATAAGAAGCATGTAACGCACTGAATTGGTGTCTGTCCTGTGTGCTGTAACGACGCGTGCCCCGAGAAGTGGAGCAGTGGCATCAAGCGCGCAGTTGCAGCCGTCATGCTATGCCTGCTGCCCTGCCTGAAACACCTGTCTAGTGCTGAGATCGTGCTGTATCAGCGCAATGACTAGACCCGTAGCCCAGCCGTTGTGTGATGAAGGCAGCTTGCACTGGCATCCAGGTTCCCAACTTCGGGCCTGGCTCCCACTGGTGGCAGCCGAGATCTGTCAATGTGCGGTCACACATCTCCGATAAGGCTCAACGAGGAGTTTTAGGAGGATTTTTTGTCGATTTGTGGATTTGGGCACCTAAATTTCGAAAGGGCCGTATCGCGATCGGAGCAACTTCGTCTCCTCGGACGCCTTCGACTAAGCCCTTGAAGCGCTTCCGGGACTACCAAAGGACCACCACTCTATTGTCATCGGATACTATGGTGTAGCACGTGGCCACGAATGATACATGCTAGTCGCATCATCGAGCCCTGGGCGCCGTGCCGCTTTTGGCCCAGAGGCTTCGAGGGCTCCTGAATGATTCAACGCTAAAGATGCTTAAGCACGCAACAGACGCTCAAGTTGCAAGCGTCCGAAAAACCTGACGAGTTTGTGGACACCGGTTGCCGGTTGAATCAGATTGTCACTCATTCGTCCCTCTGCCAAGCTTGTGTGGACCAAAGTCGAGCTGGTTGTTTTTGACGCAAAGTCGGCGCTGTGAAGGTCGTGAACGTTGAGGGAGGAGGAAGGGGTACGAGTCGGTATGACTGCAAGAGCTTCTACCATTCCAGCGACTGCATCGAAGAAATGCGCATGTTGGCAAGATGGCTTCTCCAAGCGACAAAGAGACTATTCACGTGGACTACTATGGTCTCTCCTTTGGGAACCCATATAGTGGTCACATGGCTTAGTTGCTGAGTTCATGAGCCCCAAACGTACACTTCAGTTCTTTGAGAGATGATAGTATCCCAAAAAATGCAAAGTGTACTTGCAGCAACTAAGACAAGGAGAAAAGCGACGCCCGCCACCCACCCTCTCCCGAAGTACCCCGCAATTTAGAGAGCTGGCTGCATTGACTGGCTCGATGCAAGCTCGTGTTCATGAGGCCTCCGCCTGGCTGCAGTCTTGGCAGACGGGCGCCTGCAGCCAAGAAATCTGGGTAGGAACCACCTTCAACCCTCAATGCGCATGAGGGCCCCTTCAAGGAGTTCGAGTTTTTGGAATCCTTCAGGGCCCACATGCGGGGGCCCGAAGAGTCTTTTGGAATCCCTCAGGGCCCACATGCGGGGCCTGAAGGGTGTTTTGGAACCCTTCAGGGCCCACATGCGGGGACCCGCAGGGTCTGTTGGAATCCCTCAGGGCCCACATGCGGGGGCCCGAAGGGTCTTGTGGAATCCCTCGGGGCCCACATGCGGGGCCCGAAGGAATTTGTGGAATCTGTCAGGGCCCACATGCCGGGCCTGAAGGATTTTGTGGAATCTGTCAGGGCGGGGCCTGAAGGGTTTTCCAAGAGGCTTTGAACAAGGCCAGATTTTTCTGGATTTTGCCGAATGTCTGCAATGGAATGATTCCAATATTCACCCCAAAATTCACTCAAACCTATAAGACTTTCGCCCAAACCAGCCTGGCGCAGAAAAAAAACAACTCGCTCAAAACCCGCCCAAACCCCGGACCTGAACCCTATACAGCTTCCATAAATTATAAACCCTAAGCCCTAAACCCTGAAGCGCAGGGCTTCCGAAGTCTTGTTTTGTCTATTGTTTTTCAAGTTCGGGGGCTGCGAAGAGGAGGCCCTGATCTGGCTTGGGATCTTGGATGCGGGCTTTGGGGGGTCTGAAGGGTTTAGGGTTTAGGGTTTAGGGTTTAAGGTTTAGGGTTTAGGGTTTAGGGGGGTACCTTCTTGGGGCCTTTGTTAGCAGACCAAGGGACCCCCCCCCCCCCCCCCCAATACCCCAATAAGATAAGGCATGTAACTTCTCGGACTCCGAGCTGCCGAGGCCTCTTCGCCGGAGCTCTTTGCATCCACATGGCTGACGGAGTTTTCCTTCGATCTTTGGGTCAACTCTGAACCAAAAAATACCTTGAATTCAGGGTCTGACACCCCTCAAGCCATGGTACACTCCTTCTTCAGGCTAGGGCAACGGAACACCGTAACACTGGTGGCACGCAATGGCTAAAGGGCGAGACGGAAAGACCTGATGCCAGGTGGAGCAAGACCCCGCCTTGTACCCGGAAGCTGCGGACGCGGGGCGGACAAGCGCGGGCCTCGGACTAAGCATGGAAAAACACTTGGCAGCTCTAACGCCCAAACCCGTAAACACTTTCAAAAAACCCTAAAGCCCCCAAACCCCTGAGCTCTTGAAGCACTACAACCCGAAACCCTAACATGAAGGCATCGAAGCGCTGTTGAGGGCTTTTTGAGGCTGTCAAGCCCATCTTGGCATGAGGCAGTCGATGCACACTGCCGGGGCGCCAGCGTTCGCTCTGCCAAGGAGGGGCTGTTGACATATTGCCTGCGCACAGGGTCATGGAAGGTCAGTGTCTCATATCTTCGGGTTCAGCGGACTCGGACTGGCCCGCCGATTCCTGGACATTGGGGCTCATGAGGCCTCTAGCTCTTCTAGGTGCCCCGCCCACCCCCCCCACCCCCCGCCTTGCAACGTCGAGTGCAAGCTGGGCTTCCTGAGAGGAAAGGCCATACTGAACATCTGAATCTCTGCTTGCAGGGCATGGGCCATCATGGGCCAGAATCTTCCTTCGGGCTGGGGAACTAATCATGCTGCTTCTTCACTGTACGTTTTCTGTCAAGCTGTTGTTGTGGAGTAGCCCTATAGCCTTTCCACAAAACCGTTAGATGCCCCCCCACCTAGAAGAAGCCCAAGAACCACCAACAGAGCATGGCAGCTAAGCCCCGGGACGCGGAGCGCTTCGTCGAGCTCGCGGCCCTCGTCGGTAAGGGGCTCCTAAAGCGGTAGCGGTAGTGGCTCTCGGCCTTCGCCAGAAGGGCTCTTGGGATGGCCTTTTCCTTCAGGCGTTCCTATACTCTCTTTATCTCTCTTTCTACGAGCCAGGCTTGGTGGGCTTTGGCTCGCGACCTGCTCTCTCTCCCTTCCTTTCTATCCCTCTCTTTCTCAGGGAGGGCGCTTTCTCTTCTTGTGCGGGTCTTGAGGAAACTCGGACATCCCTCCGCGCCCTCTCTCTGTGTCAGAACCCTGATTCAACAAACAAGAAAAATCCCCTCCTTCCGGGGCATCTGCTTCTCCACGACGTAACCAACCTCCACGGCAACACAATTGCTACAGTCTGCCACTCGACCCAAGGAAGCGCCAGAGTCTACTCCGCGCAGGTTTGAGACAAAGCGTGAGCATCCCCCACCCCCCCAAATGCCTCCTCGCTGCTAGGCGTTGTGGTGGTGCCCGTGCACACGGAAGCCTCTGAGCTTTTCCTGCCTGGCGGCTTTTGCACAGTCCCCTTGCATGCTTCCCTCTCAAGAGCTGTGCTCAAAGCAAGCACTCGGGAGACAACGACGGCCCACATGAACCAGACGTGGACCTCCACCCGTCCTCTCTCCCGTCCTTTTGAAGGACTACACTACAATGCTCAAGATGGTGGTTTGGTACGGGAAATGTGCATCGAATTACGTCCATGCATCTGTAGTGCATTGCTTGAGGGCGGAAATTCGTCCCCGGCTTTTTGGCGAACGAACTTCCACCAGATTCTCTCTTCCATACTTGCCTATTGGGCTTGGCATCAACCAAAGAAACCCCCATTAGCCAAGGATCTCGCTCTCTAGGGTTTGGGGCTTATGTAAGTATGTTGTAATGGGGTTTAGGGTTTACGGTTCATATACCCATTTCCTGCAAACTTAAAACCGTACAAAGCCCGGTAAAAAACCCCAATACGCCCTACAAAGCCCCAGCATATTCCTGGGTTGCTGACACCGGCTTAGACAGGCTCGGGATGGCCTAGGGCCCTAGGGTTTGAGAGCGATGTCCTGAAGTCGGTGCTGTCAGGATGCTCCCATATAAGTCGATCGAGGCCACGGATGTTTTTGACAGGTCTTTTCCACGCGAATCGCTGGGATGATGCTCCTCTATAGGTCTATCAAAGCCGCGGATGTTTTTGAGAGGTCTTTTTTCGCACGAAGTGCTGATGATGCTTCTCTGTTGGTCTATCGAAGCCACGCAAATGCTTGACATGCCTTTTTCGCGCGAATCGCTGTGACGATGCTCCTCTATAGGTCGCTCGAAGCCTCGGGTGTTTTGGACACGAAGCTCTGTCATGATGCTCCCCTATAAGTCTATCGAAACCACGGATTGGTTTGACGAAGTGCTGTCAAAGATGCTCCCTGTAGGTCTATCGAACGCCTGATTTTTCGATCAAAACCTTTCTCGCTGTCCGCTCCCTCTCCCTCCCACGCCTAGGCCAGCAGTTCCGTGCAAGGTTGCAACCTCCGGCCACCAAGGCAACTTCAACTACACACGAATGAGGCTGCACATACTGAAGCTGCAACAATTTGGGAGGTGAGGCAAACCTACCGGTGATTATCAGAATCTGGCCAAGAGGGCTCTGACACTACATGCCGCAACGGCAACCTCTTCATCGTCGCTGTCGGCACCGAAAAAGGTGGAAGTGGTCTGGGCAAATTCATCTGGAGGCTCCTGCGAAGAGGCCCCTGGTGGCTACTCCACTGCCGCATGGGGGGGGGAGGCCTTAAACCCTGAACCCTCCTTGAAGCCTCCGAAGCACTAAAAGCCGGTTCCTCGAAGTCGTCCATGGAGTACTCAGGCGACGCCGGCTCCATGGCTCTGTTTCTGGTTGAGGTGGTCAGTTCTCTCAATTTGGGTCCCCCGCTCTTGTGGGTACCCTGAAGACACGTAGTACCCTAACGGGGTTGTGTTCTGCCAGGGAAACCCAAGAAGGACCCGAACTTAGAGAACTGACCAGGACTGCACAACAAGGCTCCCAGAGTCGTGCTCGGACACATGTCTGTCGGTCAGGTGCTTCATTCGCGACGTGTGAATCCAGCTTCCCGCCCTCAGCTGTGGACCCTCTGCGACTCTGCGACTCAGAGCCCTGCAAAGCCACGCATGGGTGTTTCCTCTGTGGGAAGCCCTTCAACCCGCTCCACTGGCTACTGGCTTCCAGGAAGTACCCCCCATGCTTTCCATGCTTCAGGATTTGCGGCAGCTACGCACATGCAAAGGCAAAAAGAAGCGCCCCAAGCAGGCAATCCACAAGAGCAGTGCGCAGCCCCTTGCACTTTCTCATGCTGAGCAAGCGTCCAGCTAGAGTAAGCCAGTGGGAGGCTAGTGGACGGAATCCTGGATTGGCTCACAATCGCAGGGCTGAGTCCAATGCCAGGGGCAGAAGCTCTGGCAGCTGCGTGATCTAAAGGAGATGCCAGATGCCACATGGACTTTGATGCAGTGCTGATAGATGGACTTCAGCAAGCAACATTCAATCATTCAATCATTCCATGGTGGTGCCTCGACTATCGTGACCAGAACTGACTACAACCCACTACAACCGTTGCCGCCCAGGAGCCCGTCAGATATGGAGGGGGGGGGGGGGTCATGCAGCTGCTCCAAACGGACCGGATGTGCGGCACATTTTGCACAACTCTCTAGCGCATCGTCAGCCCGCTCGAAGCATGAATTGAATTGGAATCCAACTCGCATATCCCCATTCATGGTCGTTGGTGTGTCGTGTCTTTCTTTCTCAAGTGCCCACAGAAAGTCCGAAAACTCCGAACATGCTGTGAGCACAAGGTTCAGTGGTCTGGAATTCCACACGATGCCACTGCGAGTATGACCCCAATGCTGGAGCACGGCTGGATCCTGCTGCCAACCTACCGATTTTTTCATGGACAAGAGATCTGGGGGACATTGTCCAAATTGACCAGCCATGTAGCCATGCTGCCACGTGAGAGCTCAAGCTCTGTAGCGCTGCTCATGCAAAGAGAAGTCCACGGCCCTCAGCGTCAGACCAGTGAGCACTCCAAAGAAATCAAACAACTTCGTCTCAAGACCCCGGCTGCCTTTTTGAAACCAAGCCAGAGCCCGGAGCAGCAATAAATATCCAGAGATAGGCATCTGCAGATGTCTATAAGTGCATACGTGTATGGGTTTTGGCATTGCCGCTTGTGGGGTGGGTCTGCATGCTCAACTTAGCGTCTGCCTGTATGTCTGTATGTGCGAGTTTGGAAAAGGCAGAGGGAGAGAGGGAGAGAGCGAGAGAGCGCACAAGGGACAGAGAGAGGGCCAAGGATTTCTGAAGCCTGAACCCCTCCAACTGTGCCGTCAGCTGCTTGTTCTTCTGAAACATGAAATATCCCACCCATAATGTTGGCCTTGATGAGTCTCTGAGTGTCCCAACGCTTGCAGGATTCTCTGGGCAACCCACCCGGAGTTGCTTCGCCTCTTCGTCCGCGGAAACCTGGCTTGGGGAGTACTCAGAATCCCTTCAACAATCGCAACGCGGCTTTCATCTTTGAATCGAACTCTTCAACTGAATTTACACCTCTCTTAGAAGGTCTGGGTTTTAGAAAAAAGCTTGGGGAACTCAAGTTTCCCCAAACATGGCTGTTGCACCTCGCTGGGCATGTGCTTGGCGAGTGCGAAGCCGATCTGCTGATCTTGCCAGTCGTACACGGTGTAGTACTTGCCTGAGTAGGGTTTAGGGCGTAGGGTTTAAGGGTTCAGAGAATGGTGCAGCAGCGCGACTTGTACTCCCAACAGCTGGGTGCCCCCGCGCAGCACGGGCTCGCCCCAAATGAAAAGCTTCGGGCCCAAGGGCTCAGGAAGCTCCAGGGGCATGATCGTGGGCTGGCCTTTTGGAAACAGGGCTCGGCTTGTTTACGCCGGGAATGCACAAGAGCTCTGCAACTCCACTCACGTGCTGCGTGCGTCCATACAGATGTAAGAACAAAAAGTGATAAGCTGTTCCTTGACTGCAACAGTGCCTATTTATCCATCCAATTTCGTCCAGGGCTGTGGCAGGTGGGCCGAGTGCTGTTGGCACCGGAAGCCGCAGCCTGTCAGATCTTGTATATTTCTACTAAACACTAACTATGGGATAGCCAAGAATTCTGGTGAATCCGAGCCAAAGTTGAGAAAGTTGAGGGCTGTTTAGCCTCGTGGGTCCATCATGGCGCTCTCTACCCTCCCCCCCCTCCTCCCATGTTCGGCACTGCGGATTCCTCGTGCCTTTTTTAGTGGCCTTCGATTCCGAGGTTTGAGTCACACCCTCATCCGGAACTTCAGATCAACAGCTTCGACGGAACGCTTGGGCTCGTCGGCTCTTGGCAGGTAGAAGGGCATGTCCAAGACAAACGCAGTGTCACAGCCCGTCTTGTAGAAAAAGAAACCTCTGGTTGCGACTCAACATGCATAAGGAATGGTGTCCATGACATCGAATCTTGGAATGATCTCATGGAGGATGCTTCGGACTTGTGGATTTCACATTGTGGCCGCTCTGCATCTGACAAAGACAGCTCTCCCACAAGCTGTTAACTCTTGGTTGGGGAGTTCAGGCACCGCGAACGCAACGGGGTACTCTACATCTTGGGACGAAGATCCGCTTCGGTCATCCCGCGAGTCCCTTGACTTGACATGTACACCAAAGAAATAGTCGATCCAGAATTGTCAGCTGAAGAGATTTCTCTTCGGGGCCTTCTCTGCTGGAGGGCTGCTAGGCTCATCCTTCGGCCTCGGCTTGAAATGCTTCGAAGTCCCCCACGACACTCTTCGTTCGAGGGTTGGCGCGTTTAGGTCCAAGGGCACAAGGGCGGTCCGAAGAACTGGCCTTTGGGCTTTAGGGCGCCGGCTCATCAGAGCTGTCCGCCAGCTCATCCTCAGAACGACGGAGAGTTTTTGATTCAAAACTCGAGTCACAGGTCTCCTCCCAAAACAGCCCCTCACAACAGCCGAGTGCTGTACCTCGGCATGCACTGCCTGATGGCACACATGAGCAAACTGAAGCCATCCCTACGACATGCCTCAGTGCTGCCGCCGATGGCTGCTCATCTCAGGCTGTCGAAACAAATTCGGGCTGATCCCAATCTTCGACTGTGTAGGGCGGGACAGCACACGCTCAACTTCGCCTTTGTATGATATATGCTGATTGCCTGACCCTCGGCTGACAACCCCACATCATTCACATCGCATCTCGTACTTCGAACGGGCCTGGCGCGAGTAGTCGCCCGGCTCTAGGGTCAAGGTGGTGCCCTCGACCTCAGCGCCCCGTAGATTGCTGACACTCGAGACTCCGCAGGCTGATATCGAATGGACAACCCAAACAACGTGACGAAGGCTTATGAATCTAAAGTGTCTTTCAGTTCTTTTCAACTCAGGAATCTCGACTTTTCCAGTGAATGCTCCCAGGTCAGCTTCCGGCATCGAAGTGGAGGGGCTCCCCGCGGGCACGGAGGCAATCTACACCTGCGCCAACTTGTCAATTCTCTCGGTGTGCTTTTGGAATCAATCTCGTGTTCAGTACTCTCCTTTTGTTCAACCGAATGCCGCGTTTGCAGACCCTGCCACTGGTGGGAAGGTGCCACGGGGCGAAGGTGAGACGGAGCCCAAGCGGCTACTTGAAGGTTCAGGTTTTTTGCTCTCCGTTATCGAGCTAGAAGAGAACCGCGGACCACGTTCTCAGCGTAAGTATAGCCAGCCTACTTGTGTAAATCTCCATCAAGTGCCTCCTGATCTTTGTTGCTGTTTAGGTTTTAAGGCCTGCTGTTCATGGAGCTGAAGAGCCTTGTGAGCTTTAGTGTCATGGGTTGAAGTGGCCCACGTGGGCCGAGAGCTTCTAAGGTTCTAAGGGATTCTTCCCATGTGCCGTCACACGATGATCTTGTCAGTGCCCTTCAGCCTGGCATCGTCCTCGAAAGATAAGGCCGCTCTGGTTGTGGGATTCGCCCTGTGCATATCAGGGTGGAGGAGATTCGGAGCTTTAGGCATTGGAGTTCTGAGATCAGATGCAGGGAGGACCTCAAGCCTGTGACAGGAAGTTGTCATGGAAGGTCCCTTGCAACATCTCTCATGCACGAGAAATGCCAAGGCATGCGCTTCACAGCCACCAGCATCCAGACGGCGGGGAACCGGCAGAATCTGTGGAGGTCAAGCAGATTTCATGCTGCGTTGGATGCATATCGGCGAAAAGCAAGTCTCTGGGCAATATAATAGCAGTCGCGCTACTGAATCATACTTCGACTCCCCCCTCCCCCCCCCCCCCCCCCC